>JAEBUO010000030.1:0-546643 GCA_023014395.1 Amanita rimosa | reverse complement strand
ACAGAAAATTGGGACTCCCGACACGGAAATCAGCGATCCGGAATACGTATAAACTCTCCAGGCATCGTCACCTAACGCCGATAAACGCATTACAGTAACCATGTTCACCTTCTTCACCCTCGCCACCTACTTCATCGCCCTGGTCCTCCTCTCCTGCGCTCATTGGCGCATAGACGAAGCAAACCGCTGCCCTCTCGCCCTTTATCGCCGTCCCAGACCTCCCGCTCGAGGTCTTCGTTGAAAATACCACCATCATCCACTTCGAGGATGACGACCTCCACGTCCACCCTGCCAACCTACTTCCCCAGGTGCACCCTGACGACCACCACCTCCCTCATTTCGCTCAATTCGCCAACGGAACACCACGCTCACTGTCATCGCCGACGCCCTTGCCGCTGCCACCTGCTCCATCACTAACCTCTCCTCTGCCACCGACAACCTCGCCGCGCTCACCCTCACCATTGACCCTCATGAAATGACTTATGAGGAACGCAATTCATTCCTACGGAACGCTCAGAATCTGCATCGCACCGCGGAAACACTCAAGTGGAAGGTGGAGACCTCCACAAAGGAATTGGACAACGCTGTCAAGTGGGCTGAGTCCAGAACGGACCACGGTTGGACGACTTCAGGCTGGTAGAAGTTGGTGACTTCTAGCATACAAAGGGGGTAATGTTACAATTCTCTTTTCCCTTTGTTAGCGGACTACATTTTACTTGTTACAAACCCATAGTTACGCTTGGACGTCATCTCCTTTAATAGCTACCTTCACCTTTCCTTTCTCAGATAGCTATGCTCTTTCCCCTTATATTCTTATTGTTCTCTTAACGTATATAAACCCCTCTCATGTACCGTAGCTCTTTAGTTCCAACTTAGTTGAATCTTATCCATAACTTGAATGCTCTTTTGCTCGTCGCCTCAACCGCTCTCCTCGCTCTCTCTCTAGCCTTTGTCATCATCAGACTTAGTGCCTAGAACCCTCGTCTAGTGATTGGGAACAGACTGAGACTCTGTTTGTCACTGTAGACTTGGACACTGAACGACGTTGTGGACATTGACCGTAACACCAAGTATTTCACCAAACTAGACCTCCGATGGGGATACAACAATGTTCGCATCAAGAAGGGAGACAAATGGAAAGCAGCCTTTATTACCAATCGAGGGCTCTACGAACCAACAGTAATGTTCTTTGGATTATGCAACTCGCTGTCAACCTTTCAAACTATGATGAACAAATACTTTAGGGACATGATCAATGAAGGATGGTTGATCATCTACATGGACGACATGTTAATCTGTGCGGAAACACTAGAACAACTGGAAGAGCAGACAAAACAAATTTTACAATGGTTACAAGATACAGTGGGTCAAAAAACTGCCCCAATGTTTGTGCATTTTGAAAAGATTCACTTGGTGTGAGCTAATGACATAAGACAAAAATCTAATAAAGTCACATGACATACTACTATATGTTGGCTATCTGCCAAATTAAATATTATGTAATTTCAATGAAACCCCATTCTTTAATAAATCAAACAAAATAATCAATCATTGGGGCAGTTTTTTGACCCTGTATTATTTGATGATCTAATACTTTGTATGACCCCCCTTTGCCTTCAAAACTGCCTGGATCCTTCTAGGCATGCTTTCTATCAGTGTTTGGCATGTTTTTTGTGGTATTTCATTCCACTCCTTTGCCACCCTCTCCCATAATTCATGTACTCCTTTGGGTGGTGTATCATACTGTTGGAGCTTGACTTTGAGATGTTGCCAGAGGTGTTCAATGGGGTTCAAGTCAGGGGATTGGGCAGGCCAGTTCAGGGGGATGATGTTGTTGTTGGAAAACCACTGGTCTGCCTTTTTTGAGGTGTGTTTGGGATCATTGTCCTGCTGGAAGTACCTCTCATCCTCTGCCATCCCCAAACTTTCAAAGCTCTCCTCCACTCCCTCCTCCAAAATCTCACAATACTGGTCAGCATTCATCTTCCCCTGCACCTCTACCAGCTTCCCCACCCCATTCCAGCCCATACATCCCCAAACCATCAGGTTATTCCCCCCTCCATGCTTGACAGTTGGTGTGGTGGTCCTGTCTGACAGTGGTTCCCCTTGTTGCTTCCAAACATACACCTTCCCATCTGACCCAATCCTGTTGATTTTTGTCTCATCACTCCACAACACCCTCTTCCAGTCCTCTACAGTCCAGTTTTCATGGTATTGGGCAAACTTTAGATGTCTCTGATGATGAGTGGCCTTGAGCATTGGGACTTTCTTCTTTGTTGCTGACCGAAAACCTGCCTCCTTCAACACATTCCTAACAGTCTGAGGAGCCACTCAGGGTAGTGATAATGGAATTTATGAATTGGGTGGCTTGGACAGCATTGTCAAGCTTCCCAGAGCGGATTTGACGGATAATTGAATGCTTATCATGGGAAGAAAGCTTGGAAGGACAACCACCAGGATGATTTTCCCTGTCCCCATCCACCTCCTTACTGATCCGACCAATAGTACCCTTCCCTAGACCAGTTCTAGCTTGGATTTGACGATGAGAATACCCCTCATTGAGGAGAGAAACAACAGAAGAGTGCTTTTCAGCAGAGATGGATTTCATGGTGGTGATAAAAAGTGAAGCAGCAATTTCAACATGCCAAATTGACACAAATAAGGTCACATGACACTGTTGATTATTCACATGGCCCACTCCTGCCTTGTATTCATGTGTAACACTGAAAATACTCAAGGTCAAAAAACTGCCCCAATGATTGATTATTTTGTTTGATTTATTAAAGGATGGGGTTTCATTGAAATTACATATTTTTTGCTTTGTCAGATAGCCAACATATAGTAGTATGTCATGTGACTTTATTAGATTTTTGTCTTATGTCATTAGCTCACACCAAGTGAATCTTTTCAAAATGCACAAACATTGGGGCAGTTTTTTGACCCACTGTAACGATCTATTCCTGAAACTTGAAAAATGCAAGTTCACCATGCAGGAGGTCGAATTCTTAGGAATGATCATCACCCCTGGATGCATTCAAATGGACCCAATAAAGTTAGCTGGGATCGCAGATTGGCCAGTCCCTACCACAGTCAAACAAGTTTGATCATTCCTCGGATTTGGGAACTTTTACCGACGTTTCATTGGAAATTTTGCTGCCATCGCTAAACCACTTACCGACCTCACTAAGAAAACTGAACCATTTGACTGGACCACTGAACAAAACAACGCTTTTGAGATTCTAAAGAAACGATTTGCATCTATGCCAGTATTATTAATGCCAGATCCTACTCGACCCTTTATCCTTCAAACCAATGCATCAAATAAGGCAATAGGAGCAGTCTTGAAACAAGCAGATGAAACAGGATCTCTACATCCCTGCGGATTTATCTCACATGCATTAACACAAATGGAGCAAAATTACCAGATCTATGACTGAGAACTTTTGGCGATCATCAAGGGATTGGTGACTTGGCAACACCTGTTACATGGATCACCCCATACCACCATAGTTCATTGCGATCACAAGAACCTGTCCTACTATCAAACCGCCCAACGCTTGACACCTAGACAAGCTAGATGGTCATCCCTATTGTCAGAATTTGACCTACGCATTGAACATGTCCCTGGCACAAAAATGTTTGAAGCAGATGCCCTATCTTGATGCCCTGATCATATGGGAAATAGTGAATTACAAGAGGATGTTATAGTCTTACCAGAAGATCGTTTTATTTGTCTTATTGCAGAAGATCTAGTCACGGAAATTCAGAAGGCAATGTCAAAAGACAATTTTGGATGAATTTTAATTGAGGTTATCACCACGCATCGCGCCCCACTGATCAAATCGAACATACAGGATTGGTCTTATACCAACGGCATTGTTCACTATCTCGGCAAGACCTACATCCCTGACCAAGACAGGTTACAAACCAAATTGATTAAAGAAACGCACGAAGCACGATCATCAGGTCACCCGGGACAATTAAAGACCCTTGAACTCCTTAAGCGCGACTACTGGTGGCCTGGAATGTTCAAACATGTCAAGGAATGGATAGAAGAATGTGCCCTCTGTCAACAGATGAAGATTAATACGCACCCAAATGTACCTGCCCTTCACCCAATTCCGTCAAAGGCAACCCGTCCTTTTCAACAAGTAACCCTTGATTTCATCACTGATCTACCCCTTTCCGATGGCTTTGACTCGATCCTGGTCATGGTGGACCATGGTCTTACAAAGGGGGTAATTTTCACACCTTGCAAGAAGACAATCAATGCACTAGGCACTGCGGAACTTTACGTCTCCGAAATTTTCAAACGGTTTGGCCTACCCGACATTTTGATCTCAGATCGAGGACCACAGTTCTCCGCAAAAGTATTTCAGGAAATACGAAAAGCATTAGGAATCGACCATAGAATGAGCACAGCCTATCATCCTCAAACTGATGGAGAAACAGAACGAGTCAACCAGGAATTAGAAGTCTACCTTCAAATGTTCTGCTCCAATGAACCACATCTATGGAAACCGCTTCTCCCAATAGCCGAGTTTGCTCACAACAACCGACATCATGACATGATCAAAACTTCCCCATTCAGATTAATGTATGGGACGGACCCTGTTGCGCTTCCCACAGCTACAACACGAATGACTACACCAGCAGCAGAGGAATGCCTTCAGTTCCTAAGGAAAGCCAGAGAAGAAGTGCTAGCAGCACATGAACTAGCAAGACAACTAGTGGCAAGACGACGCAAGGACAAAGCAACGTGATTTGAAAAGGGCACCAAAGTATGGCTTGAGAACCGAAATCTTCACATACCATATCAGTCCAGAAAGCTAGCACCAAAACGAGAAGGACCCTTTGAAATTGAACAAGTGATGGGACCAGTGACTTACAAATTGAAACTCCCAAAACAATGGTGCATTCACCCTGTGTTTCATATGTCACTCCTTACCCCGTACAGGGAAACGACTGCGCATGGGCCAAACTATGTGAAACCACCCCCTGATCTTGTAAATGGACAAGAGGAATTCGAGGTAGAGGCAATTCTAGCTCACAGGAAGCAAGGCGCAGGTTACCATTACCTAGTTAAATGGAAAGGCTACGGATCGAACGATAACTCTTGGGAACCCACTCGCAATCTTGCAAACGCCACAGATATCCTATCAGAATACCAACAACGCCGACATCTCTAAACCATGACTCGATACAGAAACCTCCACATTTTGAAACAAAACTATCATTACACGAAACGAAACTGTTCAGTACTCTCTCGATACACTATAGCTCTTAAAGAAAGAACCGTCTATACCTGCATACAATACCTCCCCATCCGACACGCCCCTACGACACCAAACCTGTCTGGAAAGCTTACCCAAATGATGGCACTAATCACACGATATTACCACACCCCTCGACTTCACCATCACCATTGGAAGAACCCTTCAGGAACCATGGAGCTCCCTTGTAACGTTGTCCAGAGCTACCTCCCAAAATATCATGATCTACAATTCACAGGCACCGACTTACCTCCCTATAACAAAGATCCACCAGTCTACCAACTTCCAGCCATCAGGAACAATGACGTTTACAAAAGCGCTCACAGGAGATTGTTATGCCCAGAAGAATATAAACGAATTGATGAAATTACCATACAAACATGGGAGTGCAGTGCACAAATTTGGTTAATTGGACGAAGAATCAGAATCCCAGGAAGACCTTGTATCCTTATAGAAGACATCCTTGACAACCTTCAGTACTTGCTTGATGAACAGAGGGAAATAATCGTGGACATTATCAGGAGAATCAGAAGATTCTTGGTCACTCCTACAATGACACCAGGAATTCAACACCTAGATTCGTTAACCAGGTTCATCACAGAAGAATGAGAACTCCTTACTGACCCTGCAATCAAAGATCCGCTAGATATAGAAAGTTTGGATTCGGACACGGAAATCAGTAATCTGGAATACGTATAAATTCTTCAACTGTCACCACCTAACACCAAACCCACACTGTAACAAGAAACCATGTTCACCTTCTTTGCCCTCGTCGCATACTTCACCACCCTGATCCTCCTCTCCTGTGCTCACTGGCACATCAATGAAACCGTTGCTGCCTTTTCACCCTTCATTGCCGTCCCAGACCTCCCGCTTGAGGTCTTTATTGAAAATACCACTGTCATCCACTTTGAGGATGATGACCTCCACGTTCACCCGGCCGATTTGCTTCCCCAAGTACACCCCGACGACCACCACCTTCCCCACTTTGCCCAGTTTGTCAAAAGGAACACCACGCTCACGGTTGTGGCCGACGCCCTCGCTGCTGCCACCTGCATGATCACCAATCTCACCTCTGCTACCGATAACCTCGCCGCCCTCACCCTTACCATCAATCCACATGAAATGACTTACAAGGAACGTGACTCTTTCCTACGCAATGCTCAAAATTTACACCGCGCTGCTGAAGTGCTCAAATGGAAAGTAGAAATGTTGATGAAAGAACTCGACAACACCGTCAAGTGGGCAGAGTCTAGAACGGATCATGGCTGGACAACTTCTGGCTGGTAGAAGTCGGTGACTTCTTCCATACAAAGGGGGTAATGTTACAGTTCTCTTTTCCCTTTGTTAACGGACTACATTTACTTGTTACAAGCCCATAGTTACACTTGGACGTTATCTCTTTTTATAGCTACCTTCACCTTTCCTTTTCTAGGTAGCTATGCTCTTTCCCCTTTAGGATCCATTGTTCTTTAAACGTATATAAACCCCTCTCATGTACCATAGTTCTTTAGTTCCAACTTAGTCGAATCTTATCCATAACTTGAACACTCTTTCGCTCATCACCTCAACCGCTCTCCTCGCTCTCTCTCTAGCCTTCGTCATCGTCAGACTTAGTGCCTAGAACCCTTGTCCAGTGATTGGGAACAGACCGAGACTCTGTTTGTCACTGTAGACTTGGACGCCGAATGACGTTGTGGACATTGACCGTAACAGGCTCACTCTGACCCATGCAGGACTATTTGAGATGATGATCAAAAATCAATATCTGCTGCTGCTCAGCTTTGAGTTAGTCAATAAGCTGTCTCATGCAGAGGTTTTTTCGAAGATGGACATCTGGTGGGGATACAACAACATTCACATCAAGGATGGTGATGAACATAAAGCCACATTTCGAACAAACCGAGGACTCTTTGAGCCCTTTGTAATGTTCTTTGGCCTCACCAACTCTCCAGCAATGTTCCAAACTATGATGAATGATATCTTTAGGGAAGAAATTGCTGAAGGTTGGGTCATGATTTACATGGACAATACATATCTTGGTGTTCTCCAAGGATCAACAGAGCCACACTGTTCATGTAAATCGGATCTTGGTGAAGCTCCAGGAACATAAGTTCTCACTTAAACTGGAAAAGTGTTGGTTTGACAAATCCACCATTGAGTTTCTGGGACTGATCATTTCCCATGATTCAATAAGTATGGACAAGGCCAAGGTCAAAGCTATTGTCAAATGGCCTATTCCTACCTGCAAGAAACACATCCAGCAGTTTCTTGGGTTTGTCAACTTCTACCAATGCTTCATGAAAGGGTTTGCTTCCATATCCAAACCGCTAACCCTTCTTACTGGCAACAATGAGTGGCAATGGACTCCGGAACAACAACACACATTTGATGGTCTCAAATTGTGCATTGTGGAAGAAGTAGTATTGGCCATTCTGGCAGATGAGGGCCAATTTTGGGTGGAAACCAATGTGTTGGATTTTGCTATTGGTGGGATTCTGTCACAGCAGCAGGCCGATGGGCTTTGGTGACCCATCACCTTTATTTCCAAGTCTCTTGATCCTGCAGAGCGCAATTATGAGATTTATGACAAGGAAATGCTGGTGGTCATGCACGCCTTCTATGAATGGTCTCATTACTTGAAGGGCATGACTGTTCCAGTTGAAGTTTTAACAGATCATCAAAATCTCACCTACTTCCAGAAGCCACAGAACATTAATTGCCAGCAGGCATGCTGGATCTTGGATTTGCAGGAGTTTAACTTTGTCATTAAGCATTGCTTGGGCAAGTCCAATAGCAAGGCCAACCTTCTGTCCCAGAGGACAGATCATAAGGGGGAGGAGATTGACAATGAAGGCGTCATCCTCCTAAAAGAAAATCTTTTTGTTTGGCTATATGACAATGACAATGTGTTGACAGAAGTGGAGGAGAAAATTGCCAAGATTAACAAATGGCAATGGGATCACAGGTGGTGGAAGGACTCAAGAACAAGGACCCCAACTTCAAGTTAGAACATGGGATCATTACATGGAAGGGTCGGATCTATGTCCCAGTCAACCAAAGGGTGAGAGAAACCATTCTCAACATCCATCATGCATGGGGACACTATGGGATCGACAAGATGCTGGAGGTCATCACATGGAACTACTGGTGGCCATGCATGGCAAGGGATGTCAAGCTATATGTCACAGGGTGCAGAACATGCCAAACTGTCAAACCAGACAGGATGAAGAGGGCAGCACCGCTACAACCCAATAGCATCCCCAGTCAACTGTGGCAAGACATGTCTGTGGATCTAATGGGACCATTTCCAGAATTGCGAGGCTTTGATATGATCATGGTGGTAGTGGATCTTTTCACCAAGAAAGCATATTTCTTGCCAACAAATTCCACCATTACTTCACTGGGTGTGGCCAGACTTTTCCACAATAATGTATTCAGGGACCATGGATTACCTCAGAAGGTCATCAGTGATTGTGGATCTCAGTTCATATCCCAGTTCATGAAGGAATTATTCTGGTTGTTGGACATTGAGGTGAACCCCTCAATGGCATACCACCCACAAACCAACGGCCAGACAGAATGGGTCAACCAGGAAGTGTGCAAATTTCTTGCTATGTACACAAATGACAAACAGGATGACTGGAGCAAGCATTTGGCACTTGCTCAGTTTTGTCATAATGATAGAGAAAACTCAGCCACAGGTTTCACCCCATTCTACTTGAACAATGGGAAGCACCTGAGGAAGTGGAGCAATCCCAAGTTGACCACCAAGGTGGCTGATGTGGAGAAGTTCATGGACAACACACGTGAGGCATGTGATTTAGTGGTGGAAAATCTGGAAAAGACAGCCAAGTGTATGGCTAAACAGCATGATAAGGGAAAACACTCTGCTAGGGAGTACCAAATCAGTGACAAAGTCTATGTTAATGCAGAACACCTTCCACATGTCCAAGCATCCAAGAAGCTTGACAGCAAGTTCTATGGACCATATAAGGTGTTGGAAAAGATTGGTTCTGCTGCATACCAACTGGATCTCCCAAAGTCATGGAAGGTGTACAATGTTTTCAATGAGATACTGTTGAAACCATACATACAACTGGCTTTTCCAGAACAGAAGCAAAAGGATGAAGAGTTGAGTGTGAAGCAAGCAGAAGAGGAAGCAAAAATACAAGGGGAAGAGTATGAAGTGGAAGAAGTTTTGGACAGTTGCATACAGGGACAAGGAATTCAATACCTTGTCAAGTGGAAGGGATTCCCTGTCAAAGAGTCTACCTGTGAACCAGTTAAAAATTTGGAGAACATGGGAGAGGTAATCCAGGAGTTTCACCAGAAACACCCTAATGCTCCTGCCTCTAGACAACTACCTAGGGATGCTTTTTGGTGGTATCAAAATCACACCAGTCCACATGTATCAAAAAGGTTGTTTGGCTGGGAAGATGGGAAGTTTGAACATGACTACCGGGAATGGTTAGAGCATAAATGGTGCAAATGGAAGGGTGATTGCACAGCCCTTTACTCTCTTCCAGACAACAATCCCAATATGGTTTGTGTGGAACCGAACCCTTAAAGGGGGGGGGGTAATGTTACGGATTTGATGGTTTTATGTTGCAATGGCTGACATGCTGCCCCAGCTTACATCAGCAGGGCATGTGGTTAAGGGGAGGCAGACATGAGGGGGCCATGAGGCAAGGGGTATATACATAGTTATAGTTGGAGCCTGAGAACCCCCAGGCTCTTGATAGTCACTGTCATAGACAGCTCTACAGAGTTTCATTTCTTTTTCTCCTTTCTTCCTCTGGTTGTGCAACCTGGTCTACTGACCTTGTAACAATCAGGTAGTGAGAGGTAGTGAAGGGCAGCAGGTGGTGAGAGGGCAGCAAGGATGATGACAGTGAATTAATATTAATTTGCATGACCAAATAACAACAAAGTCAAACTCCAAAAAAATTGTTGTTTCTTATTCTGTCATTTCTTACACAGGAATTTTCTGTCATTTCTTATTCTGAAACAAACAATACAACATTTTTCATGCTGAATAGCTACAGGTCACAGCGCAAGTTGAGAGCACATATTGTGCATAACAACACTAACTTACAAGCGCGTCGTCAAAAAACACGATGTGCCATCTACTAAACAATACCAGTATTTCAAAGCTATCAAATGCCCCTCTTGAGAATCACTTGTCATCTTCTAAATTGGAATGCGCACGCGACGCCGCGCTTCCAGATTTGACGAACGACAGGTCGATGTGCTCCATTAGACCAGGATCCATTTCAAGAGGCTTGGGGCGATTGTTAAGCTGGACGAGGAGAGTGTTGGAATAAAATTTTGGCATTGTCAAAATGACAGCGACGAAATATGGCTTTCGGCGTGCGGCGACCAGTAGGACGAAACAAAGAACGGAGGCTCCAGCTACATAGATTGAGATGAATGAACGTCAATCTTTGAAACAGTTTATGCGTACCCGTTATCACTCCCGTCCCAATAATGAGGGTCATAAGTCGTCTGACTAGACGTCGAGTCGCTGCCAATCTACTACTGCGACTCTGAAGCAACTGAGTATGGGGGATGATGTCAGAAGATAGTAAGCGAAATGGCGATGTTCCATACAAGGTTAACCATTGCCGTAGCAATTATAATATCGCATAGACCAAATGCTCCAAACCAACCCTAGCCCAGTGTAACGCATTCGCTCAATTCATGCGGGAGAGATCAAGATAATACGCACGATGTTTAAGCCGAAATCAATCAATTCAGACTTCCTCGTCTCTCTCAACCAACGTTGCTCAGCGACTCCTATCCCGGATACCATTCCGAACACGAATTGGATAATCGAAAGCTTTAGCAAGTCTTTGATAAATAACTTTTACAGTCCGAACATGGAGATCATACAATCAATATGGTTAAGACAACCCATCGTCGTTTCGACAGACGGTATATTCTGTAAGCATAAAAACCTTGAACTAAGGATGCGACTGAATATTGCGGCTGAATCAGCATAATGGGGATAGCAAAAGACAGAAACATACTCATAGCCGATAAAACACACCCGCTGATACCGAGGACGTCGACATGGGTCTTTGGTTTGATTGAAGCCAGTGTCGTGTAGGCATTATATAAGGTGAGGGCCGTATGCGCGGTCTCAGCAGCATAGAGACCATGTACCGTGAACTTCATAAAGGATTTATCGTTTGGGTAATCCATATAGTATTCGTCTCAACGAAGAACATCAGTCCGAATATCCGATAAGAGCACGTTAAAATTAGCGTACAAACTTGAACGGTCAATGTACCATGGAGAAAAATGTTCGCAATATAGCCTGTAAGCTGATCCTTAACTCAGACGACGTCACATGCAAGGAATGCTTGCCAAAACTCACATGAGTTATCGATAGACTTATAGTAAATGCATGATTAGAAACCAATCTCTAATGAGAAGATGACTGACTGACGCATTGGACATCATGAAAGGGCTTGAAAAATGGATGCGAGGGCCCCGAAAGTGCGAGACGTCAGCGCACTGTTGTATTTATAAGAACAGTGTGAGAGCACCTCGATTAGTGGGGCTTCAGCGCGCTCGACATCAGAAGGATCTACCCTGCACCGGCAAGGCTGGCGAGTGGACCATTTATCATATCCTAGCCAGGAAGGAGAAGTTCGCCTTAGATTTACACGTTCGGCTGTATGCCAACTTGACCCTGTCCACGACATTTTTACTTCTCATATAACGGTGTTCAGTGTGATTCTTCGGGGACAATTTTCGGGTGTCTATGGTGTTCACAGGCGTGATACAAATGCCAAGAGTCGTCGATAGAGTGATGAAGAACAAGGGATTGTCAAGTTTGCGCGGAACCTGATATCAATCAACAAATTTGTTACTCCGCTGTGTGCCGAAAGCTTCCAATGTCCTGACTTTTTCATAGATACCCTTGATGCCTGGGATTCACAGTGCTCCTACGCAGACGTTCCAGGCTGGAAGCTGGAAGCTGGAATGATATACCACATCCATGCGATTATATTTCAGGTGAGCGGAATTCAGCCGTAGTATGTTTGTCAATGACGAACTCGCCACGTCACGCTTAATCCAACCATCCGCATATGGACAACGCTTTCGCGGTAACAAAGGGGCTAACAGGCAATACGGGCCCGTTAAATAAATGAAGATTGTGAGCGAACAAAACGTTGACATGAGAATTATCTCACAAGGAGCATGATATCTAATGGAATAGAGGACGATCGCAGCCCGCGGCCCTCAGATGATTGATGATCGATGAAGCTGTGAAGCCCAAAGGGCCAGTAACACTCCGCCGTAACAAGGCCCGAGTCTGCTAAAAACACCCTGAGGAATGCCAACACACGTACACACGGTTTCCACACCCACCAATCAAGCTACGCAGGTACAGAAATCGTCCGTGAAGACCAATTCCCCTCCGAGTTCTGACTAAATTCCGCGGATTCAGCGTCTCCCTCGCTCAAAGATTCATTGAAGAGAAACGCAGACGAAATCTCTGTGAGTAACAGGGTTGGCTCCAAGGTCGTTTGCGTCGGTCTCCAATAACCTTCCAGGTTGAGAATAATGCGACAACCCTCAGATGAATCTCAGGAATAGCAATTGTGCAGCTTGCAGTACGCTTACCAAAGAGGCCAGTATAGAAACAAGCCAGCTAAGAGGGGTAAGCCATGTGAAACAACCGTCTAAAACCGGAAACTTACAAGTAACTCATTAATGCATATATGCTGCTGTGCAGTACAGTTACTACGGTGATGCATGTGACGACTACGACCAGGTTTAGCCATCTAGCGGCGCAAAGAGACCAAACATCCTCACCAGTGAATGTTAAGAAGGCCAAAACTCCGTCGCGTAACAACAAATTCATTACTGAGGAGGTCATCCCCTCTTCGACGGCTTTACAGTGCCTAATGATAGTGAGAGTCACGATGACACCCTGAGATATTAACGTAGAAACCCTGCTGTCTGTTACTAGGTCACCCTGCTTGGACATCGATAAACACTCACGCAAAATAGGGGAACGAGCCAGAAAGGATATCCACTGGATCATCGATTCCACCAATTGCGTCTCTTTTCCCAACGCTGCGGGCAATTACCACAGACACCGCCACAATCTGCCCCAGCAGTAACAGCCCACAACCACCAGCCACGTAAACATTTTTGTTATACAAAGCGTAAACTGTTTGAATTAGCAGGAGTTGTCCAGAAAGGACAAATGGCAAGAAGCATACCTCTGACCATTAATATCGACTCTACGGCGGTGGAAACAAAAAAGCAAATAATGATTTGGGCGATTAAAAGTCCGTAAATCAAGCTTATTCGTGATTTGTTTTTGTTATAAGGTATCAATACTAGTTCAATCGTAATATTCATAGTACTGAGCCAAAGAGACGTCTGAACCTATGTCCCAGATCGATAGAGGTTGTCACGCACAGTTGAGCCGCAATAGCAAAGTATCTCAAAAAGAGAAACGTCCATTTAATCCAAGATCTTCTTGGCTTCCTAAAGTGCTAAAAGTTAACCCTTGTATGAGGATAAAAGAGGAGGGGTGGACGCATACGGCCATATTATTTCAATTTCGTCTTGAAAAGTAAGCAGAAAGTCATATATGGTGAAGGTGAACGACGCTGCTATCCTTGATTCATCGATTTCGGGCCCAGAGAGAAGATTAAAAAAGGAAAAAACGAACCACAGCTTCTGCTGACTGGTACCAACTCGTGGGTATTGAGAAAGGACTTGTGCATTGTCTTCTACCACCCCCGTTACTAGAACGGCGGAAGAATTTCCACGTTAGGTGTCAACTACCTGCAGACTATATCGTGTTGTCTTCTTTAATTCGCCGCCGACCGGAGAAAATAAAAGAGAAGTAAACAATCGAGCGCTAATCGAAGTGCAAGCGATTGCCTATTGATACTTAAATAGTGAACTCCCCTCCCCCAAGCCATTGTACTAAGCACGCTTCGAGGAAATGGTCCGAGGCTAGCCACAGCTCCAGTAATCATCATCTCGACACATACATGGGATTAACGATTAACCCTCTAGTACCTGAAAGTCATCATTAGCCATGGTATGTGTAATAAACATATGTCGTTTCTTTTGTTGTTCGTTGTCGGTCGCAAACAAATGCCAAGGTTGGACAGATGACATCCTTCACACTGTTGACAGGTCGTGTTATGCGAGTGGGACATGCGACATAGTCAGCAGCAGCAGCAGATTGATATTCATCACCCACGTGCGTGCGTGGCTGTCTCCTAGATGACTACTCTTCTTGAATAGTTAAAAGAGAGGCCTTTTTTCGACATGTTGGCAGGACAAGGTAAAATAAAAAAGTGGAGATCCGTGAGAGACGTTCAGGCTATTCCCCTCCTCTGAACACAGCATTCGACAAGAAATAATTTACAGACTGATTACTTTAGTAGATTTGATCCAGGATCAAAAAGATATAAAAAAAATGCATAAATGCATAAGTGGAGGCGCGGAGAAACTAGTGAAACATACAAACAAACAAAGAAGGAAAAGAAAAAAAAAAAAAAAAAAAAAAGAGGAATTAGAATCTAAACTAAAAGTGTTCCATCTCGTTTCAACCATTCTGCGATATTCCACCCCCGTTTTCTATTATACCACAATCATGAACAAACGTCATCCATCGAGCGTCCATTCCCGCTTCAGAAGATACCCCGAGTTCGACCATGGTACCAGTCGGACTGCCAGGCGGAATGGAATTGAACCCGTACCCATTCAGGAACGCCGTCCCAGGCGGAACTCCAAATATGTCGAATGTATTGGCTGTCGCCGGCAATTGAACAGAATGATGACCGGCAGCGGCGGCGGCCAAGCGTGCTTGATGAGCACTAAGGCTGTTGTTACCACCGGTAGTGGTGGTGGACATCCCAACAAAGCTAGCGGTGTCTGGAGAAGTTTGGACCGAATCGGGGAACCCTGGCTCCGTACCGGGGCTCTGGAACGGCGACGAGGCCGAAGAGGACAGCCAATCAAGGTAATGCGCATCCGAAAGCGGCAAGGAGACAGGCTCGACCTTGCCCTGCCAAATGGCACTATCGTTCCCATCGACCAACGTGCGGTGGCTTGAGAATGAATTACTCCTGCTTCCGATGGGAGTCATGAGGTTGGTCGTCGACGGGGTAGAGGGATAAGGTGTCATAGTAGAACCACCCGGTGGTCCTCCTACCCCGGCCTTGCGATCACTCGGTGTACCGCTGTACAACGCAGAGTAGTTATCGGGTCCAGCCATCTCCACGTTTTTCGTCATCGGTGGCGCCATATCGTGATTGTTATTATTGCTCAACTGCATCGCGTTACCGCCCGCCAGCGCCGGAATCGTCGCCACTTGACGAGGCGGGGAATGGAACGTGGCCCCTTGCAGATACTGCAGCAACATCGGGTGAACTTCTTGATACGCCCCCGCTTGAGATTTGGGATTGCCGGGAGAGTGTAATGGTGGCGACGCGGACCCGTTGTCGCGTGGAGGCGAGTCGCCGCTACTGACCGACGGTGACGATTTGTGAGATCGGCTCTTCCTCGCTATCACCCGTTTCTGACCACCAAAGATCGCCAATTCGTCATCCAGCTCGTCGCCCGGCCTGCTGAGGGGGAAAGCACCGATGGGTGATGGTACACCATTATATTGACAAGAAGCCCGGGTCGCTTTCTCTTTCAACTTCATCAAAACATTCTGTGTGGATCATGGTCAGCGTCAGAAGAATAACTCTCTGAGACATAGAGCATACCAGGGCAGTACGTGCCCGAGAAGACTGTTTCGCTGTCTGTTCGAATAACTCGATAGCCATTTGCAGTTCGTAGAACGCTCTCGGGGCAAAAGTTGAACCCGGTGAACGCGTCACAACCGTCCCGACGATGATCTATTTCATGATCATATCTGAAGTAAATAATCGGTGGATCGTTGCAAAATGAACTTCACTCACCGCAGCAGAGAAGGTGTGGTACAACAAAAACCATATTCTCATTCCAATTTCTGCGCAGTGTTCAAAGTGTTCATTGGTGTACTTGATGGCAAGAGAGGCTGATCTATACGCCGTCAGGAACGATGGAGAGAACGGACTCAGCAGCGGGTTGGTAGGGTGATCCAGCATAGCCTGCGCAAAGAAGCTTCGATGGAGGTACAACAGTGCTATGACATGAATCAGCCTTCGTGTCAAGCCTGGAACAAGGGCTGACAGTAGTACTCACGAACTGTTCTATGCTGGGTCGCATAAGCTGCTTTGAGACTGGTAGAACTCGATCGATGGACGTCAGGAGGATTTGTCAGACTCGAGGGGATGTGTGTCTCTCGGACTTTACGATCCAAGTTCAAGACCGCAGCATAGCTGCTGGGTTTAGCTGTTAACGTGGTTTCTATAATCGGCATGAAAACGTCGCGAGCAAAGATGTGTTTCATCCGCCAGACTAGTCCACCAAAAAAAAAAAAAAAGTCACCTCTTTGAAATGAAGTAGAGAGGGGGGTATTGAACGTACAACCGTATTCTATCTGGCCATCGTTGTTCAGAGTGGCTTCTTCGTCAAGTGGGAATTCACAATCGACAAACGAAAAGTGTATTGACGGTGGTCGACCTAGGGCCAGACTCTGCCACAAAAAAGATGAGACCAACAGCAAGCTTGAAGCGAAGCAAATAATAGACGAACATGAGAAACATCTGCCGCTGTGACCTCCCAGAAGACGTTTCTCCTCCTCTCCACTATCGACGATCCCAAATTCCAGCGTGCACTATCTCGGTCTGGAATTAAAAAATAAAAATAAATAAATGACGTCGTCCATTGATTCAGTTTTCACCAAAAACTCACGTAGGCCAATCTAATTAAACGAGCAGAGCGGTCAGAGATTAATAATGATCACGGGGCAAACATACACTTTGTGCCAATTTAGCTGCGAGGCTCATCAAGCACCACTTGAAGAAACGAAATATCAACTCAGACCTCCCATACCGAGTTGAGTTGAGTCAACTTACCGCACTGTCCCTTGAATATTTCTTCCCTGCCAGAGTATGATAAGTTGCCATGAGCCCTATGGACTGCACCGTTTCAATCGAGGGTGAATCGTAAACCGCCTTTGCTGAAAGTGCCGCTCTCCCCAAATCATAATACTTCTCCGCTTCCGCATTATACGGAGGGAGATTGACATCAAACAATGAGCCAAGGGCGAAGACGAAGAAACACATGGCCAGGGCATGACAGTTTCCGTGGTCGGGTTCGACATGAATTCCACTCTCGATCCCATTCTCGCCCGGCGGGGAAGAAGACTCGTTGGCGGCGTTGAAGTTGATCCGCGTCCGAACACGCTGGCTCGCAACGTTGTACACATTAGGTAAAACATTGTTTTGGAGGTCTTCTCGCTTGATGGGCCGGAAAAAGAAGGCGCCGTGCTCGAGGTAGCTTTGCGCGAGCCCCCAAGCGCGTTCGTGTGATGGAAGGTGTCGTTCGAGTAACTCGAGGGAGCGGCACTTGGACTGGTGCTTGCGAGTGAAGGGGAAGAGATTCGATAAGCCTTCCAACTCCGTCGGCAGAGGTTCCCGCGTGTTGTCCTCCTCTTCGCTTGACGAGCTGGATTCTTCGCCAGCCTAAGAGAGAGAGAGAGAAGAGAAGGATTTTTTTGGTTAAAATGAATTGGGAATGAAAAATAAAATAAAAAATAAAATGTTTTAAGCGAAATGTGTAAAGAAAGCGGTTAAAAAACTTTACCATTAGCGTCTGATCATTTCATGAAGCGCATTTCAATATCGCTACAGGTGAGTGGGAACAAACGCACCTCTGACCCTGCCGATCGTCCAAAGTACGCGCCCGTTCCAGACTCATTCAGCGTCAGGGTCCCGATCGCGTCAATCGTCTGCAGCGTCTTTTCCTCCTCCTCCTCTGCCGCCGTCTTCCTTGAGCGGGGCAGGGCCTCTGAGCCAAATTTGATTTTGAGCTGCTCCTCTGTGAGCAGAGGGTGACGCTCATCCGATATGGTGGACTGGAAGATGGCAAGTGCGTCTTCGAGCTGCCTAATCCGGTGACTCATCTCGGCAATCTTACCATGCAGTTGTTCAGTATCGGCTAGGATAAATCTGTTTTTGTTCAGACGGAAGTTGAGTCTTCCTGATCCCCAGACAATTCAGCCAAATCACACGTACCGTGTACCTTGCCCAGCGGATAAGATACCTGATGATGAGTGGTCTAAATTTAGCGTTGCACAGGAATGGGTGGTGCTCGTCAAGGACGCACCACAAGGACAGATACTCTCGCACCCCCGCCTGCAACAGGATCCACACGGCACTTTCTTATCGCACCGCAGCTTGAGTCTTCTGCACTCGGCGCAGGAAAGTTCGCCTGCAAAGGGGAGGGAAAACTTATCAGTAACGGCCGAGCGCGGGAAAAGAGGTGGCGGGGACGCGGGGAGGGAAGGGGAGGGGGGGTGGGCGCGCACCACGAATGCGTTTCATCTCTATCTCCTTCATCTCCTCCTCCGTCATCTTGCGCTGCGTCCTGCGAGTGGGGATTGTTCTGGTGGTGTCGACGGGCATTGTTGGGAGTGGTAGACTAAGGCAGTGAGTTGCATCCGGAGAAAAGAGCGGCGGGTAAGGACGGTGTGTATATAAGAGAACTGAAAGTAGTAGGCGAGGTCATATGGGGATGTGACACAGTGTGCCAGTCCCAGTGGGTGTGTGTGTGTATTGCCGCGCAGCTAGCTGGACCAGGTACGGTATACCCTTCTTCGACATGACCTCTCTTAGCCGATCCGTCTCTCCACAGAACCAGCTCGGGCCTGTACCATCTCGTCCAAAATTGGGCGCTGCCAGGACCTTGCCCTCTTCACCTGCCAATGGCTCAATATTCATGTCGTGACTGGGACCACCAACTCGCTTACTCGGCCTCGATCCATATCGTCACTCGCTTTGCGGACTTCGGCAGCACAATAGGCTCGTCGCGTTTCAGCGCTGCCTCAAACCCTGGGTCAAGTCGTTCTGTCACGAAACTAGCTTTCGTCAGGGAAAACCCTTCCTGCCACACACACAAGTGACGTGATGTTGTAAGAAACCCATTTTATTCTACATTCTATTACCAGCGCCATTCGGATAATCCCCCCCTCTGCTCTCGGCCGTGTTTCTCTCCATTACGTCCTTGCAATTCTCTGACTCACTCTCACTCAGGTCTACCCAGGCATAAATTTAACAACAACTTGCACAGACATACACCCCCTTCTCAGTAAACAGCCTTTAGTGGAACGGGTCATCTCCAAAACCACCGCCACCACCACCTACCCACTCAACCCTCCACTACGCACATGCAAGCGACGACAGGTAACCTTTCCGATCCTAACTATTTCAAGTCAGGGATAACACAGGCGCGGCCACAATCGGTCGGCTTTGTCCAAAATAAAAGGGATAATAATTAATTTTTAAAAATAACAATAAATAAATAAATAAATAACTAAAACCTAAAAAAAAGCATTTCAACAATGTTGTCAACATTCAAAACAAAAGAGAAAACAGAAACAGTCTTCTTCTTCTTTCCCCCCCTCTCTTCCCCTCCCCTCCCTAGGCTACCATCCGTATCTAGCACACACACACAACGCCGTCCACCCGTCCGTCCGCTCATGATCGGCGAAAAGACAAGCGAACCAATTGTGGGCTTATATATACACCTAAAATACCAATACCTATACCTAATACCTATAACCCATATATCATCCGTAAAAGCCAATACTTTTTTATGTTTTCCTTCTTATATATATATATCCTAGCACAGTGACCCTTTCAAAAGTAAGTTAAGTACTTAAGCGAACAACACATGTGTGTGTGATATCTCAGCGGATTCCGCGGACAAAAAAACTCGCTTAAACGATGAACAGCCCAAATAGAGTAATTCTGGCCTCGTGCTCGTAACTCTCCCTTATCTTTCCCTTTATGGTCCTGTCCCTTTACGATCCCTTGCACCTCTCCCTTGTCTCCCTCCTGCAAGTATGTCTTTCTCTCTCTAGTTCTTCGCCTAATTACCATGTTCTTTCTGCGTTCATTCTAGCGCCTGCCCTTCTTTTAACTAGCGATGACACCGGTTACTACCATACCATTTGGGAAGGAAACCAATCGCATCCAACGTTTAAAACAGCCGCCGCTTAGATGCTAGTGACTATTTTTGGCTCATCTCGTACGCCATATAGTCCCAAATGTCCGTCTCTTGCCACAACTTTATCGCCACCAATTCAACAATCAAAACTTAACCACCTGCTTACCTGAGCGCTCACACATGCTCACATCCACAATACACAATCTACTCCATCACATAAACGTGCATTCAAGTTTTCTCAAATACGGCATTCACATTTCTATCATTCGCTACACAGAGGCTGCATTTCTATCAGCTCGGAGGCGTCGCTTGAAGCTACATCTTGTCACGCTAACGTTCATTTCTGCTTTTTTTGCCTCGTATTTGGAGCCGACTGTCATTACGTGCTTGGTCATGTCGCAATAGACCTATCAATGAAACACACCTTTTTGGTCGCTTTTGGCGATTTGACAGCTTGATCAGCGACAGGTGCGGTTCCAGATCCCCGCTTAATGCACGATTCAAGGTTCTAGAAAAGAATATCCGGTTCGACTCACCATTCGTCGAGTCGGTCTGCCCATGTGGGTCGCAGCAGGAGATGCCGCTCTTCCACGCTTAGCTGCCGCTTGTATAAAGGCAGGGCTTGGCGACAGTCGCGTCAATTCTGATAACGGAAGATCATCGTCCCCAGAATCAGGTTCGCACAGATTTGAGAACTTTGGGACTTGTTTCATTTTATCTTTGTCATCTTTGCTGGACCCATAATCAGTCATCTTCGTCTCAGCATGTACCAGAGCGGTTTCGTCGTGAGGCGTTATCGGCGCTGACGTCCGGGCATTCAGATGCAGCGGGTCAACCGTAGGAATTTGCATGTCAACCTATATATTCCCAGACGTCACTTTCATTTACACTAGCACAAGCGGAGGTTACCGAGTTTAAACCGTCTTGAGGACTCGACGACATCCATAGACTGAGATTGACGAGAGACTTCACTTCCGGCCGGATCTCGGTTCCCCTTTCCCGTAGCATTCGAGCTATTGTTGACTCCAACGTTTTTATCCTTTCTTGCAGCGTACTGTTAACCGCGTCCCGCTGTAATAACGTCATTAATGCTAAGAAAGGGCGTCAAAAATGTAAACATGCGCGTCTAAGCTCATTCATTTTCTCAAGCAATTCATTCTCGTGTATCGATTGAGTCGTTGAAACAATGGAATTGACAAAACTCCGCTCCTGGTCGGACTAGGCACGTTTTTAGGCACTTGGGCATTAACAGGAATATAGCGTCACTCACCAGATCCCCATTCTCGTAACGTTCCTGCAACGTTTTACTCCTTTGCACCAAACATTGATTGGCTTCCTTGAAACTCGCCATCTGCGTCTCCATCATACTTATCTTATCTAACAAGACGATTCGTTCCTTATTTCCTTGTTCAACTTGGTCTCGGATTATCTGGCTCTGAGCCAGGGCGTCCTGCAGTCCCAACTGTGTGTCTCGTAGATCCTGTTCCGTCAGTTCAAGCTGAGACTGAGACTCCTTCTGCCTGCGATGGCAAGCATCGAGCTCTTTCTTCAACATGTCCGCATTAAGCTTTGCCTCTGAAGCAGCATTTTCTGCTATTTCCGCGCGTCTTTGTTGTACCTCGAGAAGTTTTTCGTTCGCCTTTTCCTCCCTTGACAAGCGTTCATCCATAAGTGCACGTTGTTCCACCGCATATTCCCTAGCTTGATTGAGCAAGGTTTGCAACCCTGCATGCTGTTCGTGCGCGATCGCAATCTCTGCTTTCAATTTCTCCTTCTCAGACTCGAGTTGGGCCTTGGAAGGTGAACCATTAATACAAGTACCCCGATCCTCTCAAACGGCCTACTGCATGTTTACTCTCGGATCGAATGATCCGTTCCTTTCAAAGTTCGCTGACCTGAGGCTCGATCCACTCATGCTCGAAACACGAACCTGTAACGATTCCAGTTGCTCTCTGGTCACTTGTAGTGCCACCTTCTGAGCGTCCAAGCGCTCTTGAAAGACCTTCATCATGACGTCATAGACATTTTATCTAACCGGGGTTATACAACTCACAATTGTCCGATTCTCTGACTCCGCCAAACTGGAAGGAAGATAGATCGGGTCAAGCGTAATTCACATGGCTTGTCCGGTGTCTTACAGTCTCTCCTTCTCTGCAAGATGGTTCTTGTGTGTCTCCGATTCCTTCTCAAGATTCTTCCGATCAGCGGATAGGAGTGCTTGTTCGCTCGTGATGGCCTGTGCGAGATCAGGGTATGACAACAAATTCTTAATAACATACACGCAGGTCCTTGGTCTGGGCATCGTAACGTTCTTGCAAGTCCTATCATACTCTAGTCACCGATGCCAATCAAGAATATGATGGACTCACCCTCAAATCGTCGATGGTCCGAGTAAGGCTTTGAGTTCAAAATTAGTTTATTATTGCCTGTACTAAGGACAATCGGGACTAACGCGAGGTCCTTTTCAGCTAACAGCCCTTTTACCGCCTTTAGTTCATTTGCTGTGTCTTGATGTATTTCAAGCTGCTGTTGCAACGTGGCTATTTTCACTCGGAGTTCCTAAAGTCCACAATCAGAACCCCAGACACCGCGTATGTATGGCACCATGGCACTCACTACGAAATTGCGCTCAGAGGCTTGCAATTGTTCCTAACCAATACTTAATACCGACAAAAGATATCATAATTAAAGGCTACCTGTAAATCGCCGCACTGCTCTTTTGATAATCTCAGTGTTGCGCTCTGCGCGTCAAATCGCTCCTCCAGTTTCTTCACTGATCAGTCAGGAACAATAGCGCCACATGACATTGGCGTACATTGAATTGGGTGCTTGTCTGTTTCAGTCTCAATGACCATCAGCCATGCTCAGGACCACGCGGGAATAACGACCTACGATGTTTCCTTTTCTGACAGTTCTTTCCTTGCTCTTTCAAGGTTAGCCTCGACGGATTTGCACTCGCCAGCTTTCGCTGATATGACACGCTTCAACTCCGCTATCGTTTCCTGACGGACTTCCAAGGCTTGTTCTAGGTCGCTGACAGCGCGAACCTGGACTATTTCGGCGTCCTTCACTGCCTGACTTAATGCAGTTCGAGAATCAGAGAGCTCTGCTTGTAGCTGCTGGATCCTAGCACACGACAAATACAGGTGTTGAGGATGGAAAGTGATTGCTTACAATTTCTTTCCATTCTCGCTTTCTATTTTTACTAAGGTGAGTTCATTCTCAGCATTACCAAGCATTTTTCGGCACTCGTCTCGTTGTTCTGTAGTCCTGATGACAATTCACGAATGACGCAGATGCTTGAGTTGGAAGCAACGTACAATGAAATAGACTGTTCCAGGGCGAGCAGCCTATCATTCATGGTGGCCATCACCTTTTTCAGTACCTCATTCCTGCCAGATTCGCATCAATGCTTTGAAACATAGTAGATATTGGATACCCACTCAACCTTTACCCCGTCACATTCCTGTTGGGTCGCTTTTAGCAATTCTAGCTTGAGAGCATCATCCGCAATTTGCCGGTGCATGTCCGAAATTCTTAAACAATAAACGTGCACAAGCCATGCGCGTTCAGAGCAGGAAACTACCTTGTTTCCGAAACCCGTAGCTCAGCTTTCAACGTGACAGCATCAGTGGTGGCAATTTCAACCTCTGCTTCGCGCTTCGCTAAACGATCGGAAAGTTCCTCCATCCTCGTGCCTAAATAGATAGAAATGACCAACGATTCAATGCATATCATAAGACTTCACTCGCCTAGCTTTTGACCAACCATCTCTTGTTCTTTCTGAACGACGAGAAGATTCAGGAGTTCTCGCTTCTCCGACTCCAGTTCCTTGATCCTGTCATTGAGCTCGACGATCTGGCATAGATGATGATGCAACTTGTCTCGCAAAAGGTCATTGGTTCGACTGGCTATTTTTACGTTCAGCAAAGAAAGAGCAAGATAAAGAGCGACTCTTACACTCGGACAAGGCATCTCGAAGGTCATCAAGCACAGCTCGAACTTGCGCGGTCCCCGTGATCATGTTAGGGTCTTGATACGTCGTCTCAATTTCTACCATGTACCAAATTGAAGTTTCAGGACCGAGGACGTAGCTAAAACTTACTCCTTATTGCATCGTTTGCAGACTTCCTGCATTCCGCGACGCCATCTGATAGGATAGAGATCGAAGCGGTAGCAGAGTCGTGCAATCTCTTCAGATCCGTAAAGGACGTCAACAACACTGCATAACTATAATTACTCGGCATAAAAGGGTGACGAAACACAATAAGGTGACATCTTACTCATTTTTGAGAGTGGTTAAAGTCTTCTGCGCAACCTCCAGCTTGGCTTTGACATGACCTTGATACCGATCAAGCTCTTCGTTCGCAGACGCCAAAGCTACATTCTGGTTTCTGGCTGACATTAGGTCTCCCTTCATTGATGTCAGATCGCGTTGGTGCGAATCCAAAGTTGCCTTTGCCGACAACAATTCTGAACGCGCCGAGGACAGCTCGTTGCAAACGGAAGAGAGGTCGTTCTTCAACGTCTCGATGTGCTTATCCTGCTCAACGTTCCTTGCCGACGAAACTGAGAATTCTTCTTCAACATCTACCAATCTCCTAGTTAGATTCTGCACGTGGGTTTGCTGAAAACGCGGGAAATCAATATTCAATCGTCTGGCCAGGGAAATAACATAAAGTAGGGGGGGGGAAACGCGCATATATCCACTGATGACGCGTCTGCGGGGTATGACGGATGACTTACCGCCTGTACAAGCTCAGCCTTGAGCGTCTTTTTCTCTTTCAAGACTTTCATGGTCAAATCTTCCATCTCCAAATCAACACCGTTGTTGCTCGGCGTGGCCGAGAGTTCTCTCTCCTGGGGAAAACCATCCTCATTTGTAGCGTGTTTGACGGAGACAGAAGGTGGAACGGGCATTCTGGGATTCACGTACCCGCCCTTTCCATGAGCCAAAAGGCTGAGCGAAACCGCTGGAGACGGTGTATTCTGAAACACGTTCTGGCTCCCTATATCCAGAGCATGAATGCATATAAAAATGAAAACTGAACGAGAAGAGTAGGTTGCTTACGCGAGTTTTCAGATTGACGCGGTTTGCTGTTACTGATTTCACCCCGAGTAGTGTTGATGGTGTTGAGCAAGTTAAAAAACGGTGGGTGCTGTCGCGGCTGAGGCTGAGGCGGCGGCTGAGGCTGGGTTCGCTGGAACTGTTTGCGGAAAAGATCTGCGGGTTGTGTAGGCCGTGGCGAGTTGTACAACTGAGATTGGTTCAAGCGGGGAAATATTGCTCGGTCTGGACGTGTCGCGGTTTGTTTCTGATCCACATTGGGAGCGTCAAACTGGCTATTTTCCAAGCCATCTGACGAACATGACTGGAGATCCTGACGTTCATGTCCTTGCAGAGTGTCGCCGTCGGAACCGTCGACGTCCATGGCAATTGGCTCGCGTCACACTCGTCACAATATTGAAAGAGATTAATTAAATTAATATATATTGCTAGTTTACATATATGCATTATTTAGATCTAGAAGTAAGAGAAATGGGTAAATATAACGACTTGTTCTTACACGACTCGACCGTAGTGTCCGCCCTCCAAGAAGTTACGCATATGAGTAACCAATACTTCAAGCGAGTCGAGCCACTTCTTGAGCATTGCATCTAGTCTTTCAGGCGAGCCACCCTCGGCAAGGCGCGCATAGAAATCACGACGCCTAGGTACGGCGCGCATAGCAACCTGCGACAACTAGGTCAACAATGGATTAAGAGGCTAGTATCATCCAATGCTTACTGCAACCACAGAACGCACGATAAACGAATGGTGATGCCACAAAATCTCATCATAAGAACGTTTGAAGCAGACGTATAGCTCGGAAGAAGGATCCTTTTGCATGTTCTGTAAGGCTTTGCAAGTAAATGTGAGTCCGCTGCGTGCCGAGTGTGAACACCGTCAAGACTTGGACCTAAAGCTTAAAGTCTAGGCTTACCGAACAAAGCGGACGAGGCATGGGATGGCGTGTCTATGATGTTCGTTTGCTTCACTTAAGACAAGGGCTTCCAATGTCTTAGATTCATCTTTATGGCTCTCGTAGCGTCGTCTTACGCCCTGTAAACGCCTAATATTGAGTCGAGTGTCCTTCGAAGCATGATATATCGACACGAACGTCGAGATTGTTCTTCAGGTCTGTTTGGACAAAAGCAAAGACGCTAGAACCCAATAGATCTGCCCATGTTAGAGTTCAGTGACATGCATAGAGTACATTCATCATACCGAAAAGGTGAAGGAGGGCATCCGATGCCTCTATGAAGTCCTGGGTATTGACGCCCTTCTCGGTTATTGCGACATCAGAGAAGGACTATCCTCAGGATTTTTCAGATGAGCTTCTAGAGACACTGGTACGAAATACATAAGGCTCACCTTTGCAGTTTCAAAGAAAGGAGCCATCGGATGAGGTGGACGTCAAGAACACAGTAGTCTGCTTTACAACACGCGCGACGCACACGGCTTCATGATGACGTAATATCGGTCTGATGACATTATCCCGAGTTGACTACAGAAAGCCGAGATGAGTTAAACTAATACAAATTCTAATAATTGTGTAACCGAGGTGTCAACTTGCGAAAACGCAATTTCTCATGCCTCTAAAGCGCCATTTGGAATTCTCACTACTATCTCGCTACACCAGGCACAAAAATGTCGAGGCGCAAACTTCAAATCAGAGAAGGAGGGTCACTTTGCTCAACACTTGAGCTATCGACCATTTAGGCAAAACGCTCACATCCTTCAACAAGTGAACTATAAGAGGACTAGAATTAATACACAAGTACTGTCAAATACATAAACTGAAGTGATCGTGCGCTGCGTTACGAGGTGCTGCTATCTTGGTTGGAATTCTCGTTTGCGAATGATAATCCTATCTTGTGTTACTTCTTGTAATCCTCTAAACAAGGTCAGCTCGATATGTCATTCACAAACGAGCATAAACTCACTAATGTCTTTTAACAATGTTTTGAAACCACTATTTGAAGTCTTTGCCAACATCGAGCCAAAGAGGTTTTTGTCAACATCGTGTACTTGAGAAATATCGACGTTATAACTTTCTATTGTCTTTGCGTCAAAAACTAGAAATGTCCACTGAGCTAGATCGGTTGTAGTACCAAAACTTGAGCTCACCAGGAAATGAATCGTCAAAGTAGGTTATGGCAGGACGCTTGCGAGACGATCGTCCTACTCCTTCAACTAGATTTACGACACGGAATTTTCCATCATCATCAGCAGGACCGAGACAAATAAAGGCGGGAGCTTTTTGAGACCCATCTTGCTTGAGATACAAGAAACGTTGTTGTGGAACTGGAAACGGGAAGATTATCAGCTGATGATATTGGGCATCTCCTATTTACCTGATTTTGCACCTTGCGACCGAGAGTTCAACCTCGTAGAGTCTTCGGATATAGGTACCGCAGTCGAGATGCTCAGAAGCGCAAATAAAAACAACCCATACTTGACAAAAATCATGATCAATCTTCCGCATATTTAGCAGTAAGCGCCAATGTTTAGATTGAATGCTTACGCTACTAATGTCAAACGACCGCCTGCGAGAGTAAATTGGAGACCAGCTCAAGAGCGAAGATTGGGGAACCCTGCGCATTTATACGGATCAAAATTGATTGATGGATGCAGGGCGACATCAAGGAGTCATGTTACGTCGTTACTGTTGTCCGCACACCATAAGTAACATACAAACCAATAGGCAGTATGACACGCCGGCTTTTCAAAACTTCTGTTCCAATACTATGGCCTTCGCGGCGACCCCGTACACGGTATCCAATGTTACTAGGCATCCCCGTCACTTTCTCAGTTGAAACGTTTCATCACAACAAATATTTTGCTGTTTCACGTCCAAACTCGCCTAGGTTACAACAGCCTTCAACCGTGCCGCTCAACGCGTCAACTAACAGTCATTACAGAGGCATACCTTAGTACTATGCAGCGTCAATGATTATGGGGCACTTATCGATAAACAGATACCAGCCTCCCAGTATTGAGTATTGATTGCTATGCAGGACCAAGGCAACTATTGATTGATTGGTTGGTTGGTGTTGATGGTGACCATGGACGTACAACTTCAGTGCGGACCTAAGCATTGCTTTTGGGAGTATGTTCCTTTGGCTGTACTTACGCTCACATCCTTCATACGTGAGGCATTCGGTGATATTGATTTGCAGACATTCAATGTGTACATGAGAAAGTGACATCGGAATTGTTATGATTCCGTCTCCCCAGTGCTAGCATCTGTCGAACTCGAGCCCCAGCCCCGAATATGGCGATACAAGTTAGCTGTGCGGGTTCAACTTTACAGCACTTTTCAAAGCACGAAAGATTCTCACCACGGTCATCCAGTAATAACTGCAACCCTTCAGGTGTCACCTCTGCCAAAGGTGTCTTATCCAGATCTAATTCGTTAATCTTCCGTAGAGAGAGTTTGACCCTAAATTCCGAGAGCGTCGTTTCCAAAACTATATGACTCAGCTCAAATTTGTGGTAAAACCAGAACCTAGTAAGCTTACCTTGAGGATTTTCCAAGCCAAAGTAGGAGCTAACGGATCGCATGTCTCCTAAGCGGTATCGATGATGCCGCTGTTTGAAATGCATTTTCTTGGTTTTCACCAATTCTACGGTATAGAACTGTCCAGGTATGGGGACACCGTGCTTGTCAGGAACTGGGCCGAGACAAATGATGGGAATTTCAACCCGTATCTGGATGAAATTTAGTGTTGGCGTCAGAATGTCGCATATGTATGCACCTTGGCTTTTTTTTCCAAAATGTACAAGAAGCCGGTTTGTGGTTCTGGAAATGCATTAATTCACGCCAAATCAATATCAGTATCATCACTCCGTACCACCGCTACGATGCTGATAAATACCTAACCAGGATCAATTTAAAGTGTTTTTCGAACGTAGGACTCACTACTCACGAACATCAGCTTTCAATAACTCCCACCCCTTAGTTGTGACCCATCCCAAAGGTATCTCTTGAAACGAGCTCTTGGCAACGGGTTCTACACCAAGCTTGACGCGATATTCGTGGAGCGATGTTCCTAAAACTAGGAGTATCACTAAGTTTAAATTTCGTTGTAACATTAGTAGAACCTGAGCCTACCTCCAAATTTCGAGTCTCCAAAATAGCGCTCCGGAAGAATCGTGTCTCCTACGCGTTCTAAATTTTTCATATTACGTTCTAATACCAATTCCACAGTATTGACCTGTCCAATTATAGGGCGAAGGTCCTCGTCAACAGCCTGGCCGAGATAAATGACGGGAACCATCTTCAAGTCGTTCTCCGCGTCGGAATTTACTCTGATGTACAGGGCGCCAGGTTGTAGATCTAGAAGCAAGACGATGGAGTTTAAGTTTCATAATCAGAATAGCATTCAACGACGTCCTTATTTTACCTGGTTGCACTTCATGCGGCGAAGAGTTATACTCGACTGGCGCCGGCTCCTCGGAATCAACCCTCTTTTCTACAGAGAGTCTCGGACTGGCATTGAAACGCCTTTGCCACTTTCCATCATTTGCAACGAGTTCTGCCGTGGAGATGCTGAGAAGCCCTATGAAAAACAATGCACACTTGGCAAATATCATTATCAATCTGCTATATGTTTAATATTGAATTGGTTCAAACTGGATGCTCACGCTGTGTATAGTGTTGATGACTACCTGTAAGAGGAAATGGAGACCAGCTCAGGAGTGATTGAAACTCGGTGAGATATTTATACGGACTCGGATCGGTCGAGTCACACTGTCACGCCGCGAGCGCCGAAGTATTTTATACATCATCATTGCCCTCGCTTTCGTTCCGCCGCTGATATCACATGCGCAGCACACATATATTCGACTGCCCTTAGTCATTTCTACCACGATGGAGGTGCACTTTCACATTTCTTATATATTTACCTGTAGCTGGTTTGTTATTCCACAGGTATAAGCAATTATAAATTGTGCTACGACTGAGTTCGTCTTTACTTCCACAACGTGCATTATCTGTGCTTACATTACCATAAACTGATACCTTGTATGCCGTCTCCCAAGTCACAGTCACGCCAGCAGCCTTTGTGTAACGCTCACAAGTACTAGCATTTCATTTGTACATGATAAAACACCGAATTTTTTATTCTTTCCATCAAGTTTTGGCATCATTGGAACTCATGCCATGGATTTGTCTACACACCGCATCTGAGGAGGGTTAGCTTGAAGGATTGTTCAAACATGAGGACTCTCACCACCGTCGCTTTGCAATACCTCACATCTGCCATCTTTCACCTTTGCCAAAGGTACTTTATCAACATCATTTTGGTTAACCTGCTGTAGGTAAAGCTTGACTAAAAATTCATGGAGCCTCGTTCCATCCAAAACTAGAAATATTACTTGGCTAGTAAATTATGTTGTAATATTATAATCTGAATTTACCTTCATGATTTATTGCCTGGCTAAAGTAGCGCTCAACAGGCTGTAAAATTTGTGGTTTACTTTGATCGTGCCACAGCTGTTTCACATTTACTGATGAAATTTTCACCAATTCTACGGCAAAGAATTGTCCATGCTTGCCGGGAACCTCCCCAAGACAAATGAAAGGAATCTGAACTGATACCTGGTTTAAATTCCAAAAATGATTACTACCATCATGATATTGTATATGTGTTTACCTTGTTTTTCGTTTTTAAAATGTACAAGAAGCCAGTTCTTGGACCTGGAAATACGATCCTTCAGCTTGTACATGCCAAAGCAAAATTATTGTTCCATACTTTCTTGATGATATAAAATTGCTGAACATCAACAGGGTCAGCCCAAAATGTTGTTCAAAAACATGAAGATTTCCAAAGTTACCCACCTTTCAATGATTCCCACCCTGAATCTGTCACACTTGCCAAAGGTTTCCCTCTAATGTCCTTTATGTTAACCTTCTGTAGGGAAAGTTTGATGCTGAAATCAATGAGCTTAGTTCCCAAAACTAGGAATCATCTCTGAGTTAAACTTGGTTATTGCATTGGAACCTGGGCTTACCATTGATTGAAAGTTCTTTATTGCCAAAGTAGTGCAAAGCAGGTTGCACGTGTCCATGTGAGCGGTAAACCCCAGGCTTCGTGTAGTCTACTTTTTTGTTTTCCACCAATTCTACGACATAGTACTCTCCAGGTATAGGATTACGCTCCTTGGAGTCATCGAAAACTTCAGCAAGAAAAATGACGGGAATTTTATCTGGTATCTAATTTGAATTTTAAAATCGCTGCCAGCATCATGATATTGGATATATTTTCACCTCGTCTTTTTTTTCTAAAATGTACAAAGCACCGGCTTCTGGACCTAGAAATGGGAAGATAGAGTTTCAGCATCTTTAGTAATCGCAATAGCATTGGACACCATCAGTCACCTCCTTTGTCGAGCAGGGAATTGGCCTTATTTTCTACTGAGTGACTATCTTGGTGCCCATCATCATTTACAACAGGTGCTGCAGTGGAGATGCTTGGAAGGGCCAAAAAGAACAATGCATACTTGAAAAATATCATGATCAATAGGCTGCTGTATATCAGATATTGAATCACGAAAGGTCCAGACGCTCACAGGTGACTGACTGCGGGAATAAATGGAGACCAGCTCAAGGGCGATAAAGGAACTAACTGTATTTATACGGGTCAGAACTGGCCGGTGACCCCTGAAGGTAGAAGGCCGACATGTCCATTGTCTCCTTGCTGCCCGTATGATAAATATTGAATGTTGTGGTATGTATGTAAAAGAATCGGAACGTCTTTCGTTTGAAAAAAGGGTCCTGAAAAACAACATTACAAACCACGTCGTTGTCCTCGTGGACAGCGCGAGGGGAGTCTCCCGACGGCCAATTCGGTTCGCCACCACTCTCCGCCTGTGGCTCACTGGCCACCCGTCCATCGTCTCACCGTCTCTTGGTTCCCGGGCCACGGTGGCGCCCTTGCCCCTCACTATAACGGTTCTGGCATCCGTCCCTTTACATCGCCCCTCGCCACCTTTCGTTGCTTTCGGCTGTCCGCCGGGCTTTGTTGACGCATGACCTCCAGGCTCTCGATGCCTACTCCAACCGACTCTGGGCTCCGATACATCATGCTTAATCCGCTGATGCGACGACTCTCCGGACCTCTTCGCTTGTTTCATGTGCATCGTCTTCGTCGGCCCACTACGCCAACGTTTCTTTTTTCCCTCCCAACGCACTGCCGTATATGCCTGCCACAGATGCCCATTACCTGTGAACACGTCATGTGCCCGTGCCCTACATATACGAATCGTTTTACGTCTTTTCGTTCATTTTTACGCACTGACAATAACTACATCAAGCTTATCGCCTTTTGAAAGCTAACCCTTCCTCAGTGACTTTCGACGACATTGAAGTCGCCCCCGCCCTTCATAACAGCCGTGGATTCCGTCCCCTGACTGATTACTAGCTGATTATCGCCTCCCAGCCTTTGCATTCAATAAATAAATAAATAAAGTAATGACTTTTGATTGGTCGTTGTAAACACGCTATCCGTGTCAAGAATATGTCATACAGCGAGGACTTAGAAATGTCTGATTCCATTTCCATGGCCCATGGACAGGGTTCCGCTCGCGACAAACAAAACTGGGACCAGAGGAGGAAGTAACTGACTGGGGTACAGTGGGGTACAGTGCCACCTTCAACCGGCGTCTCGCCTGGAAGCTCAGTCATTCCAAAGCAACAATCCGCATCATCTCAAGGGCTCCCGTGCCCTGATGTAGTCACGCGGCTTCCACCCGCCATTCCGTGACACACCTAGCAAAACCTAGCCACCGCCTCCCAGTAGCCATCTACCCGTCCAAACAGAAATCAATCATTTCAGATTTTCTGTCTCAACCGACGTTACTATTCCAAACACCAATTGGGTAATCGAAAGCTTAGCACGTCTTTGATGAATAACTGTATCCGATACAGGAATATGGAGGAATCAATATGGTAAAAACAACCTATCGTCGTTCCAAACCTAAGGTTACCTTTAGGATTTTCCAACCCACTAAAAGGTCGCATGTCGAGTCCTAAGTGGTATCGATTCATGCAACCAGTTGAAATGCATTTTCCCGGCTTTCACCAATCCTACGGTACAGAACCATCCAGGTATGGAGGGACTGTGCTTGTTGGCAACGGTAGTGGAGTGAGACAATAGTAACCGGTATCTGGTTACGGTTTGTGGTTCTGGGAGCGCATTCATTCATGTCATTCTCTGTGCTTGCATTTCCATACGGTCAAAATTTATGCCGTTTCCGAGTCACACTAGCAGCCTGACTGGCATATCATTATCAACACTGTACATGATAAAACACCGAATTTGTTATCCTGCTTCTCCAGTCCCGGCATCATTCGAACTCGAGCCATGAATGGTAATATACGACCTAACTGAGCAGGGTCAGCTTGAAGTATCGTTCAAACATGAGCATTCTTAAGGTCCTTTCGCAATAATATACATCCACGCTTTGTCATCTTTGCCAAAGGCACATTTTCAACATCTTCTTCGTTAATCTTCTGTAAATGAAGCCTGACATCATATGCACGGACCCTCGTTCCTCCCAAAACTAAAAATATTACCTAGCTGAATTATGTTGTAACACCATCATCTGAATTTACCTTCAGGATTTAACGCAACGTAGCGCCGAGCAGGCAATAAATTTGGGAATCTACTTTCGCTGTGCCGCAGCCGTTTAACATCTACTGTTTTGGTTTTCACCAATTCTACGGCAAAGAACTGTCCAGGTACGAGATTGTTGTCCTTGTCGCTAACCTGGCCGAGACAAATGATGGGAATCTCAACCGCTATCTGGTTTACATTCCAAAATGACTACCAGTGCCACGATATTGCATATGTACTCACCTCGTTCTTTCTCTTTAAAATGTACAAGAAGCCAGATTGTAGACCTGGATATCCATTCATTCAGCTTGTACATGCCAAAGTAAGACTGGAATCATTATTCCGTACCTTTATCTTGATGATATAATATTTCTGAACATCAACAGGGTCAGCCCAATGTTGTTCAAAGATTTTCCGAGTCGCCCACCCATCAATGATTCCCACCCTGAATATGTCACACTTGCCAAAGGTTTCCCTCTAATGTCCTTTATGTTAACCTTCTGTAGGGAAAGTTTGATGTTGAAATCGGTGAGCTTAGTTCCCAAAACTAGGAATTATCTCTGAGCTACATTTGGTCGTTGCATTGGAACCTGAGCTTACCATTGATTGAAAGTTCTTTATTGCCAAAGTAGTGTAAAGCAGGTCGTACGTGTCCATGTGAGCGGTAAACCCCAGGCTTCGTGTAGTCTACTTTTTTGTTTTCCACCAATTCTACGACATAGTACTCTCCAGGAATACCATAACGCTTCGACTCGTCAAGAACTTGGCCAAGACAAATGATGGGAATTTCATCTGGTATCTAATTTGAATTTCAAAATTGCTGCCAGCGTCGTGATATTCCATATACATTTACCTCATCTTTTTTTTCCAAAATATACAAAGCACCGGAATCCGGACCTAGACATTGGTAGATAGAGTCTCAGTATTATAATCGCAATAGCATTGGACATCCTCAGTTTACCTTTTTCTTTGGTGAGTGGCAGAAGATGAGGGTCAAATTCCATGGGATTGACCTTAGTTTCTACTGAGTGACTCGATGAACTATCCATAAGCTCTTGGTTTCCATCATCATTTCCAACTGGTGCTGCAGTGGAGATGCTTGGAAACGCCAAAAAGAATGGCAATGCATACTTGAAAAATATCATGTCAATAGGCTGCTGTATATCAGATATTAAATCCCAAAGATTCAAACTAGGTGCTCACAGATGGCTGCCTGCGGGAGTAAATGGAGACCAGCTCAAAGGGTGATAAAAGAAATGGTTGTATTTATACGGATCAGAACTGACCCCTGAAGGTATACCGACAAGTCCGGCCCGTTGTCTCCTTGTTGCCCGACATAAATATCAAAAATTGGACTTATCTATGTAAAGGAATTGGAACTGAGTGTCGGAGAAAGGGTTGCGCTGTGGCTACTTGACATATTCAGCGAGAGCAATATGTCGTATTTAGTGTTGTTGGAGCTGCCTCCAGGCCTGGCATCTCGACCTCATCATCGCTACTAGCGGGTTCGTCACACCAACTACCCACTCCGCTTGCCACACTCCGGCGTCCTCTTCCTTTGCTGCTGAAACCCAAGCCCTCGAAATGACCCTCTCACACCTCCTTGACAGTGGATATCGTGGCTACGCGGTTCTAACGCTGCCGCCATTTTTAACACGGATATCTCCGATGGACAACACATAACTATCCGTGCCAGCAGCTTAGCACGCACTTGCTTTACTGACTCCCCGCTCACCACCCTCACTGTCTCCTGGTGCCCGAGCCATATGGACGTCCCAGAAAACGAGGCTGCTGACTCCCTTGTGGGTCTGCACAATGGCCCACCGTGCACCGCTTTCGCCACCCACCTCGACGCCAGAAATGCTATCAACGTACCGCCGGCACACATTAGCGGTTAGCTTGGCTGTCCAGCAAGACAAGGGGCCACAACCTCACGCGCCTCAACTCCAGTAATGGGTCCCTAAAACCGACGTTGGGCCGCCCCCGGTCCCGCTTCATTCGCGGCTGTGATGACTCGATGACTCACCAATGATTTTCTTGCGCTTCGTGCGTTTCACCACCGGCCACATGCCATCTGCAGAATACCGCCGCAGTTTCTTCCCACAGGCCCCGACCCAATGCACTGCGTGCCCGCATCGCCTGCCCCTGACCCGCGCACACCTCATCAGTGAGTGTCCTTTCTATGCATGTCCTTTCCCCTTTTTCCCTTCCTTCTTGTGTCGCGACAACAACTATATCGGTCTCATCGCTTTCCTTAAATCCCACCCGTCTGCTGTTACTTTCGATGACTTGATACCATTCACATATTGACCTCATTCTCGCCGCCCTCATACGGCCCTTTCCAGGACTAACCACCTGCGGTCCTCACCCTAGCTTTACACGTCTCGTAGCTCGTTAGCTTACCACACATGGCCCATTGCGTGTCATTCCTCTTATACTGGTACTCCTTTGTACTTTACTTACTTCAAATCCCACCATTCTTATGTGAAAAAAAAAAAGAAAAAAAAAAGGTGTTGTTGGAGCTTGGCTAAGGCTCGGCTCAGGTACGTGCTTCTGGCTCTGGAGCCAGTTGGAGCTGAAAAATCAGCTCCAGCTCTAGACCTAGAGCCAATATGATTGGGCTCCAGAGCTGCTCAGAGCTGCTAAGCTGGCACTTCAGCTGATTCACCGTGGTGAGCTTCCACATGCTTCCACCTAGACCTGACCATTATCTCAGACTGCATTCATGCCACCAGCTCAATGAAACAATGTACTGGCTGTACTCCTAAAGCAAGTATCATTCTGACCGTCTACTGTGGATGGTTGAGATAATACTGTTATGCTCATCATTGGTTTGTCTGGGTGGTATGTTTTTTTACAACCAATAACTATCCTTTCACCATGTCAACAGGATCAGCCTCCCCTGCACCCATTCCATTTGCCCACAACTGCCCACAGCCCACAACAGTTCCCTCAGCCACCCACCTCCCTTGCTGCCTACCTCCCTTGCCCATACCTGTGTTGGAATACCAATTGAGGATCCAAGCCATCTGACCCTTTCCCCTGTCACCAGTTCATTGCCACCTGGACATGTGTCATGCTGCCAGGGTTTTTCTATCATGAGTGTCATATCATGCCCTGTTTTTTTTTGTGTTTGTATGTACATCATCTATGCCAAATCATTTTTTAACTTTACTTACTATGTTCTGCTTCTTTGACAAGCTGTTATACATTACTGAGGCTGTGGTAGCCTGTTTCATTTATATTGTACCAAAAACATATATAATCTTGCATTGTTTACAGCTGGACCTTAGTCATTTTTCCAGCATGCACATCTGAGGTGAGACATTGTTTATACTGATATGGTGAGGGCAAGGGGGATGGTGAAGGTGAGTGGGCAATGGTGATGGTGAGAGGGTGGGTGTGATAGTGATGGTGGAGGTGATGGTGATGACAGGGCAAGGGCAAGAAGGTGATGGTTGGGGAGATGGTGAAGGTGAGGGAAGGTGAGGGCACTGACAGTGAGAGGGCAATGTGTCATGACCGACTGAAAAGCTTCGGCTTTTCACCAAGTCATTTCCATTTTATTATTTATTTTCTTCATATTATATAAACATGTGCTGACTAAGTAGGTGCCTATCACTTGGCGCTTAGATAAAGCCATAGATAAGATACCGGAGCTCGGCGCTGATGACTCATTACCATTACTACATGCGCAGTCGTCTTACTCATACTGTACTATATTTAGAGTAGGGCTTAGGGTAGTGCACAGACCACCTGTCGTAGTATAAAAGGAGTGCAATTCAGCACCCAGAGTCCTCAGTCGAGTTCTCTCGGGTTTATTCCCTCCTTCCCTCTCCTCTCTTCAGTTCTCTGTTGGGGCTCCTAGGCATCACGCCGGGGGGTTCCTGATAGTAGAACTCGACTACTTCTCTAGCAGCCCCAATGCTTGATATACCCGGACCACAGGGTTAAGTGGACGAGAACTGGGGAATTGATACAGTCATACGCCGACTATAAAATTGTGGTACCGGTTGCCAGACACCGTTCAAAACTGCGCACCTGCGGCCCTGCCTCGTGGCCCTCGACTAACTTGGCATTACGTTCCCGGTCTACGCAAACCGAAGTACCTAACCCGGTAGATAAGGTTACCTGTGCACAGGATACCAGTGCTGGGGTGGTGACACAATACATCACTTGTATCTAGGGACAAGCCTCGCCAGCCCCCTAGCGTGTTAAATTGCCCTGGCCTAGGCCCCTGAAGGCTATAGAATTATACCTACGTAAAATACCCTTTTCCCGTACCCCTTGAGAGTAGCCGCCGCTTGGTCACGCGCTCTTGAGAAAGGCCCGCACCTGTACGGTGTAGTGGCAACTGGACAACCGTTTGGACCCAGTTTAGTTAGACTCTTCATCAAATAAAAACTAGTAGTCAGTATTGTAAATTGTAGCACTGCAGGGGTGGTTGCAGACCCTGAGTGCACGTTTCGTACATACGTCCCCAAGCAAGTGACAGGCCAAGACCTCCCTCACTTACGTACAAGTACAAAATAGGAGATACAAATAACGATACATTTTGGGACGCTGTCACAGGCGATCTTGATCCAAACGACGCGGGTTTTAGCTCATCTGAAGGAGAATCTACATCCTCATCATCATCACACTCTACAAACTCTATCACAGAGGAACCACACCAGTGGGAAGCAGCACCGTTTCCCATCTTAGTACCAAATCCAGCCACATTAAATCCAAACCTACTTTTCAACTCCGACGCAGATTTCATCGGAGAACCCGCACCACCATTTTCATCACCACCACCCCCGCTTACACCATCACCTACATCGCCACCGCCAAACTATCACAGTATGGCGGTGCCCCAAGAAATGACATCAGCAGAATTGCTGAACCTCCTCAATGCGCAAGCCGCAACAATCCAAGCCCTCCAAAACCAGCTGACACAGCTGCAAGCAAACGCTGCACAGGCCGCCGCGGCAGCAGCCGAACACCCTCCTCCCCCCGCCAACATTGTCAACATACTGCCAGGGACGGTATTCAATATTCCCGGAACCGGTAATGGCGGAACATCTAGAATAGATGTGGCCAAACCTCCGGTTTTCTCTGGGAAGATGTCCGAAGTGACAAATTTCATAAACGCATGCAGGTTGTACATTCAATTAAAGATGCCGGAATCCGATGAGGAAGAACGGATCTTATTGATCATATCGTACATGACGGAAGGCTTTGCCGCAGATTGGAAGGACAATCTGTTGGAGCAGATGGCCAACAATGAAGAAGGAATTCTGCAGACGGCGGAACAACTGTTCAGGCAGATCAGGAGAGACTTCGGTGACACTGATGAGCAGTCATCAAAGATCTCGGAGATGCAGACCATGACGCAAGGGTCCAGCACGTGTGAGGAACAAGTGCAAAAATTTAAAAAGGTATTGCGAGGCACCGGATACCTGGGAAGAGCTCTTATCAAAGAGTTCAAACGAAGTTTGAATACCGGACTCCGGAAAAGAATCATGGAGGCCGATGAAGTACCTGAGACCATAGAAGGATGGTACCAGAAAGCAGTTAGATTGGATCGCCAGTGGAGACAGGCGAAAGCCGAGGAGAAGTACTATTCCTCGCGGACCAGTAACTCCGCCTATAGGAGTGAAGGAGCATCCAAAGGCCCGGATACGGCAAAGCCGGTAGCCCCTGCCCAGCCAAAACCCCGATGGAGATTCGGATCGGGATCAGCGAGTCAGGGACGATTGGGAGCTGGAGCCTCCGCGAGTTCAAGTAGTACGGCAAATCGGCCGGACCCTAACGCAATGGACGTCGATCAAAACCAAAGACCACCACTCTGCTGTTACAAATGCGGCAAGATCGGACACATTTCCAGAAACTGCAGATCAGGACTTGACATTCGCACAATGACGTTTGACGAAATGAAGGAGTACTTCAAGAAAGGAGAAGAGAATTTAAAAGAGGAAGAGAGTCAGTAGGTCCCGTACTAGACTCTCGTAATAGATATGCTGTACTAGATAAATTAGATAGTGCACAGCCCCTTGATATAGCGCCTAGCGCTGACCGGGTTGATGCAAGGACCATCTCGGAAGTCTCAAGGACTTCTGAGACGTCCCCACAAGAGGCGAACTCCCAGGTGAAACACCATGATATAGCGCACGGCACTGAAAGTGTCACTCCCAAGGAGCGCGGCAGGGCGGCTAAACCTGTGCTTGATTCCTCATTACAAAATACAGTAGTACAAGTATCTACAAAGGGACAAAAAGACTTAAAAGGAAAGCGGCATGATATAGCGCTTAGCGCTGAAACTGCTTATCTGAAAAGGAGGTTGAAAAAGGGAGAAAAGGATTTTTTAGTTAGGTCGATAGGACGGAAGGACGAGATCTTAATGGAGATCGGGTTGGAAAGGTTGGACACCCATGAACAAACTCAACAAACCGCGTTGCTCAATTCAGGAGCGACAGGAATGTTCATGCATGCGGCATATGCAAAAAGAATGGGCTTCAAACTGATACCCTTGGAATGCCCCATTCAAGTTCGGAATGTGGACGGAACGAATAACGAAGGAGGAATGATCACCCATGAGGTTGATCTTCTTTTATCTTATCAAGGGCATAAGGAACGAGCCACCTTTGAAATATGCGAACTGGGAAAAACCAATGTAATCATAGGATCCACGTGGTTACAAAAACATAACCCGGAAATCAATTGGGAGACCGGTCACGTCAAATTGACACGGTGTCCACGGAGCTGTGGATATAGACAAAGGGAGTGGACCAAGAAGCGGGAACAGAAGGTCCGATCAGCGGAACACTGGCGTGTTCTGGAATATCTGTGGGAACAGGAAAAGGAATTAGACTTCGCGCACTGGCTCGAAGAAAAGGAGGAAAGTGAAAAGCATCTCACGTACATGGAGCAAATGAAGCACCCGGGTCAATATAAGTATGGGGATAAATACCCATTCTTACCAGTGTTTCCATCACCCGCCGGATCAAAAACCGGATCAATGAGACAGGTGCGGGAGTTGGCAAAACTCACGGCTAAAGAGATGGTACCTGAACAATACCATCAGTACCTCAAAATCTTCGAGAAAGGAGCGTCAGAACGCATGCCGGCTAGAAAGCCTTGGGATCATGCAATTGATACCAAACCAGGCTATCAGCCCCGGAAGGGGAAAGTCTATCCCCTATCCCCAGATGAGCTACAAGAAGTACGGAACTTTGTAGAGGATCAATTAGCCAAAGGGTATATCCAACCCTCGAAGTCTCCACAAACGTCACCCGTCTTCTTTGTAAGCAAAAAAGATGGAAAGAAGCGGATGGTTCAGGACTACAGATACCTGAACGAGTGGACGGTTAAAAATAACTATCCACTACCCTTAATATCCGAACTCGTAGATCGAGCAGGCAGTGCCAAATACTTCACTAAGCTGGATCTTAGGTGGGGTTACAACAATGTACGGATCAAAGAAGGCGACGAATGGAAAGCAGCATTCACTACTCCCGAGGGTTCTTTTGAACCAGTAGTAATGTTTTTTGGGCTAACCAATTCGCCGGCCACCTTCCAAGCAATGATGAATGACATTTTCCGCGACATGATCAACGCAGGAAAAGTCATTGTGTACATTGATGACATACTCATCTTTACTAAAACAAAAGAGGAGCATGACGCAATCGTACAACAAGTCTTGCGACGATTGGAAGAAAACGATCTGTATGTAAAACCAGAAAAATGTGTGTGGTGTGTGGAAGAAGTTGAATTCCTAGGCGTCGTTTTAGGACCCAAGGGAATCCAAATGGATACAAAGAAGGTCGAAGCTATTATTAGCTGGCCCACCCCTTCTTGTGTCAAAGACGTACAAAGGTTCCTAGGCCTAGCCAATTACTATAGGCGCTTTGTTCAGGACTTCGCTAAAATCGCACGCCCACTACATGACCTGGTCAGAAAAGAAAAAACATGGGAATGGACGGAGGTCCAAGAAAAGGCTTTCCAAAGCCTAAAAAAGATATTCACGGAGCAACCTTTATTAGTCGCCCCGGACTCCGATAGGAAATTCAGAGTAGAGTCAGATGCATCGGATTACGCTACGGGTGGCGTCTTATCTATGCTCTGCAAAGATGACAAGTGGAGGCCTGTGGCCTATCTATCCAAGTCGCTCAATGATACCGAGCGCAATTATGACGTCCATGATAAGGAAATGCTGGGCATCATGCGTTGCCTGGAAACTTGGCGTCACTATCTAGAAGGAGCACGTGAACAGTTCGAGATATGGACTGATCACAAAAATCTTGAGTACTTTATGAGTGCAAAAAAGTTGAACCGCAGGCAAGCCAGATGGGCTTTGTACCTCAGCCGGTTTAATTTTGTATTGCATCATAAAGCTGGTGTTACTATGGGAAAGGCTGATTCTCTGTCCGGGAGGCCAGACCATAAAAAGGGGGTGGATGACAACAACAAGAATGTCACGCTCCTCAAACCGAACTTTTTCAAAATCGCTGCTCTACACCACGGTCACGTTTTCATTCATAGCTCAGAAAAAGAATTACTAAACAAAATTCGACATTCTGAAGCACGTGACGAAGCAGTAGTAAAAGCGGTAGAAGCCATGAAAAAGGCTGGTGTTAAAACACTAAACGCTCGAGAATGGGAGATGGAGCAGGGACTTATCCTCTGGCAAGGAAAAGTCTACGTACCTAAGAACGAAAAATTGCGGATGGAGATAGTCCGCCTACATCATGACACACCCATTGCAGGACATGGAGGACAATGGAAGACGATTGAACTCGTCACAAGAAACTACTGGTGGCCTGGAATCACCAGGTTTATTAAAAAATATGTTAGTGGATGTGACAAATGCCAGCGGAATAAGAACTTCCCAGAGCCGCCTGCTGGAAAGTTAATGCCAAACTCAGCACCAGCAAAGCCCTGGACACATATTTCCGCCGACTTTATCACAAAATTGCCAGAATCACATGGTCATAATGCGATTTTAGTAGTTTGTGATAGAATGTCAAAAATGGCGCATTTCATCCCCACCTCAGAAGAGACATCGGCGCAGGGATTGGCCACATTATTCCGGGATCATGTTTGGAAACTTCATGGACTTCCGGAATCTATAATCTCAGATCGCGGTCCACAGTTTGCCGCACAAATGATGAAGGAGCTGAATCAAATGCTGGGCATTAGCACAGATCTGTCCACAGCGTTCCATCCACAAACGGATGGACAAACAGAACGAATGAATCAGGACTTAGAACAGTACCTGAGGATTTTCGTGGATCATAGACAAGAAACATGGTCTGGATGGTTAGCCATCGCTGAATTTAGTTACAATAACAAAATTCAGGCATCAACCAAACAGACGCTGTTCTTTGTCAATTATGGTAAACACCCCAGGATGGGAATCAAACCCAGAAGAGAAGGAAGTCACCCGGCAGCATCGGATTTCACCCAGAAAATGAAGGAAATCCACGAAGAAACTCAGGCAGCCTTGCTAAAATCACAGGGTGATATGAAACTGTATGCTGACAGACACCGATCTGACGCACCAGAATATAAAGTTGGAGATAAAGTATGGCTGTCAACAAAAGATCTAAGGTTGACAGGCCGACCAACTAGGAAATTGGTGGAAAGATGGATTGGGCCATACCCAATCAAGAAAATAGTGTCGCCAAATGCAGTAGAATTAGACCTACCCTTCTCGCAACAGATACACCCTGTGGTAAATGTCTCACAAATCCGCCCTTGGAAACAACCAATGAGAGGGCAAAAGGCACAACCCCCACTGCCAATAGAAATAGACGGTGAAAAGGAGTACGAGGTAGAGGAAATAATCGATGTACGACTAAAAAGAAACAAAATGGAGTACTTAGTCAGGTGGAAAGGATACACTGCTGAGCATAACTCCTGGGAACCATTGGACAATTTACAAAATGCAAAAAGAAAAATAAAAAACTTTTACGATAGAAACCCCAGAGCCATCAGAAGACTTGACAAAGCAACCTTTAATAGGTTAACTTTCAGACCTTATGAAAACTTCACACAAACCTCGGACAAAAAGGTGTCAAAAATCGATGTTAATGCAGTAGCACCAGCTGCAAAGTGGGAACAAAACTGGCAAAAATGGAAAGGAAGAAAGGGCTTAGATACCCTTACAGAGCCAGGAGATGTGGAAGGGCCATGCCAATGTAACATGTGCCTACGTCAATCACATGATATAGCGCCTAGCGCTGAAATGATTGAAGACTTCACCCCGCCATCCCACCCACTCTCACCCATTATCGAAGAAATAGAGGAATCATCCGTGATAGAGCGCAATGCGCTGAAAGATGACGAAGAAGTTTAAATTTGTCTGGAAGCCAAATCCTAAAAAGGGGGTACTGTCATGACCGACTGAAAAGCTTCGGCTTTTCACCAAGTCATTTCCATTTTATTATTTATTTTCTTCATATTATATAAACATGTGCTGACTAAGTAGGCGCCTATCACTTGGCGCTTAGATAAAGCCATAGATAAGATACCGGAGCTCGGCACTGATGACTCATTACCATTACTACATGCACAGTCGTCTTACTCATACCGTACTATATTTAGAGTAGGGCTTAGGGTAGTGCACAGACCACCTGTCGTAGTATAAAAGGAGTGCAATTCAGCACCCAGAGTCCTCAGTCGAGTTCTCTCGGGTTTATTCCCTCCTTCCCTCTCCTCTCTTCAGTTCTCTGTTGGGGCTCCTAGGCGTCACGCCGGGGGGTTCCTGATACAATGGTGGGTTAAACCAGCTATGGCAACTTAGCTTTGGCAACACTAGGTTCTGGTAGCAAGTTAGCTAGGTCATGTTACAATTTTCTTTTCCCTTTGTTAATGGACTACATTTACTTGTTACAAACCCATAGTTATGCTTGGATGTTATCTCCTTTCATAGCTACCTTCATCTTTCCTTTCTCAGATAGCTATGCTCTTTCCCCTTTTGTTTCCATTGTTCTTTAAACATATATAAATCCCTCTCATGTACCATGGTTCTTTAGTTCCAACTTAGTCAAATCACATCCTCAACTTGAATGCTCTTTTGCTTGTCACCTCAACTGCTCTTCTCACTCTCATTCTAAGCCTTTGTCATTGTCAGACTTAGTGCCTAGAACCCTTGTCCAGTGGCTGGGAACAGACTGAGACTCTGTTTGTTGCTGTAGACTTGGACACTGAACAACATTGTGGACATTGACTGTAACATAAGTTGGAACTCAGGACTAGCTCAGGGTATCACCCCTAGCTGACACCATTGAGACCTGCAGCTCTCAAGAACAAACCCTGAATGGATCCATCACCTATAAGGGGAAATACTATCTAGCTCAATGAGAAGTTTTCCTTTATCAACAAACTTGGTACTTTGTTACAGAAGGACAGAAATGAAACAAACCAGTTCCAGGCCAGTACTTCTCAGGAGACTTTTATTCAGGAGCTTTTGAATACAAATTACCCAATCAAATCTACCTAGACTGGGGTAGTGAGGTACAAGGACAACCACTTTACCTTATCCTCAAACCAAAGGATTGAAAAATGGTGTCACTATCTGGAAGGAGCATGTGAACAGTTCAAAATCTGTACTGATCACAAGAATTTTGAGTACTTTATGAGTGCTAAAAAGTTAAATCACAGACAAGCCAGTTGGTTTATTTTTGTTTTACATCATAAAGTGGTGTTACAATGGGAAAGGCTGATTCTCTGTCCAGGAGGCCAGACCATAAAAAGGGGGTGGATGATGATGACAAGGACTTCATGCTCCTCAAGCCAGATTTTTTCAGGATTGCTGCACTGTGCTGATGAGCACAGTCCATGACCTAAGTAGATATCACATGCATGGGTCACAGTACCTTGTGTAACAATCATCCCAGTCTGGCAGTTGTCTGAGATCCTGCACTTGGAGATCACCATTCCTCAACCATTTACCTCATCAGCCAGAAAATAAGCAACCAGCTTACTGCTACCATTACTGATTGTCAAAAGCATGAACTGCCTGCCTGCCACTGTTGATGCAATAAAAGCTGCTACTAATTGTCAACCTATGCTGTGCACTGGGAATTATGCCAATAATTTGAAAACACTGTTCCCAACTATCAGATACATGCAGCAAGCTAGGAAAAGCCACAGGACAGAATAGATGAACTGATATATACAAGGAAATGACAAGTCCACACTACTGACAGTAGTAGCACACCAGCCGCTGAGCAGTTACAACACTCAGGGTCCCACTAGCCTATTAGGGAAAAGAACATTATGCTAAATGCAAACTACTATGCCATTACCATTGAAACACCGAAAATGGGCTAAAACCAATGTAATAGTGTCATCAAACCCTACCCAATTCAGTCCACCTGCCATTGTACATTTGCCCAACTCCTACTATCCTCATAGGAGAAAGTTCAAAGCTGCATATATCATAAAAGCATGCAAAAGGTGTAATTCATTGTCATGGACCCTCATGTTACAATTCGATGGTTTCATGTCACAACGGGTGACATGCATAACAGACAGGTGCCCATGGTAGCACCCTAGCTTACATCAGCAGGGCATGTGGTTGCAGAGAGGCGGACATGAGGGGGCCATGAGGCGAGGGGTATATAGTAGTAGTTAGAGCCTGAGAACCCCCAGGCTCTTGATAGTCACTGTCATAGACAAGTGCTACAGAGTTTCTCTTTTTCTTTCCTCTTCTCCTCTGGTTGTGTGACTTGGTCTACCAACCTCGTAACATAATCAAGAGCCTTGAAGACTACCTCGCACGATGTATCGACTACTGACTGCGACAGCAACTGCTATGCCAGCGTTACAGGCAACTCAAACCTTAGGCGTCAACGATGCAACACACTCTCAAGCCGCTCAGCAGAGTGCAACTGTCAACGGATCTGGTATGGAGTCCATTTCTATTTCTTTCACACAGGTCACAGCATCTCAGGCAACACAACTGCACTCAGTGTGAGTGCCATCCTGCCCCAGGATAGTGGGTTGGGGGGAATGGCAGCTGGCGCAGTGGAAGAGGGTGGGAAAACACCCAAAGGCAATGCATGGGGGTGTCGTGTATCAAGGATGCACAGTGTCAGGACACCAATCATGTATCATGGCTAGTTCCATGAGCACAAGGACACCTGACCGAAGACCCAGGCACCTCCCCCATGTGTCATTTGATGGAGTGAAATCGAAGAGTTCTGCGGGGGTGCGGGCCGATCGTGCCAAATTGACCCCGAGAACAGGTGGATACCCCTCTGGCGACATCCCTGTAAAAGTGTCTCAGTGGAAGAACAGAAAGGCTCCTTATGTCAGATTGGTGTGGGATCTGAGTAAGATGGAGTTTTTGTTACAGGGGCTCATTGAGAGCTGTATCGAAGATGAGTGGCACGCACATGAGAACGCCAACTATGCATGGTGGCAGGCCTATGAACAACGATGGCTTGCATGACTGGCATGACAGCCGGTACCCACCAACAACAACATGCACATTTGTCGGTGGATTATCCACAAGGCTGCGGAGCACCATAGGCACGAGGCTGAAGAGACACACCATCTCTTGGCTGAGGCCAACAGAGTGGCTCAGGCCGAACAGTCCAATGCATGGGAAGCGCTACTCAGGGAGCGCAGGGAATGTGATGAGGCGGCGCGTCTTGAAAGAGAAAAGGCGCAGGCCACATGTGTCCAAGAAAGGGCGTGGAAGGTGCATCAGATCAAGCCGGTTACACCGAAGAAGGCAGTGGAGGTCAAGCCTTTGACACCAGCAGTTATGACACCAAGTGGGACAGTGAAGGTCCCCAATTTCAAGTACACAGCCGACGAGTTAGTTGGCAGGTTCATCCCAAAAGCTAGTTGGGATAACAAGCAAAAATCAGCAGTGGCGTTATACAAGCAGGTGTACACCAAGTATGATGAAATGATCAACCGGTTAGAGAATATGCCGGGTGTTCATATTGAGCTGGGTGACCAGGAGCAGTCGCTCTATAACAGGGTTCACATGCAGAAGAGTAACAAGTGGATCCGTGACGAGAAGTTGAAGTGGTCCCAGTCCACTTTCATCAACTTGAAGAAAGTTGGAGGACAGGGATTCGATGACAAGCAGAACCTGGTGTTTGAAATCGAGTTAGATTTCCAGGTTCTGGCAAGTTATGTTAGGTGTGATTTGGTACTGGTGGGCCGTCATTGGCATCTATCGCAGATGGCCATGAACAGACTGGTTCATGTGCTCAACGGAAACATAAAGAACTCGGTGCACTACTTGCGGGTTCAACAATACGATCCGTTGAGAATGACAAAGCTGTGCAACATGGCGCCACCACCAACACCAAACAAGTATGAAGGAGAAGGAGTCCTTGACAGATCCATTGGGCTCAGCATGACCATGTTCCTGCAGGAAATGGGAGAAGAGTTGCTGAAGGAGCAGTGTACTCGTACAAAGGAATGGAGAAAGTCCATTGAAACAATCTTCCCTGGTCCAGCAAAAACCAAAGCGGATTTTGCAAAAACAAAACAAACTGTGAGGATGTTGGTCAAGATCCCCAAACATATGATTCGTGGGTGGTGTTACTTATGATTATTCAAGAAGGAATTTTGGGACAGGTTCGAGTGGCCCGGGTACCCGGCATTGTGTGGCATTTCCTGTTGGGGAATTGGAATGTGGGACGAGATGACATGGTTTGAATTACAGGATGGACCAGAGCAGGGAGTTTTTCATGTAGTATTGGCTCAACCAGAAGAAGTTGACAACATTGATACATATACGTGGAAGGACATTGATGAACTCGCTCACTGGAGTGTGGGTGCAGGATGGAGGACAGTGTGCTTAGGCGCAGAACCTGAAGAAAGAGTGGTGTACCCTCGGAGAGTATTACAGGATGTAACCAACATCAATATTCAAAGAAGGTCACCAGTAGAGCAGGTGTGGGGAGAACACGAGTTCAGTATCAGGTGGCTGGACAATGTTCCCCAATATGAGATCAACATGGAAGACTGGATCAGTTGCATACAGCAGTGGGATGGTTATGCACTCCCACAACAAGGACGCATGAATATATCGTCAACAACACCAGGTTATTGCTATCTGTGGCTGTTTAAACCGCAGTACTGGTCAAGTTTCACATGGAAAGCAAACCCATTCTGGGTTGAGATATCTCTCTATGAGAAGGATATGTGAAACGAGGAGATACATGTGTCAGTATCGTACAACTGACAACACCAGATCTATCATGTGGAGAAGGATGAAGAGTGGGGCTCTCTGGCACGAGAGGTGTGGAAATGGTTTGGGCCTGATCATTGGAGAGTTGGGTTCACAGTCACCGATGCATTCATGTCTGCGATCCTAATGCTAGTAACTGTGTACATAGCAGTTTTTGGGACAATGGCAGAAAACGCAACCTGGGAAGGACGGATGGAGAATGATTGTCAAAACTGAGTCCGACCATTTGCGGAAGGAATTGGTACAGTAGCAGAGATGTTGTTCTGTCCACCCAGGGAAGAGACCACTCCAACAGTTAAGTTGGACATGCCGGACTATTATGAAGGTCAACCGGAATTGATTGCCAACTGGTTATGAAGTATGGCAATTTACTTTCACTTGACAAAGCAAAGGATGGTCTCGCAGCAGGTGATGATGTCACTCCAATGCATTTGGGGTGGGTCAGCAAACCGTGCTGGGAACTGGGCAGGAGTCAAGCTCCAGCAGATACTAGAGAATGCGTTGGAGTGCAAAGAGTGGAAGGCATTAGGAACCTGGTGAGCAGGAACCACCCTAACGCAAGAATGACATGGAATAATGTCATTGTTAGATGGAGTAGAGAGCGTTGAGCAAACAGCGTTCATGCACAAGCCACCTTTCACAAGCTGGCAAGAATTTGACATGGAAGCCAGGGAGTTCTTCCTGACAACCGAAACCTGGGATGATGCAATTCGCAAAATCCAGGGTCTACAACAGGGGAAGCACAATGTAGAGGATTACATTGTCAACTTCAGAGGGCTAGCCCAACTCACGGGCTATAACAAGATCGCGCTGATTGTGCAATTCAGGAGGGGATTACATCCGCAGCTAGGGCTGAGGATTGTTGAAACAGGAGCACCGGGAGATGGAACCACTACAGGGGATTTGGAAAAGTGGTACATGTTACAATATGGACTTTTTTCTGTATTTTTCTGTATTTTGTTCAGAGGCCTACGGACGTATAATGAGATGCAAGCATACAGCGCAGGACCCCTATCCAGATATGGCAGGAGGATTATATAACCCAGGGTGGCTATATGATCAAGGCTATTAGGGGATATTGGGTGAAGCGGTGTTCACGGGAAGGGACCGGGAGTCTGGGTAAGTCCGGACAGGTCTGAGAGGTGGGTCTGGGTCTTGTTGCTGCGTGTGCATAGCCTTAGCGGCTGTGCAGACTGTGTGCACAGACCAGCGACTCAGGTATATAAGGAGAGCATTCTGTAGGTAGGAGTCCTTAAGACTCTAGATTGTTTCCTTCTCATAGGTCACAGACTATTGTGTCTTAGTCTTGTCTCTAATCTATTTCTCTCTCTACAAGGCTTGTGATTGTGTGGGGATTAGTCCTAACATAATCTAGAGTCTTCTGTATCACACCCTTCGTCATTGGTCATAGCGTGGAGCAGGTCTTGCTCATCGTCACAGACAGTGACAAGGAGAGTTTTGTTTTCGACAAACCGTCTGACTCTGTACATGTTACGGCATGTGTCTACAGACAGCCTCGAGGAATCTAGGTGACATCAACTTTGACAACAGATAGCCTCATCTTACCGTTGTAAGGTGACTATGGCCAATTGGCAACTGGCGACAAAACAATACTAGACGAGGACTTGGAGCGCGCTGTAGTCGACCGGGCAGGGTCTTGCAGGCACCAGCACTAGTATTGCGGAAAAGGGGGCGGAACCCTCAAAGACAATCCATTTGTGTGCCGTGTATCAAGGAGATACAGTCTGAGAATACCAATTACGTATCGGATCTATTGATCTGAGCACGAGGACATCTCAGTGAAAACCTGGGCACCACACATCTGGGTCATCTGGTGGAATTAAATCGAAGATTCGAGTGCAGGTGCGTTATTGACCACATCGGACAGTGAGTGTATTAGGAAGTACGTTTACAGAAGAAGAGGCGACATCCCTCTACTTGAGGCCTCATTGGAATCGTGGATCTACAAAGATCAAAAACACAATTGGAATGGCAGGGCTATTCAATTTCATATTGCCAAGGGCCAACTTGACCCTTGTTCAGATCGGGAAAGTATTCTTGGTAGAATGGGCGCAGGGATGCACAGAAGAGAAATCATCCAAAGTAGCACAAGTCCAGACTGACAACCGGCAGTGTGATGCTCATGTACAAGCATGGAGGCTCTGGGTGAAAGAGCAGAGACGTCTTCAAAAGGAATTGAAACGTCAAGAAAAATTAGCAGGATAGCGTGCCAAAGAAGTGGCCATTGAGGAACAGGAGGATGCATGGCAGGAGTTATTAAAAGTATGCCACAAACAATTGATGCAATGATGCCGGTTCCGGGAGCTGGAACAACAAATCGCCATGGAAAGGAAGACCCTGGAAGACATCCTAAATCAGCTAGAGCCTGGATCGGCTGTACAAGAGGCATTATTCAATATGCCCTCCAATATCAAACTGCTGTTAATTAGTTTCAATGTCTACACGTTGAAACATGATGGCCTAGTGTTGACAGCAAAGGAACAAAACCAGTTAATGCATGCTCTAAATGGGAACATCATGAATGCGGGACGAGTCATGAGAAACGAACGGCGACTCCAAAACAAGGAAAGACTCCGAGGAGAAAAATATGATCCATATCTTTCTGCATACATCCAATGGAGGATGCCAAGGAATTATACACTGCCCCACATATCCCAGTATGGGGAGGACGAAATTTTCACGCCACCAGATCATGATTACTTCCTGTCCAAACTAGGAGAGGATGTCGAATTCACACAGCGTTGGGCCCAAGGGATCTCGAAGGAGAAATCGGTGTTACCTGGATCCTATACAATGGCTACTCCTAAAACGGCACCATGGAAGGTGAATGGATACTGCTACCTGTACCTGTTCAAGAAGGAACTCCATAATCAGTTTCATTGGCTGGAGTGGCCCACATTGGAGCGAATTCTCTCATGGGAGCCAGAACTTAGGGATTACTCTGCGGTCTTTGGATTACAAGATAATGTAAAACCGGATAAGTTCCACATGCTGGAATGGGTGGAATTAAGTCTCAAAAAGGATGAGGTTTATACTTGGAAAGATCTGGAACGTTTGGAGCGGCATGGAAAATTTAACAAGCAAGCTAGATTTGGAGGACAAGGGAAGTCAAAGAAACCAAGATCCAAATTGCCTGCAACTATATCCTCGTTCGTACAAAGAGTATCAAAAAACCCATCTGTTCAATCTTTGCCTGAACTAGGACAAGTCACAGTTAAGAAATCATACTCCCAAGCCATCATCAGTGCATTTGGGCCGAGCAAAGCATTGACCAGAACTAAGGGAGCAGACTGGACTTGGAATGGAGGATCAGTCGCAAACCTGCTGGATTGGTTGAAAGAGGATCTCAATGCACCTAACTCGTCCAATACGGAGGCACAGAAACAGGAAATCGATAATTGGAGGAGGGAAATTAAAAAGGATATTTCCACTCCCTACCCATATCTGAAACCCCGATACAACAGACACATGCTCCATCCAGACATTCTGGGATTCTGTTATTTGTTCCTGATCAAAGCACAATATTGGGACAAATACAATTGGCCGGCGTACCCACAGATTCATGAAGTAATTTCCTGGGACCCTAATTTACGAAATGAACGAATCAGAATTTCAATTCATCGAACCCATGGGTTGGAACATTGTTATCACATCAACAAGCAAATGAATGGGTATGATGGATGGGCACACCTGGATCTAATGACTAGGTCCAGCTCAGGACATAAACGGCTCGGGGCATTCCAGTTTACTGCTGACATGCTCAACAATATGTATAATGCACTAACTGGATGGCGGACTGTATGGCAGGAGGACACGGAGCTTCCAGCCCCGCAAGGCACCACCGCGGCACAGATCACGGCTCAGGAGGACATCATCCAGAGACAGAAAATGCAGCAGGAAGAAATCATCACAGCAATCGGACAAGTGGTGGCCAGAATAGTCAATGAGTATTGACGAGCTAACCCTATACCACTGCCTGCACCTCTTACTAAAGCCGAGATGCCCGATTACTATGAAGGAGATCCTCGCATGGTGGATGGATGGTTAAGGCAAATGAGAACATACTTCATGCTGGCTCGAGAAATTCAGCTAGATTGAAAGATCTCAATTTGCTTATACCGAATCTGAAAAGGGAAAGATAACCAAGCGGGAGATTGGGCCGGAGTTAAACTCAAGGCAGTCCAAGACGCGGAACAGGAATATCAAAATGAAGTAGTTAACTCCAGGTGGCAGATTAATCTATCTTGGGCATCACTCAACCAAGGTGTCATTGTAAATGACCATGAAATTTGACGACCCTTACAGAATCAGTTTCCTTTCACATCTTGGGAGGACTTTGCTACACAGATGCATGAATTCTTCATGTCAACTGAAACCCGAGAAAAGGCAATGGACACGATTCTGGCATTAAAGCAAGGAAATATGATGATCAAGGATCATGTAGTCCGGTTTAATGCACTATTACCATTGGTCAGTTGGGATAATAGGGCATTGATTGCACTGTTCAAACAGAACATCAACCCTGCACTAGGACAAGATTTGATTAGGCATGGAAACCTAGGAGATGATGCAACCCTTAAACAGATCCAGGATCGGGCGATAGAGTTGGCAAGAGCCTATTGTAAAGCAACGGAAGCATATGGGCCAGATCGACAAAAAGGCGGATACAAGGAGAAAATGGTTGCTAAGGATAGCAAACCAAACCAGTTTCAATACAGTACACTGACAACGTCCAAAGACCCGAATGCCATGGATGTGGATAAGAGTAAAAAGCAAATTACAGGGAATTGTTACAACTGTGGAAAGGAAGGACACTTTGCCCGAGAATGTCCGGAACCAAGGAAACCGAGGTGGAAGAATAAGGGGAAGTGGAAGGCAAGAGAAGTTAAGATAGAGGAGCTCACCGAGGAGCAATGGAGAGAACTCAGAAAGGAAAAGGGTTTTGGAGGAAGCCAGTAGGCGAGCATTCAGTGCTGCTGGCTAATAAAGTTTCGAAATCAAACAATGACTCCTGTGTAAATGTAGAAGGATTGTTATATGAATACTCTTCTCATATTCATCGGATTCGAAACCTAAGTGTGAGCGCAAAACCCCGAATTAAGCAATGGACCCCTGCTTGGGTAATGAGACGAATATGGCAACAAGACGAAACTGTTGCTATCAACTGTCTAAAAGGATGGGTTCATGAAAAGCATTTATCTGAAGTAACACCACAATTGCTGAAGGAACTGAAGCAACAGTCAGAATTAGAAGCAATGTGGAATTTGGTACAATTGCAGCAACAAATTGTCAAAGCTTCAGGAAAACAGGAAATGAATCTGAAAGGAATTATAACCACTATGGATACAGGATCCACAATTCCTGTCACAGCTTTAATTGATTCAGGATGTACAGGATCATGTATTAATGATGAGTTCGTGGAAAAGCATCGGATGAACAAGCAACACCTCATGTGACCAATACCAGTTTACAATGCAGATGGGACTTGTAACACAATGGGAAATATTGAGTACATGGTCCAGTTTAAATTACGAATTGGAGACCATGAGGAAGTCATGGATTGTTGTGTCACACAACTAGGGAAAACGGACTTGTTTTTGGGTCATGACTGGCTGCAATTGCATCATCCAAGTATGAATTGGAAAAAGCAAGAAGTAACGTTTAGCCGGTGTCCAGGAATGTGTTGGAGTCAATCTAGTGTGAGTGAACCTGAGGAGGAGGTGGAAGAAACCGAACCCTTAGAAGATGGGGAACGTCTCTTTGCCATGCATATAGGACCAGAGGAGTTGAAGCTATGACCGCTCTCAACAGACATTGCAGCAAAAGAGGCGCTGGCCAGTAAAAAATGGTCCTTGGAAGAAACGGTACCAGAACATTACCTCAAGTACAGAAAAGTATTTGAGAAGGAAACTTTTGATGAATTGCCACTGAGGCGACCATAGGATCATGCTATTGAATTTATCCTGGGAGGACAGCCGACGGATTGCAAGGTATACCCATTAAATAAGGAGGAATGGGAACAGCTGGATGAATTCTTGGAGGAAAACCTGAAGTCCAGATGAATTAGACCAAGCACCTCTGAACAGGCATCACTGTTCTTCTTTGTCAAAAAGAAGGATGGAAAACTGAGACTGGTGCAGGACTACCAAAAGTTAAATGACATCACGAGGAAGAACCGGTACCTGTTACCCCTGATTGGTGAATTGATCAATCGGCTATCAGAAGCCAAAGTCTTCTCCAAAATGGATATCCGATGGGGCTATAATAACATAAGGATTAAGGAAGGCGATGAGTGGAAAGCAGCTTTCAAAACTCATCGAGGCCTGTTTGAACCACTGGTGATGTTCTTTGGTCTCTGCAACTCCCCAGCGACATTCCAGACAATGATGAACGACATCTTTAGGCAAGAGATTGCTGAAGGATGGGTTGTCATTTATATGGATGATATTTTGGTGTTCTCCCAGTCACAGGATGCACACACAATGCATGTTAATCGCATCCTGGCAAAATTGGAGAACCATAAATTATCATTGAAGCCGGAGAAATGTTGGTTTGACCAGCCTCAAATCAGTTTCTTGGGGCTAGTTATCAGTCAAGACTCCATTCAGATGGAAAAAGGCAAGGTACAAGCTGTGATTGATTGGCCAATCCCTACATGCAAATGTGAACTGCAGCAGTTTTTGGGATTTATTAACTTCTACCGGCAATTTGTACCTGGATTTGCTAAAATGGCAAAGCCACTGATGGGTCTTACTGGCAAGGTTGAGTGGCTTTGGACGGACCAACAAACCCAGGCCTTTCAGGGACTGAAAGACCTTGTGGTGAGGGAGGTAATCCTCAAAATTCCTGATGATGATGGTCAATTTCGTGTTGAAGTAGACACGTCTGATTTTGCAATTGGCAGAATTTAGCAGAGCAAGGACAGCACATGGCGACCTGTGGCTTTCATTTCAAAGTCGTTAAAGGAAGTGGAGCGGAACTATGAGATCTACAACAAGGAAATGCTTGCAGTCATGCATGCATTTTATGAATGGTCTCATTACCTGAAAGGTGCAAAAGAACAGATTGAGGTTTTAACAGATCACCAAAACCTCACATACTTCCGAAAACCACAGAACTTGAACAGACAACAGGCACAATGGGTCACAGATTTGCAGGAGTTCAACTTCATCATTAAACATCGGTCCGGAAAGTCTAACTCGAAAGCGGATCTATTGTCAAGGAGAGCAGGACACAAAAAGGGACAGAATGATAATGAAGGAGTGATACTCCTGAAAGATCATTTGTTCGTAAGGGTCTATGATGATGATTGGGCAATTGAGGACATCATTAAGGAGATTCAGAAGGTCGGCTTGGCAATGGGAAACTCAGGTTTGGCAAGGTATTGAACAACAAGACCCTGACTTCAAGACCGAGAAAGGACTAGTTGAATGGAAGGGTCGGATTTACATTCCAGTGGACGTGCGGATTAGGGGTGACTTGATTCAGATTCATCACTCCTGGGGGCATTCAGGAGTAGTCAAGACCATGGAAAGTCTTACTCGCAATTTCTGGTGGCCACAAATGCGAAAGGACATTGAGCATTTTATATGAGGATGCGAAATGTGCCAGAAGGCAAAACTGGATCGACAGCCGAGGGCAGCACCATTAAATCCAAATGAAATCCCCAACGCGCCATGGGAAGTCATCTTGGTAGATCTAATTGGACCACTGCCAGACTCAAAAGGTAACAACATGATCATGGTCGTAGTAGATCGGTTCACAAAAAAGGCCTATTTCCTCCCAACAACGTCATCAATCACATCACAAGGAGTGGCTGTTCTGTTCAGGGACAATATCTTCTGGGAACATGGTTTGCCAAAAAAGGTTATAAGTGATTGAGGACCGCAATTCGTCTCCAAGTTCATGGATGATTTATATGCAATTTTGGGAATACAGGCTAATAGATCTACAGCTTATCACCCACAAACCGATGGACAAACAGAATGTGTTAATCAGGAAGTTAAAGAATTCCTGACAATGTTTGTCAATCATTGACAGGATAATTGGAGTGACTGGCTTGCAGTGGCTCAATTCTGCCATAACGACTGAGTACATTTGTCCACAGGGTTTTCACCATTCTTCATGAACTATGGAAGACATCCCAACAAGGGGATGAATCTGCTGCATCAACCAAAAACTGTTGTCATGGAAGAATTGGTTAAAGAAATCGAGGATGTTCATGCCAAGGCTAAAACCACGTTAGAAAAAACCACTGAAGCAATGAAATGGCAGTGGGATGCTCGTAGAATGCCAGCATGAAATTACCAACCGGGAGATAAGGTATACCTCAGTACAGAAAATTTGCCAACACTTCAAGCAACTAAGAAACTCGATGGCAAATTTGTGGGTCCCTTAGAAGTGGTTGAGAAGGTCGGCAAGTCTGCATACCAGTTAAAGATCCCCGCAGCTTGGAAAATCTACAACGTCTTTAATGAAGTACTTTTAAAGCCGTACATTACTCCGGAATTCCCCAACCAAATTAAAAAGGTTGCCAAACGCAAAGAGGCACAAATGGTGGAGGAATCAGAGGACGATGAGTATGAGGTTGAAGAGGTCATAGACAGTAGAGTCAGCAGACGAAACGGCGGCAGACTCAAATACTTGGTCAAATGGAAAAACTACCCAGTAGAAGAATCCACATGGGAACCAGCAGAGAACCTCGCCAATGCTAAGAAGGAGGTTCAGAAGTTCCATAGGCAAAACCCAAGTGCACCCTGGCAACTGATGACCACAGACTTATGGTTTAAAAATTGGCATAACTATATGAACACAAAGGCTCCCAAATGGTTGTTTGGTTGGGAAGATGGCAAATTCGAGCATGACTACCTCGACAGATTAAAACGGAATTGGCAACAGTGGAAAGGCGACCGCAAACTCATCTACACTGAACCCGACATGGAAGGGGTGTTCTCAAGAGACCTTGAGCGCAGTGGGCCAGTTAAACCCACGCTTAATTCCCCTAGGCCAACCATTGCATGATATAGCGCTCGGCGCTGAAGCGATTTACGACCCACACATGACTTCTTGGGACGTGAAGTCTTAAGGAGGAGGTCATGTTACGATATGGACTTTTTTCTGTGTTTTTCTCTATTTTATTCAGAGGCCTACGGACATATAACGAGACACAAGCATATGGCGCGGGACCCCTATCCAGATATGGCAGGAGGATTATATAACCCAGGGTGGCTATACAATCAAGGCTATTAGGGGATATTGGGTGAAGCGGCATTTGCGGGAAGGGACCGGGAGTCTGGGTAAGTCTGGACAGGTCTGGGAGGTGGGTCTGGGTCTTGTTGCTGCGCGTGCATAACCTTAGCGGCTGCGCAGACTGTGCACACAGACCAGCGACTCAGGTATATAAGGAGAGCGTTCTGTAGGTAGGAGTCCTTAAGACTCTAGATTGTTTCCTTCTCATAGGTCACAGACTATTGTGTCTTAGTCTTGTCTCTAATCTATTTCTCTCTCTATGAGGCTTGTGATTGTGTGGGGATTAGTCCTAACAGTACATGAAGGCGATGGAGTTGAACAAGGCTTGGTGGGATGCCAAGAAGTTCTATAACGTGAATCCAGGGCAAGGGTTGCACCAACCCCAGGCATTGACAGTGAGGATGCAGGGCACCCATAACAGGGTATCACCAACACCTGCAACTCGGACTGGTGGAGCAACGCAAGGCCCACCAGCAGCAGCAGCCACAACGTCGAGTGCCAGGGACCCCAATGCCATGGACATAGATAGGAAAAAGAGCACAATTGTGTGCTATAATTGCGGAAAGATGGGACAAATCAGCAGAGAGTGCAAAAGTTCCAAGAATTGGAAGGGGAAGACCCGTGTACAGGAAATAGGTTGGAAGGAGTGGCTTGATGACACCACTGAAGATGATAAGAAGGCCATTAGCAAGGCCTTGGGTTTTTGAAGCGGCCAACTGGAAATCATTCCGACCGGAAGGCCTGTAGTATTAGTTCAACAATATGTAATAATAGTCATGCAATCAACTCTATTCAGTTAAATTGCATTGATTACGAACTAAGACAACCAAAAGTAAGGAATGAGCCTGTTACAACGGGAAAAGATCGCTTGAAGCCCTGGCAGACTCCATGGATGGTGAGGTGCATATGGGAACAACCCATGGCCCAAGCCCTTCAATCTCTTCAGTCCTGGAGTCATAATTCCAGGATAGGGGAGGTAATGGAAGGTCTGGTACGGGACTTGAATAGCACAATGGAGGTACAAGTGGCCTGGTACTTGAACCACTTGAGAGACAAACCTAAGCAAGTAATAGGAACCAGGAAACAACAATTGAACATACCCATGACGGTTACTGATATCACAATGGGACAGTCCATTACAATATCAGCTTTGTTGGACTCAGGGTGTACAGGTTTGTGCGTTAATAGGAATTTTGTGAAGCGGAATAACCTCAACACAAGAACGCTCCCCCACCCAATTCCTGTTTACAATGCTGATGGGTCAGAAAATGTGGATGGGCATTTATCAGAGATGGTGCAGTTGAAGGTGAAAATCAACACCCACAAAGAGACTTGGGAATTTGGTGTCTCAAACCTTGGGAAAATGGATCTATTCCTAGGACACGACTGGTTAAAATTTCACAATCCAGATGTTGATTGGAGTAAGAACGTACTCTGATTCAGTCATTGTCCAGGCGCATGCTATCCAGATTTGAAAGCCCAGGAGCCTGAGGACGAAGACACTGAGGAGGAGCAGGAAGTAGGTGGTGTGCATTGGGATGAAGGGGATCGAGTGCTGGCAGTACAAAGGGAAGACACGGACTTGGAATGGATCAGGGCTTATGAGTCTATGGCAACCAAAATTGCCACAGAAAATAAAATTACCCGGACCCTAGAAGAAGTCGTACCAGAGCACTACTTAGGTTACCAGAAGGTCTTCAAGAAACAAACCTTTGATGAACTACCACCACGCTGACCCTGGGATCATGCAATTGAATTGGTGCCTGGTGCCAAGATGTTGGACTGCAAGATCTATCCCTTAAGCCATGTGGAGCAGGAGGAACTTGAGAAGTTCCTCAAGGACAATCTAGAGACAGGACACATTCGGTCCAGCAAATCAGCAATGGCATCACCATTCTTCTTTGTCAAGAAGAGAGACAGTTCACTCTGGCCGGTGCAGGATTATCATAAGCTCAATGAGATGACCATTAAGAATCGGTATTGTTACAGTTATCTTTTCCCTTTGTTAACGGACTACATTTACTTGTTACAAACCTATAGTTACGCTTGGACGTTATCTCCTTCTATAGCTACCTTCACCTTTCCTTTCCTAGATAGCTATGCTCTTTCCCCTTTAGTTTCTATTGTTCTCTCAACGTATATAAACCCCTCTCATGTACCGTAGTTCTTTAGTTCCAACTTAGTCGAATCTTATCCATAACTTGAACGCTCTTTTGCTCGTCACTTCAACCGCTCTCCTCGCTCTCTCTCTAGCCTTCGTCATCGTCAGACTTAGTGCCTAGAACCTTTGTCCAGTGATTGGGAACAGACCGAGGCTCTGTTTGTCGCTGTAGACTTGGACGCTGAACGACGTTGTGGACATTGACCATAACATAAGTTGGAACTCAGGACCAGCTCAGGGTATCACCCCTAGCCGACACCATTGAGACCCGCAGCTCTCAGGAACGACCCCCGAACGGATCCGTCACCTATAAGGGGAAAACCTACCTTGGACGACGAGAAGTTTTTCTCTATCAACGAACCTGGTATTTTTGTTACAGAAGGACGGAAACGAAACGAACCAGTTCCAGACAAATATTTTTCAGGAGACTTCTACTCAGGAGCCTTTTAATTCGATTTACCCGATCAAATCTACCTAGACTGGGGTAGTGAAGTACAAGGAGAACCGCTTTACCTTGTTAAAGAACCAGAAAACAAACTAGGAAGGACCCTCTATAGGAAATTCTTTAGTGGAAGCGACCGACACGGAATCACAGCTAGCCTTTTAGCAGAGTGGGAGGAATTACTATGAATTGAACAAGCCAAGCTTGAGGAAAACCCATTTGATACAGATTACTCGAAACAAGGACCACCCCCATCTCCGAAACCCAGAACTCCGAGTAGAACCCCTACTCCAGAACCGAAACCAATCACCAGAACACCAACCCCTGAACCACCGATTAACCCCGAACCACCGATCACTCCTGAACCAAGAATGGCATCTGAAACCAGTGCTAGCTCTAAAGGAGATATCAAACCGCAGCCTATACGACCTTTTACAGGCAAACGAATCGAAGCAAGGTCATTTCTAGGACAGCTTGAGGATTACTTTACCCTCAACGAACAGAACTATGAAGGAAAAGATGAGAAAAAGGTCAGGTATGCACTTGCATGCATGGGACCAGAACTAGATGACTGGAAAACTATTATCCAAAGCGAATTGAATGACAACAGAGGCAGTGCCACAGCTACGTTCAAATGGAGCAACTATGAAGCATTTGAAACACATTTCATCAATGACTGGGGAGAAGTCAACAGCGCCCTTCGAGCCCTGAACAATCTATCCAAACTAAGAGTTGGAAACGGCGTTTCAGTCCCAGAGTACATCAGAAAATTTCGCATGGATATAGGAACCTCTGGACTCACCGGAATACCCGCTCAGTTGCAGGCATTCGTCAAAGGGTTACCATTAGAACTTGCTAGAACAATCTTACAGGACCAAAGGAAGATCAAGACGATGCAAGAAGCCTATGATAAGGCTGAGGATCACCATAATGCCTGGGACATGACAGGACAGGGAAACAGGAGAACCACCGATGGGTCTGGAAAACGTTTCAACCGGAACAACAATCGATCCGGAGCAATCAGAGCTATAAATACCACGACTCCTAGCCGATTGACTGATGATCAAAAAGAAGAGTACCAAAAGACTGGCAAGTGTTTCAGATGTGGAACACAGGGACACATCTCCAGGAACTGCCCGAAACGCAATGATGCGTCTTCATCCAGGTCTTCTTATCAGAATAAGGCTGTCCGTTCTGTCACTGAGGAACAACAGAAGGAAGAAGACGAACCAGCAAAGAAAATTAGAGTAATCTTTTCAGCAATGTCTACTGAAGAGAAGAATGCCCTCTTAAACGAGTTCAAAAACGAGGGTTTTTAGTTAGGAAGCGTCACTCAGCGGTTGGCCCTTCCTTATTATTGAGATCTGAACAGTTAGCGCTTGATTCTGTAATAGTATTATCCAACAATGACAAGCGCATTTTGTTAACTATCAAATCGACCGATTTACCCGCTGGAACATCTGCCCTAATCGACTGTGGAGCAGAAGGAAACTTTGTAGATGAGGGAGCAGTGAAAGAGCTCAGGAAAGAACAACTTAAGAAACCAATCAAAGTCAGAAACGCAGATGGAACAGTAAATGCGAAAGGAATGATCACACATCAGACCAAAATATGCTACATGATCGAGGGACAGCAGTTTATCAATTGGTTCTGGATCACTAAACTAGGCGATCAACGAATGATTCTAGGAATACCTTGGTTAGAAGAAAATAACCTGATCATCAACTGGTGAGAGAAATCTCTGAAAATGGGAGACCTGGACATGTCGCCAAAAGCAATCTGGCAGCTAGCCCTTGACTCCCAGCAATGGGGCGAGGATGACTATTGGATTAGAGTTAAAACATCGGCATCACAGGAACTAGAGCATAGGTTAAAGAAAGACGAACCATCCACCACTCTACCTACAGAATACGAGCAATGGCGCACCATCTTTGACAAGAAGGCATCAGAACGCTTCCCATCCAGTCGACCGTGGGATCACGCAATCAACACAAAAGAGGGTTTCGTCCCAAAAGCTAGTAAACTTTACCCTCTATCAGTCAAGGAACAAGGACTGTTAGACAACTGGATTGATGAACAACTCAAGAAAGGATACATTAAACCATCTACATCACCGCAGGCGTCACCATTCTTCTTTGTAGCAAAGAAAGAAAGTGGAGCACTTCGACCCTGTCAGGATTACCGATACCTGAATGAATGGACCGTCAAAAACGCATATCCCCTTCCCCTTGTTTCCGATTTCATGACTAAATTACTAGGCGCCAAGTATTTTACCAAACTAGACCTCCGATGGGGATACAACAATGTTCGAATCAAGAAGGGAGACGAGTGGAAAGCAGCCTTTATTACCAACCGAGGGCTCTACGAACCAACAGTAATGTTCTTCGGATTATGCAATTCGCCGTCAACCTTTCAAACCATGATGAACGAGTACTTTAGAAACATGATCAATGAAGGATGGCTGATCATTTACATGGACGACATGTTAATCTGTGCAGAAACACTAGAACAACTGGAGGAGCAGACAAAACGAATTTTACAGCGGTTACAAGATAATGATCTATTCCTGAAACTCGAAAAATGCAAGTTCGCCACACAGGAAGTCGAATTTCTAGGAATGATCATCACCCCTGGACGCATTCAGATGGACCCAATAAAGTTAGCAGGGATTGCTGACTGGCCAGCTCCTACCACAGTCAAACAAGTCCGATCATTCCTTGGATTTGGGAACTTTTACTGACGTTTCATTGGAAATTTTGCTGCCATCGCTAAACCACTTACCGACCTCACTAAGAAAACAGAACCATTTGACTGGACCACTGAATGGAACAATGCTTTTGAAATCCTGAAGAAACAATTTGCATCTATGCCGGTATTATTAATGCCAGATCCTACTTGACCCTTTATCCTTCAAACTGATGCATCGAATAAGGCAATAGGAGCAGTCTTGAAACAAGCAGATGAAACAGGATCTCTACATCCCTGCAGATTTATCTCACATGCATTAACACAAACGGAACAGAATTACCAGATCTACGATCGAGAACTCTTGGCAATTATCAAAGGATTGATGACCTGGCGACACTTACTACACGGATCACCCCACACCACTATAGTTCACTGCGACCACAAGAATCTGTCCTACTATCGAACCGCCCAACGCTTAATGCCCAGACAAGCTAGATGGTCATCCCTATTATCAGAATTTGACCTATGCATTGAGCACGTCCCTGGCACAAAAATGTTTGAAGCGGATGCCCTATCCCGACGCCCGGATCATATGGGAAACAGTGAATTACAAGAAGACATTGTAGTCCTACCAGAGGATCGATTTATTCGTTTTATTGCAGAAGATCTAGTCACAGAAATTCAAAGAGCAATGTCAAAAGATGATTTCAGACGTATTCTAATTGAGGTTATCACCACGCACCGCGCCCCACCAATCAAATCGAACATACAGGATTGGTCTTATACCAATGGCATAGTTCACTATCTTGGCAAGACCTACATCCCTGACCAAGACGGATTACGAACCAAATTGATTAAGGAAACACATGAAGCACGATCATCAGGTCACCCTGGACGATTAAAGACCCTTGAACTCCTTAAACGTGACTACTGGTGGCCCGGAATGTTCAAACATGTCAGGGAATGGATTGAAGGATGCGCCCTCTGTCAACAAATGAAGATTAATACGCACCCAAATGTACCTGCCCTTCACCCAATTCCGTCAAAGGCAACCCGTCCTTTTCAACAAGTAACCCTTGATTTCATCACTGATCTACCCCTTTCTGATGGCTTTGACTCAATCCTGGTCACGGTGGACCATGGTCTTACAAAGGGGGTAATTTTCACACCTTGCAAGAAGACAATTGATGCACTAGGCACTGCGGAACTTTATGTCTCTGAAATTTTCAAACGGTTTGGCCTACCCGACGTTTTGATCTCGGATCGAGGACCACAATTCTCCACAAAAGTATTTCAGGAAATACGAAAAGCATTAGGAATCGACCATAGAATGAGCACAGCCTATCATCCACAGACTGATGGAGAAACAGAACGAGTCAACCAGGAATTAGAAGTCTACCTTTGAATGTTCTGCTCCAATGAACCACATCTATGGAAACCGCTTCTCCCAATAGCCGAGTTTGCTCACAACAACTGATATCATGACATGATTAGAACTTCCCCATTCAGACTAATGTATGGGACGGACCCTGTTGCGCTTCCCACAGCTACAACACGAATGACCACACCAGCAGCAGAAGAATGCCTTCAGCTCCTAAGGAAGGCCAGAGAAGAAGCGCTAGCGGCACATGAACTAGCAAGACAATTAATAGCAAGATGACGCAAGGACAAAGCAATACGATTCGAAAAGGGCACCAAAGTATGGCTTGAGAACCGAAATCTTCACATACCATATCAGTCCAGGAAGCTAGCATCAAAACGAGAAGGACCCTTTGAAATTGAACAAGTGATGGGACCAGTAATGTACAAATTGAAACTCCCGAAACAATGGCGCATTCACCCTGTGTTTCATACATCACTCCTTACCCCGTATAGAGAAACAACTGCACACGGCCCAAACTATGTGAAACCACCCCCTGATCTCGTAAATGGACAAGAGGAATTCGAGGTAGAGGTAATTCTAGCCCACAGGAAGCGAGGCGCAGGCTACCATTACCTAGTTAAATGGAAAGGCTACGGATCAAACGATAACTCTTGGGAACCCGTTCGCAATCTTGCAAACGCCACTGACATCCTATCAGAATACCAACAACGCCGACACCTCTGAACCATGACTTGATACAGAAACCGCCATGTCTTGAAACAAAACTACCATTATACAAAACGGAACTGCTCAACACTCTCTCAATACACTATAGCTCTTAAAGAAAAAACCGTCTACACCCGCATACAATATCTCCCCTTCCAACACGCTCCTAGAGAACTGAACCTGTCGGGAAAACTCACCCGAACTGTGGCATTAGTCACACGATACTACCGCACCCCTCGACTTGATCACCGTCACCGAAAAAACCCTTCAGGAATGACAGAGTTCCCCTGCAATGATATTCAGAACTATCTTCCCAAGTACCACGACTTACGATTCTCAACTGACGATCTACCTCCCTATAATAAAGACCCACCTGCCTACCAACTTCTAGCCATCAGGAGCAGTAATGTTTATGAAAGCGCTCATGGAAGACTGCTTTGTCCAGAAGAATATAAACAGATGGATGAAATCACTAAACAGATACGGGAGTGTAGCACACAAATTTGGCTGATTAACTGAAGAATCAGAATACCAGGGAGGCCTCGCATTCTCATAGAAGACATCCTTGATGAACTTCAATATCTGTCCATTGCACTGACAGAGGTAGTAGCAGACATTATCAGACGAATCAGAAGATTCTTAGTTACCCCAACAACAACACCAGGAATCCAACATCTAGATTCATTAACCAGGTTCATCACGGAGGAACGAGAACTCCTCACCAACCCTGCAATCGAAGATCCATTAGATACAGAAAGTTGGGATTCGGACACGGAAATCAGCGACCTGGAACATGTATAAATTTCCAGGTATCATCACCTAATGCTAAAACTCACATATACCGACATGTTCACCTTCTTCGCCCTCGTCGCCTACTTCACCGTCCTGGCCTTCCTCTCCTGCGCTCACTGGCGCATTGATGAAACCATTGCCACCGTATCACCCTTCATCGCCCTCCCAGACCTCCCTCTCGAGGTCTTTATTGAAAACACCACCATCGTCCACTTCGAGGATGATGACCTCCACGTTCACCCAGCCGATTTGCTTCCCCAGGTACACCCAGACGACCATCACCTTCCCCATTTCGCCCAATTCGTCAAACGGAACACCACGCTCACCATCGTTGCCGACGCCCTTGCTGCCGCCACCTGCTCCATCACTAACCTCTCCTCCGCAACTGACAACCTCGCCGTGCTCACCCTCACTATTGACCCTCACGAAATGACTTATGAGGAACGCAACTCATTCTTATGGAACGCTCAAAACCTGCATCGCGCTGCTGAAGCGCTCAAATGGAAGGTGGAGACCTCAACAAAAGAATTGGATAACGCTGTCAAGTGGGCTGAGTCCAGAACGGATCATGGCTGGACAACTTCTGGCTGGTAGAAGTCGGTGACTTCTCGCATACAAAGGGGGTAATGTTACAGTTATCTTTTCCCTTTGTTAACGGACTACATTTACTTGTTACAAACCTATAGTTACGCTTGGACGTTATCTCCTTCTATAGCTACCTTCACCTTTCCTTTCCTAGATAGCTATGCTCTTTCCCCTTTAGTTTCTATTGTTTTCTCAACGTATATAAACCCCTCTCATATACTGTAGTTCTTTAGTTCCAACTTAGTCAAATCTTATCCATAACTTGAACACTCTTTTGCTCGTCACTTCAACCGCTCTCCTCGCTCTCTCTCTAGCCTTCGTCATCGTCAGACTTAGTGCCTAGAACCCTTGTCCAGTGATTGGGAACAGACCGAGGCTCTGTTTGTCGCTGTAGACTTGGACGCTGAATGACGTTGTGGACATCGACTGTAACAGGTATCCACTACCACTCATCTTGGAGCTTGTGGATAAACTGTCACATGCAAAGGTTTTCTCTAAGATGGACATCCGGTGGGGGTACAACAATGTCCATATCAAGGATGGGGACAAACATAAGGCGGCCTTCAGAACAAATCGAGGGCTCTTTGAGCCTTTGGTCATGTTCTTTGGTCTACCAATTCCCCAGTGACATTCCAAACTATGATATCTTTCAAGAGGAAATCGCAGAAGGATGGGTGGTGATTTACATGGACGATATTCTGGTGTTCTCTAAGGATCAAAGGAGTCATACAGTCCACGTCAATCGGATATTGGCCAAGTTGCAGAAGCACAAATTGTCGCTCAAACCGGAGAAGTGCTGGCTTGACAAGCCCACCATTGAGTTTCTGGGGTTGATCATCTCCCATGACTCAATCAGTATGGATAAGGCCAAGGTCAAAGCCATCGTGGAATGGCCTGTCCCTACTTGCAAGAAACATGTCCAACAGTTTCTTGGCTTTGTCAACTTTTATTGGCACTTTGTGAAAGGGTTTGCCTCCATTTCCAAACCCTTAACCCTTCTTACGGGTAACAACAAGTGGCAATGGACTTCAGATCAGCAACGAGTGTTTGATGGCCTGAAATCACATATTGCGGAAGAAGTGGTGTTGGCCATTCCAGCAGATGAAGGGCAGTTCCGAGTTGAGACAGATGTGTCCGATTTTGCCATCGATGGCATCCTCTCGCAGCAGCAGACGGATGGCCTGTGGTGCCCTGTTGCCTTCATTTCTAAATCTCTCAATCCTGCTGAACACAATTATGACAAAGAAATGTTGGCAGTCATGCACACCTTCTATGAGTGGTCCCATTATCTCAAGGGCACAGCTGTTCTGGTCGAGGTTCTGATGGATCACCAAAATTTCACTTACTTCCGGAAGCCACAGAATATTAATCAGCATCAGGTGTGCTGGATTTTGGACTTGCAGGAGTTCAACTTTGTGATTAAGCATTGTCCTGGCAAATCCAACAGTAAAGCAGACCTTCTGTCCCGGAGGACAGACCATAAGGGGGAGGAGATTGATAATGAAGGCGTCATTCTCCTGAAAGAGGATCTTTTCATTTGTCTCTATGATGATGATGACGTGTTGACAGAGTTGGAGGAGAAGATTGCCAAGATTAACAAGCGGCAATGGGAGTCACAGGTAGTGGAGGGACTCAAGAACAAGGATCCCGACTTCAAGTTGGAATGAGGGATTGTTACATGGAAAGGTCGAATTTATGTCCCAGTCAACTGAAGGGTGCGAGAATCTATTCTCAATATCCATCATGAATGGGGACATTATGGAATTGACAAGACATTGGAGGTCATCACACGGAACTACTGGTGGCTATACATGGCTAGGGACGTCAAGCTGTATGTAACAGGGTGTAGGACATGCCAAACTGTCAAACCAGACAGAACAAAGAGGGCAGCACCACTACGACCCAACAGTGTACCTGGTCAACCATGGCAAGATGTGTCTGTAGATCTGATGGGACCATTCCCGGAATCGCGTGGCTTCGATATGATAATGGTGGTAGTGGATTGTTTTACTAAGAAGGCATACTTCCTACCAACGAATTCCACAATTACATCATTGGGAGTGGCCTGGCTTTTCCGTGACAATGTATTCCGAGATCATGGACTTCCTCAAAAGGTTATCAATGACAGAGGATCTCAGTTCGTCTCCCAGTTCATGAAGGAACTGTTCCGGTTGTTAGATATTGAGGGAAATCCCTCCACAGCATACCATCTGCTGTTACGGTCGATGTCCACAACGTCATTCAGCGTCCAAGTCTACAGTGACAAACAGAGTCTCAGTCTGTTCCCAGCCACTGGTCGAGGGTTCTAGGCACTAAGTCTGATGATGACAAAGGCTAGAGAGAGAGAGCGAGGAGAATGATTGAGGCGACGAGCGAAAGAGCGTTCAAGTTATGGATATGATTTGACTAAGTTGGAACTAAGGAACTACGGTACATGAGAGGGGTTTATATATGTTGAGAGAACAATAGAAATTAAAGGGGAAAGAGCATAGCTATCTGAGAAAGGAAAGGTGAAGGTAGCTATAGAAGGAGATAATGTCCAAGCGTAACTATGGGTTTGTAACAAGTAAATGTAGTCCGTTAACAAAGGAAAAAGAGGACTGTAACATTACCCCCTTTGTATGTGAGAAGTCACCAACTTCTACCAGCCAGAAGTAGTCCAGCCATGGTCCGTTCTGGATTCAGCCCACTTGACAGTGTTGTCCAATTCTTTTGTAGAGGTCTCCACCTTCCATTGGAGCGCTTCAGCAGCGTGGTGCAGATTTTGAGCGTTTTGTAAGAATGAATCGTGTTCCTCATAAGTCATTTCATGGGGGTCAATGGTGAGGGTAAGCACAGTGAGGTTGTCGGTTGCGGAGGAGAGGTTAGTGATGGAGCAGGTGGTGGCAGCAAGGGCGTCGGCAACGACAGTGAGCATGGTGTTTCGTTTGACAAATTGGGCGAAGTGGGGAAGGTGGTGATCGTCTGGGTACACCTGGGGAAGGAGGTCTGCTGGGTGAATGTGAAGGTCATCGTCCTTGAAGTGGACAATGGTGGTATTTTCAATAAAGACTTCGAGAGGGAGGTCTGGGACGGTGATAAAGGGTGAGAGGGTGGCAATGGTTTCATCAATGCGCCAGTGAGCGCAGAAGAGGAGGGCCAGGACAGTGAAGTAGGCAACGAGGGCGAAAAAGGCAAACATGGTTTCTTGTTACGATGTGAGTTTGGCGTTAGGCGGTGATACTTGAAGAATTTATATGTATTCCAGATCACTGATTTCTATGTCCGAATCTGAACTTTCTATATCTAGTGGATCTTCAATTGCAGGGTCAGTAAGGAGTTCTCGTTCTTCTGCGATGAACCTGGTTAATGAATCCAGGTATTGAATTCCTGGTGCCGTTGTTGGAGTGACTAAGAATCTTCTGATCCTCCTGATAATGTCCGCTATTATTTCCCTCTGTTCATCAAACAAGTACTGAAGGTCATTGAGGATATCTTCTATGAGGATACGAGGTCTTCCTGGGATTCTGATTCTTCATCCAATTAACCAGATCTGTGCACTACACTCCCATGTCTGTATAGTGATTTCATCAATTTGTTTATATTCTTCTGGACATAACAATCTCCCATGAGCGCTTTTGTAAATGTCACTGTTCCTGATGGCTAGAAGTTGGTAGACTGGTGGATCTTCATTATAGTGAGGTAAGTCGGTTTCTGCAAATCATAAATCATGGTATTTGGGAAGATAATTACAGATGACGTTGCAAGGGAGCTTCGTTGTTCCTGATGTATTCTTCTGATGGTGGTGATTAAGTCGAGGGGTGCGGTAATACCATGTGATCAGTGCTGTTATTCGGGTAGGGTTTTCTGACAAGTTTGGTGCTTTAGGGGCATGTCGGATGGGAAGGTATTGTATGTGAGTATAGACAGTCTTTTCTTTAAGAGCTATAGTGTATCGAGAGAGTATCGAACAATTCCGTTTTGTATAATGATAGTTTTGTTTCAAGATGTGGTGGTTTCTGTATCGAGTCATGGTTCAGCGGTGTCGGCATTGTTGGTACTCTGATAGGATGTCAGTGGCGTTTGCAAGATTGCAAGTGGGTTCCCAAGAATTATCATTTGATCCGTAGCCTTTCCATTTAACTAGGTAGTGGTAGCCTGCGCCTCGCTTCCTGTGAGCTAGAATTGCCTCTACCTCGAATTCCTCTTGTCCATTTACGAGATCAGGGGATGGTTTCACATAGTTTGGGCTGTGTGCAGTCGTTTCCCTATACGGGGTAAGGAGTGACATATGAAACACAGGGTGAATGTGCCATTGTTTCGGGAGTTTCAGTTTGTATGTTACTGGTCCCATTACTTGTTCGATTTCAAAGGGTCCTTCTCTTTTTGGTGCTAGCTTTCTAGACTGATATGGTATGTGAAGATTTCTGTTCTCAAGCCATACTTTGGTGCCTTTTTCGAATCTCACTGCTTTATCCTTGCGTTGTTTTGCCACTAGTTGTCTTGCTAGTTCATGTGCTGTTAGTGCTTCTTCTCTGGCCTTCCTTAGGAACTGAAGGCGTTCCTCTGCTGCTGGTGTGGTCATTTGTGTTGTAGCTGTGGGAAGCGCAACAGGGTCCGTCCCATACATTAGTCTGAATGGGGAAGTTTTGATTGTGTCATGATGTCGGTTATTGTGAGCAAACTCGGCTATTGGGAGAAGCGATTTCCATAGATGCGGTTCATTGTGTTACGGTCGATGTCCACAACATCATTCAGCGTCCAAGTCTACAGCGACAAACAGAGTCTCGGTCTGTTCCCAGTCACTGGACAAGGATTCTAGGCACTAAGTCTGGCGATGATGAAGGCTAGAGAGAGAGCGAGGAGAGCGGCTGAGGCGACAAGCAAAAGATTGTTCAAGTTATGGATAAGATTCGACTAAGTTGGAACTAAAGAACTACAGTATATGAGAGGGGTTTATATACGTTGAGAGAACAATAGAAACTAAAGGGGAAAGAGCATAGCTATCTAGGAAAGGAAAGGTGAAGGTAGCTATAAAAGGAGGTAATGTCCAAGCGTAACTATAGGTTTGTAACAAGTAAATGTAGTCCGTTAACAAAGGGAAAAGATAACTGTAACATTACCCCCTTTGTATGCGAGAAGTCACCGACTTCTACCAGCCAGAAGTTGTCCAGCCATGATCCGTTCTGGACTCAGCCCACTTGACAGCATTTTCCAATTCTTTTGTTGAGGTCTCCACCTTCCATTTGAGTGCTTCAGCGGTGCGATGCAGGTTTTGAGCATTCCATAAGAATGAGTTGCGTTCCTCATAAGTCATTTCGTGAGGGTCAATAGTGAGGGTGAGCGCGGCGAGGTTGTCAGTTGTGGAGGAGAGGTTAGTGATGGAGCAAGTGGCGGCAGCAAGGGCGTCGGCGACGATGGTGAGCGTGGTGTTCCATTTGACGAATTGGGCGAAATGGGGAAGGTGATGGTCATCTGGGTATACCTGGGGAAGCAAATCGGCTGGGTGAACGTGGAGGTCATCATCCTCGAAGTGGACGATGGTGGTGTTTTCAATAAAGACCTCGAGAGGGAGGTCCAGGAGGGCAATGAAGGGTGACACGGCGGCAATGGTTTCATCATTGCGCCAGTGAGCGCAGGAGAGGAGGGCCAGGACAGTGAAGTAGGCGACGAGGGCGAAGAAGATGAACATGTCGGTATACGTGAGTATTGGTGTTAGGTGATGATACCTGGAAATTTATACGTGTTCCAGGTCACTGATTTCTGTGTCCGAATCCCAACTTTCTGTATCTAATGGATCTTCGATTGCAGGGTTGGTGAGGAGTTCTCGTTCCTCCATGATGAACCTGGTTAATGAATCTAGATGTTGGATTCCTGGTGTTGTTGTTGGGGTGACTAAGAATCTTCTGATTCGCCTGATAATGTCTGCTATTACCTCTGTCAGTGCAACGGACAGATATTGAAGCTCATCAAGGATGTCTTCTATGAGAATGCGAGGCCTCCCTGGTATTCTGATTCTTCGGTTAATCAGCCAAATTTGTGTGCTACACTCCCATATCTGTTTAGTGATTTCATCCATCTGTTTATATTCTTCTGGACAAAGCAGTCTTCCATGAGCGCTTTCATAAACGTTACTGCTCCTGATGGCTAGAAGTTGGTAGGCAGGTGGGTCTTTATTATAGGGAGGTAGATCGTCAGTTGAGAATCGTAAGTCGTGGTACTTGGGAAGATAATTCTGAATATCATTGCAGGGGAACTCTGTCGTTCCTGAAGGGTTTTTTCGGTGATGGTGATCAAGTCGAGGGGTGCGGTAGTATCGTGTGACCAATGCCACAGTTCGGGTGAGTTTTCCCGACAGGTTCAGTTCTCTAGGAGCGTGTTGGAAGGGGAGATATTGTATGTGGGTGTAGACGGTTTTTTCTTTAAGAGCTATAGTGTATTGAGAGAGTGTTGAGCAGTTCCGTTTTGTATAGTGGTAGTTTTGTTTCAAGACATGGCAGTTTCTGTATCGAGTCATGGTTCAGAGGTGTCGGCGTTGTTGGTATTCTGATAGGATGTCAGTGGCGTTTGCAAGATTGCGAGTGGGTTCCCAAGAGTTATCGTTTGATCCGTAGCCTTTCCATTTAACTAGGTAATGGTAGCCTGCGCCTCGCTTCCTGTGGGCTAGAATTACCTCTACCTCGAATTCCTCTTGTCCATTTATGAGATCAGGGGGTGGTTTCACATAGTTTGGGCTGTGTGCAGTCGTTTCTCTATACGGGGTAAGGAGTGATGTATGAAACACAGGGTGAATGCACCATTGTTTCGGGAGTTTCAATTTGTACGTTACTGGTCCCATCACTTGTTCAATTTCAAAGGGTCCTTCTCGTTTTGGTGCTAGCTTCCTGGACTGATATGGTATGTGAAGATTTCTGTTCTCAAGCCATACTTTGGTGCCTTTTTTGAATCGTATTGCTTTGTCCTTGCGTTGTCTTGCTATTAATTGTCTTGCTAGTTCATGTGCTGCTAGCGCTTCTTCTCTGGCCTTCCTTAGGAGCTGAAGGCGTTCTTCTGCTGCTGGTGTGGTCATTCGTGTTGTAGCTGTGGGAAGCGCAACAGGGTCCGTCCCATACATTAGTCTGAATGGGGAAGTTTTGATCATGTCATGATGTTGGTTGTTGTGAGCAAACTCAGCTATTGGGAGAAGTGGTTTCCATAGATGTGGTTCATTGGAGCAGAACATTCAAAGGTAGACTTCTAATTCCTGGTTGACTCGTTCTGTTTCTCCATCAGTCTGTGGATGATAGGCTGTGCTCATTCTATGGTCGATTCCTAATGCTTTTCGTATTTCCTGAAATACTTTTGTGGAGAATTGTGGTCCTCGATCCGAGATCAAAACGTCGGGTAGGCCAAATCGTTTGAAAATTTCAGAGACGTAAAGTTCCGCAGTGCCTAGTGCATCAATTGTCTTCTTGCAAGGTGTGAAAATTACCCCCTTTGTAAGGCCATGGTCCACCATGACCAGGATCGAGTCAAAGCCATCGGAAAGGGGTAGATCAGTGATGAAATCAAGGGTTACTTGTTGAAAAGGACGGGTTGCTTTTGACGGAATTGGGTGAAGGGCAGGTACATTTGGGTGTGTATTAATCTTCATTTGTTGACAGAGGGCGCATCCTTCAATCCATTCCCTGACATGTTTGAACATTCCAGGCCACCAGTAGTCACGTTTAAGGAGTTCAAGGGTCTTTAATTGTCCAGGGTGACCTGATGATTGTGCTTTGTGCATTTCCTTAATCAATTTGGTTCGTAATCCGTCTTGGTCAGGGATGTAGGTCTTGCCGAGATAGTGAATAATGCCATTGGTATAAGACCAATCCTGTATGTTCGATTTGATTGGTGGGGCATGGTGCGTGGTGATAACCTCAATTAGAATACGTCCGAAATCATCTTTTGACATTGCTCTTTGAATTTCTGTGACTAGATCTTCTGCAATAAGACGAATAAATCGATCCTCTGGTAGGACTACAATGTCTTCTTGTAATTCACTGTTCCCCATATGATCAGGACGTCGGGATAGGGCATCTGCTTCAAACAGTTTTGTGCCAGGGACGTGCTCAATGCGTAGGTCGAATTCTGATAATAGGGATGACCATCTAGCTTGTCTGGGCGTTAAGCGTTGGGCGGTTTGATAGTAGGACAGATTCTTGTGGTCGCAGTGGACTATAGTGGTGTGGGGTGATCCATGTAGTAAATGTCGCCAGGTCATCAATCCTTTGATAATTGCCAAGAGTTCCCGATCGTAGATCTGGTAATTCTGTTCCGTTTGTGTTAATGCATGTGAGATAAATCCGCAGGGATGTAGAGATCCTGTTTTGTCTGCTTGTTTCAAGACTGCTCCTATTGCCTTATTCGATGCATCAGTTTGAAGGATAAAGGGTTGAGTAGGATCTGGCATTAATAATACCGGCATAGATGCAAATCGTTTCTTCAGAATTTCAAAAGCATTGTTTTGCTCAATAGTCCAGTCAAATGGTTCTGTTTTCTTAGTGAGGTCGGTAAGTGGCTTAGCGATGGCAGCAAAATTTCCAATGAAACATCAGTAAAAGTTTCCAAATCCGAGGAATGATCGGACTTGTTTAACTGTGGTAGGAACTGGCCAATCTGCAATCCCAGCTAACTTTATTGTGTCCATCTAAATGTGTCCAGGGGTGATGATCATTCCTAGAAATTCGACTTCCTGTGTGGCGAACTTGCATTTTTCAAGTTTCAGGAATAGATTGTTATCTTGTAACCGTTGTAAAATTCGTTTTGTCCGCTCCTCCAGCTGTTCTAGTGTTTCCGCACAGATTAACATGTCGTCCATGTAAATGATCAGCCATCCTTCATTGATCATGTCCCTAAAGTACTCGTTCATCATAGTTTGAAAGGTTGACGGCAAGTTGCATAATCCAAAGAACATTACTGTTGGTTCATAGAGCCCTCAATTGGTAATAAAGGCTGCCTTCCATTCGTCTCCCTTCTTGATTCGAACATTGTTGTATCCCCATTGGAGGTCTAGTTTGGTAAAATACATGGCGCCTCGTAATTTAGTCATGAGATCGGAAACAAGGGGAAGGGGATATGCATTTTTGACGGTCCATTCATTCAGATATCGATAATCCTGACAGGGTCGGAGTGCTCCACTTTCTTTCTTTGCTACAAAGAAGAATGGTGACGCCTGCGGTGATGTAGATGGTTTAATGTATTCTTTCTTGAGTTGTTCATCAATCCATTCGTCTAACAGTCCTTGTTCTTTGACCGATAGAGGGTAAAGTTTACTAGCTTTTGGGACAAAACCCTCCTTTGTGTTGATTGCATGATCCCACGGTCGACTGGATGGGAAGCGTTCTGATGCCTTTTTGTCAAAGATGGTGCGCCATTGCTCATATTCTGTAGGTAGAGTGGTGGATGGTTCGTCTTTCTTTAACCTATGCTCTAGTTCTTGTGATGCCAATGTTTTAACTCTAATCCAATAGTCATCCTCACCCCATTGCTGGGAGTCAAGGGCTAGCTGCCAGATTGCTTTTGGCGACGTGTCCAGGTCTCCCGTTTTCAGAGATTTCTCTCGCCAGTTGATGGTCGGGTTATTTTCTTCTAACCAGGGTATTCCTAGAATCATTCGTTGATCACCTAGCTTAGTGATCCAGAACCAATTGATAAACTGGTGTCCCTCAATCATGTAGCATATTTTGGTCTGATGTGTGATCATTCCTTTCGCATTTACTGTTCCATCTGCGTTTCTGACTTTGATTGGTTTCTTAAGTCATTCTTTTCTGAGCTCTTTCACTGCTCCCTCATCTATGAAGTTTCCTTCTGCTCCACAATCGATTAGGGCAGATGTTCCAGCGGGTAAATTGGTCGATTTGATAGTTAATGAAATGCGCTTGTCATTGTTGGATAATACTATTACAGAATCAAGCGCTAACTGTTCAGATCTCAATAATAAGGAAGGGCCAACCGCTGAGTGATGCTTCCTAACTAAAAACCCTCGTTTTCGAATTCGTTTAAGAGGGCATTCTTCTCTTCAGTAGACATTGCTGAAAAGATTGCTCTAATTTTCTTTGCTGGTTCATCTTCTTCCTTCTGTTGTTCCTCAGTGACAGAACGGACAGCCTTATTCTGATAAGAAGACCTGGATGAAGATGCATCATTGTGTTTCGGGCAGTTCCTGGAGATGTGTCCCTGTGTTCCACATCTGAAACACTTGCCAGTCTTTCGGTATTCCTCTTTTTGATCATCAGTCAATCGGCTAGGAGTCGTGGTATTTATAGCTCTGATTGCTCTGGATCGGTTGTTGTTCCGGTTGAAACGTGTTCCAGACCCATCAGTGGTTCTCCTGTTTCCCTGTCCTGTCATGTCCCAAGCGTTATGGTGATCCTCAGCCTTATCATAGGCTTCTTGCATCGTCTTGATCTTCCTTTGGTCCTGTAAGATTGTTCTAGCAAGTTCTAATGGTAACCCTTTGACGAATGCCTGCAACTGAGTGGGTATTCCAGTGAGTCCAGAGGTTCCTATATCCATGCAAAATTTTCTGATGTACTCTGGGACTGAAACGCCGTTTCCAACTCTTAGTTTGGATAGATTGTTCAGGGCTCGAAGGGCGCTGTTGACTTCTCCCCAGTCATTGATGAAACGCATTTCAAATGCTTCATAGTTGCTCCATTTGAACGTAGCTGTGGTACTGCCTCTGTTGTCATTCAATTCGCTTCGGATAATAGTTTTCCAGTCGTCTAGTTCTGGTCCCATGCACGCAAGTGCATACCTGACCTTTTTCTCATCTTTTCCTTCATAGTTCTGTTCATTGAGGGTAAAGTAATCCTCAAGCTGTCCTAAAAATGACCTTGCTTCGATTCGTTTACCTGTAAAAGGTCATATAGGCTGCGGTTTGATATCTCCTTTAGAGCTAGCACTGGTTTCAGATGCCATTCTTGGTTCAGGAGTGATCGGTGGTTCGGGGTTAATTGGTGGTTCAGGGGTTGGTGTTCTGGTGATTGGTTTCGGTTCTGGAGTAGGGGTTCTACTCAGAGTTCTGGGTTTCGGAGATGGGGGTGGTCCTTGTTTCGAGTAATCTGTATCAAACAGGTTTTCCTCAAGCTTGGCTTGTTCAATTCGTAATAATTCCTCCCACTCTGCTAAAAGGCTAGCTGTGATTCCGTGTTGGTCACTTCCACTAAAGAATTTCCTATAGAGGGTCCTTCCTGGTTCGTTTTCTGGTTCCTTAACAAGGTAGAGCGGTTCTCCTTGTACTTCACTACCCCAGTCTAGGTAGATTTGATCGGGTAAATCGAATTCAAAGGCTCCTGAGTAGAAGTCTCCTGAAAAATATTTGTCTGGAACTGGTTCGTTTCGTTTCCGTCCTTCTGTAACAAAATACCAGGTTCGTTGATAGAGAAAAACTTCTCGTCGTCCAAGGTAGGTTTTCCCCTTATAGGTGATGGATCCGTTCGGGGGTTGTTCCTGAGAGCTGCGGGTCTCAATGGTGTCAGCTAGGGGTGATACCCTGAGCTGGTCCTGAGTTCCAACTTATGTTACGGTCAATGTCCACAACATCGTTCAGCGTCCAAGTCTACAGTGACAAACAGAGTCTCGGTCTGTTCCCAGTCACTGGACAAGGATTCTAGGCACTAAGTCTGGCGATGACGAAGGCTAGAGAGAGAGCGAGGAGAGCGGCTGAGGCAACGAGCAAAAGATCGTTCAAGTTATGGATAAGATTCGACTAAGTTGGAACTAAAGAACTACAGTATATGAGAGGGGTTTATATACGTTGAGAGAACAATAGAAACTAAAGGGGAAAGAGCATAGCTATCTAAGAAAGGAAAGGTGAAGGTAGCTATAAAAGGAGGTAACGTCCAAGCGTAACTATAGGTTTGTAACAAGTAAATGTAGTCTGTTAACAAAGGGAAAAGATAACTGTAACACCGTATAGGGAAACGACTGCACATGGCCTGAACTATGTGAAACCACCCCCTGATCTCGTAAATGGACAAGAGGAATTCGAGGGTAGAGGCAATTCTAGCCCACAGGAAGCGAGGCGCAGGCTACCATTACCTAGTTAAATGGAAAGATTATGGATCAAACGATAACTCTTGGGAACCTGCATGCAATCTTGCAAATGCCACCAATATTCTATCAGAATACCAGCAATGCCAACACCTCTGAACCATGACTTGATACAGAAACCGCCATGTCTTGAAACAAAACTATCATTTTACAAAACGAAATTGTTTGATACTCTCTTGATACACTATAGCTCTTAAGGAAAAGACCATCTATACTCGCATACAATATCTTCCCATCCGACACGCCCCTAAAACACCGAACTTGTCTGAAAAACCTATCTGAACAGTGGCAATATTACTGCATCCCCCGACTTAACCACCACCATCGGAAGAACCCTTTAGGAACAACAGAGCTCCCCTGCAATATTGTCCGGAGCTATCTTCCCAAATACCATGATTTACAATTCGCAGAAGCCAATTTACCTAACTATAATGAAGACCCACCAGTCTACCAACTTCTAGCCATCAGGAACAGTGACATCTATGAAAGCGCTCATGGGAGACTGCTATGTCCGGAAGAATATAAACAAATTGATGAAATCACTCTTTCAAACTATGATGAACGAGTACTTTAGGGACATGATCAATGAAGGATGGCTGATCATCTACATGGATGACATGTTAATCTGCAAGGAAACACTAGAACAGCTGGAGGAGCGGACAAAACGAATTTTACAACGGCTACTAGATAACGATCTATTCCTAAAACTTGAAAAATGCAAGTTTGCCACACAGGAAGTCGAATTCCTAGGAATGATCATCACCCCTGGACGCATTCAGATGGACCCAATAAAGTTAGCAGGGATCGCCGATTGGCCAGTTCCTACCACAGTCAAACAAGTCCAATCATTCCTCGGATTTGGGAACTTTTATCGACGTTTCATTGGAAATTTTGCTGCCATCGCTAAACCACTTACCGACCTCACTAAGAAAACGGAACCATTTGACTGGACCACTGAACGGAACAACGCTTTTGAAATTCTAAAGAAACGATTTGCATCTATGCTGGTATTATTAATGCCAGATCCTACTTGACCCTTTATCCTTCAAACCGATGCATCAAATAAGGTAATAGGAGCAGTTTTGAAACAAGCAGATGAAACAGGATCTCTACATCCCTGCAGATTTATCTCACATGCATTAACACAAACGGAACAGAATTACCAGATCTACGATCGAGAACTCTTGGCAATTATCAAAGGATTGATGACCTGGCGACATTTACTACACGGATCACCCCACACCACTATAGTTCATTGCGACCACAAGAATCTGTCCTACTACCAAACTGCCCAACATTTAACGCCCAGACAGGCTAGATGGTCATCCCTATTATCAGAATTTGACCTATGCATTGAGCACGTCCCTGGCACAAAAATGTTTGAAGCGGATGCCCTATCCCAACGCCCTGATCATATGGGAAACAGTGAATTACAAGAAGACATTGTAGTCCTACCAGAGGATCGCTTTATTTGTCTTATTGCAGAAGATCTAGTCACAGAAATTCAGAAAGCAATGTCAAAAGACGATTTTGGACGCATTCTAATCGAGGTTATCACCACGCACCACACCCCACCAATCAAATCGAACATACAAGATTGGTCTTATACCAACGGCATTGTTCACTATCTCGGAAAGACCTATATCCCTGACCAAGACGGGTTACGAACCAAATTGATTAAGGAAATGCACGAGGCACGATCATCAGGTCACCCTGGACGATTAAAGACCCTTGAACTCCTTAGGCGTGACTACTGGTGGCCTGGAATGTTCAAACATGTCAGGGAATGGATAGAAGGATGCGCTCTCTGTCAGCAGATGAAGATTAACACACACCCAAACGTACCAGCCATTCACCCGATTCCGTCAAAAGCAACCCGCCCCTTTCAACAAGTAACCCTTGATTTCATCACTGATCTCCCCCTTTCCGATGGCTTTGACTTCATCCTGGTCACGGTGGACCATGGTCTTACAAAGGGGGTAATTTTCACACCTTGCAAGAAGACAATCGATGCACTAGGCACTGTGGAACTTTACATATCCGAAATTTTCAAATGATTTGGCCTACCTGACATTTTAATCTCAGATCGAGGACCACAGTTCTCCACAAAAGTATTCCAAGAAATACGAAAAGCACTAGGAATTGACCATAGAATGAGCACAGCCTATCATCCCCAAACTGATGGAGAAACAGAACGAGTTAACCAGGAACTAGAAGTTTACCTCCGAATGTTCTGCTCCAATGAACTGCATCTATGGAAACCACTTCTCCCAATAGCCGAGTTTGCTCACAATAACCGACATCACGACACAATCAAAACTTCCCCATTTAGACTAATGTATGGGACGGACCCTGTTGCGCTTCCCACAGCTACAACACAAATGACCACACCAGCAGCAGAGGAATGCCTTCAGTTCCTAAGGAAAGCCAGAGAAGAAGTGCTAGCAGCACATGAACTAGCAAGACAACTAGTGGCAAGACGACGCAAGGACAAAGCAACGCGATTTGAGAAGGGCACCAAAGTATGGCTTGAGAACCGAAATCTTCACATACCATATCAATCCAGAAAGCTAGCACCAAAACGAGAAGGACCCTTTGAAATTGAACAAGTGATGGGACCAGTGACATACAAATTGAAACTCCCAAAACAATGGCACATTCACCCTGTGTTTCATATGTCACTCCTTACCCCGTACAGGGAAACGACTGCGCATGGCCCAAACTATGTGAAACCACCCCCTGATCTCGTAAATGGACAAGAGGAATTCGAGGTAGAGGCAATTCTAGCCCACAGGAAGCGAGGCGCAGGCTACCATTACCTAGTTAAATGGAAAGGCTATGGATCAAACGATAACTCTTGGGAACCCGCTTGCAATCTTGCAAATGCCACTGATATCCTATCAGAATATCAACAATGCCAACACCTCTGAACCATGACTTGATATAGAAACCGCCATGTCTTGAAACAAAATTACCACTATACAAAACGGAACTGCTCAACACTCTCTCGATACACTATAGCTCTTAAAGAAAAGACCGTCTACACCCGCATACAATACCTCCCCTTCCGACACGCTCCTAGAGCACTGAACCCGTCAGGAAAACTCACCCGAACTGTGGTGTTGGTCACATGATACTACCGCATCCCTCGACTTGATCACCGTCACCAAAAGAACCCTTCAGGAACAACAGAGTTCCCCTGCAATGCCATCCAGAACTATCTTCCCAAATACTATGACCTACAATTCTCAACCGACAATCTACCTGCCTATAATAAAGATCCACCTGCCTACCAACTTCTAGCCATCAGAAGCAGTAACGTTTATGAAAGCGCTCATGGAAGACTGCTATGTCCGGAAGAATATAAGCAGATGGACAAGATCACTAAACAGATACAGGAGTGTAGTGCACAAATTTGGTTAATTAACCAAAGAATCAGAATACCAGGAAGGCCTCGCATTCTCATGGAAGACATCCTTGATGAGCTCCAATATTTGTCAATTGCACTGGGAGAGGTAATAGTGGACATTGTCAGGAGAATCAGAAGATTCTTAGTCACCCCAACAACGACACCAGGGATCCAACATCTAGATTTGCTAACCAGGTTCATCACAGAAGAATGAGAACTCCTTACCGACCCTGCAATCGAAGATCCACTAGACATAGAGAGTTCAGACTCCGACATAGAAATCAGTGATCTGGAATACGAATAAATTCTGCAAGCATCATCGCCTAGCACCAGACTCATACGCTGAAACTATGTTCACCTTCTTTGCCCTCGCTGCCTATTTCACCATCCTCCTCCTCCTCTCTTGCGCTCATTGGCGCATTGACGAAGCTACCGCCGCCCTCTCGCCTTTCATCGCTGTCCCAGACCTCCTGCTTGAGGTCTTCATTGAAAATACCACTGTCATCCACTTCGAGGATGACAAACTCCACATCCACCCTGCTGACCTACTTCCTCAGGTATACCCTGATGATCACCACCTCCCTCATTTCACCCAATTCGTCAAAAGAAGCACTACGCTCACTGTCGTCACCGACGCCCTCACCACTGCCACCTGCTCCATCACCAACCTTTCCTCCGCCACTGATAATCTCACCGCCCTCACCCTCACTATAGATCCACACGAGATGACCTATGAGGAACGCGATTCCTTCCTCCGGAATGCGCAAAACTTGCACAGAGCTGCTGAAGCTCTCAAATGGAAGGTAGAAACATCGACGAAAGAATTAGACAACACTGTCAAATGGGCTGAGTCTAGAACGGACCATGGTTGGACAACCTCTGGCTGGTAGAAGTCGGTGACTTCTCACATACAAAGGGGGTAATGTTACAATTCTCTTTTCCCTTTGTTAACGGACTACATTTACTTGTTACAAACCCATAGTTACACTTGGACGTTATCTCCTTTAATAGCTACCTTCACCTTTCCTTTCCTAGATAGCTATGCTCTTTCCCCTTTAGTTTCTATTGTTCTCCTAACGTATATAAACCCCTCTCATGTACCGTAGTTCCTTAGTTCCAACTTAGTCAAATCTTATCCATAACTTGAATGCTCTTTTGCTCGTTGCCTCAACCGCTCTCCTCGCTCTCTCTCTCTAGCCTTCGTCATTGTCAGACTTAGTGCCTAGAACCCTTGTCCAGTGACTGGGAATAGACAGAGACTCTGTTTGTCGCTGTAGACTTGGATGCTGAACAACGTTGTGGACATCGACCGTAACAAACGAGAAGTCCTTACCAACCCTGCAATCAAAGATCCACTAGATATAGAAAGTTCAGATTCGGACACGGAAATCAGTGATCTGGAATACATATAAATTCATCAGGTATCACCACCTAACACCAAACTCACACTGTAACAAGACACCATGTTCACCTTCGCCCTCGTCACATACTTCACCACTCTGATCCTCCTCTCCTGCGCTCACTGGCACATTGATGAAACTGTCGCTGCCCTCTCACCTTTCATTGCTGCCCCAGATCTCCCACTCGAGATTTTCATAGAAAACACCACAGTCATCCATTTCGAGGATTACGACCTCCATATCCATCCAGCTGACCTCCTTCCACAGATACACCCTGAAGACCATCACCTCCCGCACTTTGCCCAGTTTGTCAAAAGGAACACCACACTCACTGTCGTCACTGATGCTCTCGCCGCTGCCACATGTTCTATCACCAACCTCTCCTCTGCAACTGACAATCTCGCCGCCCTCACCCTCACTATTGATCCCCACGAGATGACCTATGAAGAACGCGACTCCTTCCTCTGGAACGCACAAAACTTGCACCAAGCAGCCAAAGCTCTCAAGTGGAAGGTAGAAACGTTGACAAAAGAACTAGACAACACTGTCAAATGGGCCAAGTCTAGGATGGATCATGGTTGGATGACTTCTGGCTGGTAGAAGTTGGTGACTTCTCGCATACAAAGGGGGTAATGTTACAATTCTCTTTTCCCTTTGTTAACGGACTACATTTATTCATTACAAACCCATAGCTATGCTTGGATGATATCTCCTTTTATAGCTACCTTCACCTTTCCTTTCCCAGATAGCTATGCTCTTTCCCCTTTAGTTTCTATTGTTCTCTCAACATATATAAACCCCTCTCATGTACCATAGTTCCTTAGTTCCAACTTAGTCGAATCTTATCCATAACTTGAATGCTCTTTTGCTCATTGCCTCAACCGCTCTCTTCACTCTCTCTCTAGCCTTTGTCATTGTCAGACTTAGTGCCTAGAACCCTTGTCCAGTGACTGGGAACAGACTGAGACTCTGTTTGTCGCTGTAGACTTGGACGCTGAATGACGTTGTGGACATCAACCGTAACAACCCTATCTACCGGGTTAGGTACTTTGGTTTGCATAGACCGGGAACGTAATGCAAAGCAAGTTAAGGGCCACAATGCAGGGCCACTGATGCGCAGTTTTAAACGGTGTCTGGCAACCGGTACCGCAATTTTAACGTCAGTGTACAATGGAGTAATCCCCCTGTTCTCTGTCCACTTAAGCCTGTGGTCCAGCTGTATCAAGCGTGGGGCTGTTGAGCGAACTAGTCGAGTTCTACTATCAGGACTCCCTCGGCGTGATGCCTAAGAGCCCCAACTAGTGAACAAGACAGGAGGAGGAGAGGAGGGAGGGGAAACTCGAGAGAACTTGACTGAGGACTCTGGGTGCTGGATTGCACTCCTTATATACTATGACAGGTGGTCTGTGCACTACCCTAAACCCTACTCTAAATATAGTATGTATATGAGTAAGACGACTGCGCATGTAGTAATAGTAATGAGTCATCAGTGCCATACTCCGGTATCTTATCTACTGCTTTTATCTAAGTGCCAAGTGATAGGCGCCTGCTTAGTCAGCATGTGTTTATATAATATTAAGAAAAATAAATAATAAAATGGAAATGACTTAGTGAAAAAGCCGAAGCTTTTCAGTCAGTTATGACATTAATGATTGCCAAGAGTTCTCAATCGTAGATCTGGTAATTCTGCTCTGTTTGTGTTAATGCATGTGAAATAAATCTGCAGGGGTGCAAGAATCCTGTTTCATCTGCTTTTTCAAGACTGCTCCTATCACTTTATTTGATGCATCAGTTTGAAGGATAAGGGTTGAGTTGGATCCAGCATCAATAGCACCAGCATAGATGCAAATTGTTGCTTTAGAATTTCAAAGGCATTATTCCGTTCAGTAGTCCAATCAAATGGTTCAGTTTTCTTGGTGAGATCAGTGAGTGGTTTGGTGATGGCAGCAAAATTTCCAATAAAGCATTGATAGAAGTTTCCAAACCCAAGAAATGATCGGACTTGTTTAACCATGGTGGGGACTGGCCAGTTGGCAATACCTGCTAGTTTAATCGGGTCCATCTGGATGTGTCCAGCAGTGATGATCATTCCTAGGAACTCAACCACCTGTGTAGCAAACTTGCACTTTTTTAATTTCAGAAACAGATTGTTATCCTGTAACCGTTGTAGGACTTGTTTTGTCCACTCTTCTAACTGTTCCAATGTTTCTGCACAGATTAGCATATTGTCCATGTAGATGATTAACCATCCTTCATTGATCATATCTCTGAAGTATTCATTCATCATAGTCTGAAAGGTTGATGGTGAATTGCATAATCCAAAGAACATGACCATTGGTTCATAGAGCCCTCAATTGGTAATAAGGCTGCTTTCCATTTGTCTCCCTTTTTTATGTGAACATTATTGTATCCCCATTGGAGGTCTAGTTTAGTGAAATACTTGGCACCCCGCAGTTTAGTCATAAGATTGGAGACCAGGGGAAGGGGATATGCATTTTTGACAGTCCATTCATTCAGATATTGGTAATATTGACAGGGTCAGAGTGCCCCACTTTCTTTTTTTGCTATGAAGAAGAACAGTGATGCCTGGGGTGATGTAGATGGTTTAATATATCCTTTCTGGAGCTGTTCATTAATCCATTTGTCTATTAGTCCTTGTTCTTTGACAGATAAGGGGTAAAGTTTACTAGCTTTTGGGACAAAACCTTCCTTAGTGTTGATTGCATGATCCCATGGTTGACTAGATGGGAAACATTCTGATGGCTTTTTGTCAAAGATGGTGTGCCACTGCTCATATTCTGATGGTAGTGTAGTAGGTGGTTCATCTTTCTTCAGCCTGTGCTCTAGTTCCTGTGATGCTGATGTTTTTATTCTGATCCAATAGTCATCTTTGCCCCATTGCTGAGAGTCTAGGGCCAGCTGCCAAATTGCCTTTGGTGATGTGTCTGGATCTTTGATCTGCAAGGATTTCTCTCACCAATTGATGATTGGGTTATTTTCTTCTAACCAAGGTATCCCTAGGATCATCCATTGATTGCCTAGCTTAGTGATCCAGAACCAGTTTACAAATTGTTGTCCTTCAATCATATAGCATATCCTGGTGCAATGTGTGATCATCCCTTTTGCATTTACCATTCCATCTCCATTTCTAACTTTAATAGGTTTCTTGAGTCATTCCTTTCTGAGCTCCTTTACTGCTCCTTCATCTACAAAGTTTCCTTCTGCTCCACAGTTGATTAGGGCAGATGTTCCAGTGGGTAAATTGGTCAATTTGATAGTTAGTGAAATGCACTTGTCATTGTTGGATAATACTATTACAGAATCAAGCACTAACTGTTCAGATCTCGATAATAAGGAAGGGCCAACTGCTGAGTGACACTTCCTAACTAAAAACCCTCATTTTCAAATTTGTTTAAGATGGCATTCTTCTCTTCAGTAGACATTGCTGAAAAGATGGCTCTAATCTTCTTTGCTGGTTCGTCTTCTTCCTTCTGTTGTTCCTCAGTGATGGAACAGACAGCCTTATTCTGATAAGAAAACCTGGATGAAGATGCCTCATTACATTTCAGGCAGTTCCTGGAGATGTGTCCCTGTATTCCACATCTGAAACACTTTCCAGTCTTTCAGTATTCCTCTTTTTGGTCATCAGTTAATCATCCAGGGGTTGTGGTATTAATAGCTCTGATGGTTCCAGATCAATTGTTGTTATGACTGAAACATGTTCCAGATCCATCATTGGTTCTCCGGTTTCCTTGTCCTGTCATATCCCAAGCATTATGGTGATCCTCAGCCTTGTCATAGGCTTCTTGCATCGTTTTGATCTTTCTCTGGTCTTGTAAGATTGTCCTAGCAAGTTCTAAGGGTAGTCCTTTGACAAATGCCTGCAGCTGAGTGGGTATTCCTGTGAGGCCAGATGTTCCTATGTCCATGCGGAATTTCCTAATATATTCTGGGACTGAAATGCTGTTTCCAACTCTTAATTTGGATAGATTATTCAGGGCTCAAAGGGTGCTGTTAACTTCTCCCCAATCATTGATGAAACATGTTTTGAATGCTTCATAGTTGCTCCATTTGAATGTGGCTGTAGCACTGCTACTGTTGTCATTCAACTTGCTTCGAATAATGGTTTTCCAATCATCTAGTTCTGGTCCCATGCATGCAAGAGCATACCTGACTTTCTTTTTGTCTTTTTCTTCATAGTTTTGTTCATTGAGGGTAAAATAATCCTCAAGCTGTCCTAAAAACAATCTTGCTTCGATTTGTTTTCCTGTAAAAGGTCGTATAGGTTGTGGTTTGATATCTCCTTTAGAGCTAGCACTGGTTTCAGATGCCATTCCTGGTTCAGGGGTGATTGGTGGTTTGGGGTTGATCAGTGGTTCTGGAGTAGGAGTTCTACTTGGGGTTTTCTGTTACAGTTCTCTTTTCCCTTTGTTAACGGACTACATTTACTTGTTACAAACCCATAGTTACACTTGGATGTTATCTCCTTTTATAGCTACCTTCACCTTTCCTTTCCTAGATAGCTATGCTCTTTCCCCTTTAGTTTCTATTGTTCTCTTAACGTATATAAACCCCTCTCATGTACCATAGTTCTTTAGTTCCAACTTAGTTGAATCATATCTACAACTTGAACACTTTTTCACTCGTTGCCTCAACTGCTCTCCTCGCTCTCTCTCTAGTCTTTGTAATCGTCAGACCTAGTGCCTAGAACCCTTGTCCAGTGACTGGGAACAGACCGAGACTCTGTTTGTCACTGTAGACTTGGACACTAAATGATGTTGTGGACATTGACCATAACATAAGTTGGAACTCAGGACTAGCTCAGGGTATCATCCCTAGCCAACACCATTGAGACCCTCAGCTCTCAGGAATGACCCCCGAATGGATCTGTCACCTATAAGGGGAAATACTACCTTAGACAACAAGAAGTTTTTCTCTACCAATGAACCTAATATTTTGTTACAGAAGGACAGAAATGAAATGAACCAGTCCCAGACAGATATTTTTCAGGAGACTTCTACTCAGGAGCCTTAGAATTCGATTTACCCAATCAAATCTACCTAGACTGGGGTAGTGAAGTACAAGGAGAACTGCTCTACCTTGTCCGAGAACCAGAAAACAACCCAGGAAGGACCCTCTACAGAGACTTCTTTACAGACAGTGACTGACACGGAATCACAGCTAGCCTTTTAGCAGAGTGGGAGGAATTATTACGAATTGAACAAGCCAAGCTTGAGGAAAACCCATTTGATAGAGATTACCCAAAACAAGGACCACCCCCATCTCCGAAACCAAGAACCCCAAGTAGAACTCCTACTCCAGAACCGAAACCAATCACCAGAACACCAACCCCTGAACCACCAATCAACCCCAAACCACTGATTACTCCTGAACCAGGAATGGCATCTGAAACCAGTACTAGCCCTAAGGGGGATATCAAACCACAGCCTATATGGCCTTTTACAGGTAAACAAATCGAAGCAAGACCGTTTCTAGGACAGCTCAAGGATTACTTCACCCTCAACAAACAAAACTATGAAGGAAAAGATGAAAAGAAAGTCAGGTATGCACTTGCATGCATGGGACCAGAATTAGACGATTGGAAAACAATTATTTGAGGCGAGCTGAACAACAATAGGAGCAGTACCACAGCCACATTCAAATGGAGCAACTATGAAGCATTTGAAACACATTTCATCAATGACTGGGGAGAAGTTAACAGTGCCCTTTGAGCCCTGAACAATCTATCCAAACTAAGAGTTGGAAATGGCGTTTCAGTCCTAGAGTATATTAGGAAATTCTGCATGGACATAGGAACCTCTGGTCTCACAGGAATACCCACACAATTGCAGGCATTTGTCAAAGGACTACCTTTGGAACTTGCTAGGACAATCTTACAAGATCAAAGGAAAATCAAAACGATGCAGGAAGCCTATGACAAGGCTGAGGATCACCATAATGCTTGGGACATGACAGGACAGGGAAACAGGAGGACCAATGAAGGATCTGGAACATGTTTCAACTGAAACAATAATTGGTCCGGAACCATCAGAGCTATTAATGCCACAACCCCTGGGTGATTGACAGATGATCAGAAGGAAGAATACCAAAAGACTGGAAAGTGTTTCAGATGTGGAACACAGGGACACATCTCCAGGAACTGCCCGAAACGTAATGACATGTCTTCATCCAGGTCTTCTTACCAGAATAAGACCATCTGCTCCGTCACCGAGGAACAACAGAAGGAAGAGGACGAACCAGCAAAGAAAACCAGGGCCATCTTTTCAGCAATGTCTACTGAAGAGAAGAATGCCCTCTTAAACGAATTCGAAAATGAGGGTTTTTAGTTAGGAAGTGTCACTCAGTGGTTGGCCCTTCCTTATTATTGAGATCTGAACAGTTAATGCTTGATTCTGTAATAGTATTATCCAACAATGACAAGCGCATTTCGTTAACTATCAAATCAACCGATTTACCCGCTGGAACATCTGCCCTAATCAATTGTGGAGCAGAAGGAAACTTTGTAGACGAGGAAGCAGTGAAGGAGCTCAGAAAGGGACAACTCAAAAAACCTATTAAAGTTAGAAACACAGATGGAACAGTCAACACCAAAGGAATGATCACACATCACACCAAGATATGTTATATGATTAATGGACAACAATTTGTAAACTGGTTTTGGATCACTAAGTTAGGTGATCAATGGATGATCCTAGGGATACCTTGGTTAGAAGAAAATAACCCAATCATCAATTGGTGAGAGAAATCTCTGCAGATTGAAGACCTGGACACATTTCCAAAAGCAATGTGGCAACTAGCCCTAGATTCTCAGCAATGGGGAGAAGACGATTACTGGATTAGAGTTAAAATGTCAGCATCACAGGAACTGGAGCACAGGTTGAAGAAAGACAAACCATTTACTACACTACTGTCAGAATATGGGCAGTGGTGCACCATCTTTGATAAAAAGGCATCGGAACATTTCCCATCCAGTTGACCATGGGATCATGCAATTAACACCAAGGAAGGTTTTGTTCCAAAAGCCAGTAAACTTTATCCCTTATCCATCAAAGAACAAGAACTGTTAGATGAATGGATTGATGAACAACTCCAGAAAGGATATATTAAACCATCTACATCACCGCAGGCATCACTGTTCTTCTTTGTAGCAAAGAAAGAAAGCAGAACACTCCGACCCTGTCAAGATTACCAATATCTGAATGAATGGACTGTCAAGAATGCATATCCCCTTCCCCTCATCTCCAATCTCATGACTAAACTACGAGGCACCAAGTATTTCACCAAACTAGACCTCCGCTGGGGATACAATAACATTCGCATCAAAAAGGGAGATGAATGGAAAGCAGCCTTTATTACCAATTGAGGGCTCTATGAGCCAACAGTCATGTTCTTTGGATTGTGCAATTCACCATCAACCTTTCAAACTATGATGAATGAATACTTCATATGATCAACAAAGGATGGTTAATCATCTACATGGACAATATGTTAATCTGCACAGAAACATTGGAAAATCTGGAAGAGTGAACAAGACAAGTCTTACAATGGTTACAAGATAATGATCTATTTCTGAAACTAGAAAAGTGCAAGTTTGCCACACAGGAAGTCGAGTTCCTAGGAATGATTATCACCCCTGGACAAATCCAGATGGACCTGATTAAACTAGCAGGAATTGCTGACTGGCCAGTTCCTACCACAGTTAAACAAGTCCAATCATTTCTCAGGTTTGGAAACTTCTATCGGTGCTTTATTGGGAATTTTGCTGCCATTGCTAAACCACTCACTGATCTCACCAAGAAGACCAAACCATTTGACTGGACCACCGAATGGAATAATGCCTTTGAAATTTTAAAGAAGTGATTTGCATCAATTCCAGTGCTGTTAATGCCAGACCCAGCTCAACCCTTTATCCTTCAAACAGACGCATCAAACAAGGCAATAGGAGCAGTCCTGAAACAGGCAGATGAAACGGGATCCCTGCATCCCTGTGGATTTATTTCACATGCACTAACACAGACGGAACAAAATTACCAGATCTACAATTGGGAACTCTTGGCAATCATTAAGGGACTGATGACTTGGTGACACCTACTACACGGATCGCCCCATACCACCATTGTTCATTGTGATCACAAGAATCTATCTTACTACTGAACCACCCAACGCCTGACACCCAGACAAGCCAGATGGTCATCCTTATTATCAGAGTTCGACCTGCGCATTGAGCACATCCCTGGCACGAAGATGTTCGAAGCAGACACTTTATCCCAACACCCTGATCACATGGGAAACAGTAAACCACAAGAAGACATCATAGTCTTACCAGAGGACCACTTTGTCCGCCTTATTGCAGAAGATCTAGTCACAGATATTCAGAAAGCAATGTCAAAAGACGATTTTGGATGCATTCTAATTGAGGTCATCACCACGCATTGCGCCCCACTGATCAAATCAAATATACAGGACTGGTCTTATACAAACAGCATTGTTCACTATCTCGGCAAAACCTATTCCCTGATCAGGACGGATTACGAACCAAACTGATCAAAGAAACACATGAAGCGTGATCATCAGGTCACCCTGGATGACTAAAGACTCTTGAACTCCTTAAACGAGATTATTGGTGGCCTGGAATGTTCAAACACATCAGAGAATGGATTGAAGGATGCACCCTCTGCCAATAGATGAAGATTAACACACATCCAAATGTACCTGCCCTTTACCCAATTCAATTGAAAACAACATGCCCATTCAGCAAGTGACCCTTGATTTCATTACTGATCTACCCCTCTCTGATGGTTTTGACTCAATCCTGATCATGGTGGACCATGGTCTTACAAAGGGGGTAATCTTTACACCTTGCAAGAAGACAATTGACACTCTAGGTACTGCAGAACTTTATGTCTCAGAAATTTTCAAACAGTTTGGCCTACCTGATGTTTTAATCTCGGATCGAGGACCACAGTTCTCTGCAAAAGTATTTTAGGAAATATAAAAAGCGTTAGGAATTAACCATAGAATGAGCACAGCCTACCACCCCCAGACAGACAAAGAAACAGAACGAGTCAACCAGGAACTAGAAGTCTATCTCCAGATGTTCTGCTCCAATGAACTACATCTATGGAAACTGCTTCTCCCAATAGCCGAGTTTGCTCACAATAACCAACATCATGATACAATCAAGACTTCCCCATTCAGACTAATGTATGGGACAGACCCTGTTGCCCTTCCCACAGCTACGGCTCAAATGACCACACCAGCAGCTGAAGAGTGCCTTCAGTTCCTAAGAAAAGCCAGAGAAGAAGTGCTAGCAGCACATGAACTAGCAAGACAACTAGTGGCAAGATGACATAAGGACAAAGCAGTACAATTCGAGAAAGGTACCAAAGTATGGCTTGAGAATAGGAACCTCCACATACCATATCAGTCCAGAAAGCTAGCACCAAAACAAGAAGGACCCTTTGAGATTGAACAAGTAATGGGACCTGTGACATACAAATTAAAACTCCCAAAGCAATGGCGCATTCACCCTGTGATGAATTCAAGGTTGAAGCAATTCTAGCCCACAGGAAGCGAGGCGCAGGCTACCATTATCTAGTTAAATGGAAAGGCTATGGATCAAACAACAATTCTTGGGAACCCACTTGCAATCTTTCAAACACCACTGACATCTTATTGGAATACCAACAACGCTGACACCTCTGAACCATGACTTGATACAGAAATCACCATATCCTAAAGCAGAATTATTATTACACAAAATGAAACTGTTCAACACTTTCTTGATACACTATAGCCCTTAAACAGAAGACTGTCCACACCCGCATACAATACCTTCCCCTCTGACATGTACCCAAAGCACCAAACCTATCAGGAAAACCTACTTGAGCAGTGGCATTGGTCACAAAATACTATTGCATTCCCTGACTTAATCACAATCATCAGAAGAATCCAGCTGGAACAATGGAGATCCCCTGCCAAGCAGTTTGACAATACCTCCCTGGGTTCTATCAATTACGATTCTCAGTCAACGACCTACCACCTTACATTACAGGCCCACCAGTTTATCAGAATCTTGCAATAAAGAAAACTGACATTTATCTAGCCATGGCAGGCTCCTATGCCCAGAAGAATATGAAAAACTTGACAAACTCTCCAAAAAGGCACAAGACATCAGTGCACAGATCTGGCTATCCAATCAAGGAATCATGCTCCCAGGCAGACTGATCCTATCTATGGATGATTATACTGATGACCTTCACTACTTGCTAGATGAGCAGAAAGACCTAGTACTCAATATTGTCAGGCAGATCAGGAGATTCCTCTCCAAACCCGTCACCAACCTCAGTACTTACCAGTTCATGGCTTTGGAAATGTTTATCAGGGAATATCACGAGCTTCTCACGAACCCAGACATACTAAATCAAATAGAGATGGACGATGAGGACCTAGATCCAGATTTCAATGAGGATGACCTATAAAAGAACAGTCAAATTAACACCAGCAGTCATCCCACTCACATCTGACACCATGTTCACCTTTTTTACCCTTGCCGCCTACTTCACCATCCTCCTCCTCCTCTCTTGCACTCATTGGCGCATCGACGAGGCTACCGCTGCCCTCTTGCCCTTCATTGCTGTCCCAGACCTCCCACTTGAGGTCTTCATAGAAAACACCATGGTCATCCACTTTGAGGATGATGACCTTCACATCCACCCTGCCAACCTCCTCCCCCAGGTACACCCTGACAATCATCACCTCCCTCATTTCGCCCAGTTTGTCAAAAGAAACACTACACTCTCTGTCATCATTGATGCCCTTGCTGCCACCACATGTTCCATCACCAATCTTTCCTCTGCCACCGACAACCTCGCCGCCCTCACCCTCACTATTGACCCACACAAGATGACCTACGAGGAACGCGATTCCTTCCTCCAAAATGCACAAAATCTGCACCAAGCTGCTGAAGCTCTCAAATGGAAGGTGGAAACATCAACAAAAGAACTGGACAACACTGTCAAATGGGCCAAGTCTAGGACAGATCACAGTTGGACAACCTCTGGCTGGTAGAAGTTGGTGACTTCTCGCATACAAAGGGGGTAATGTTACAGTTCTCTTTTCCCTTTGTTAACAAACTACATTTACTTGTTACAAACCCATAGTTACACTTGGATGTTATCTCCTTTTATAGCTACCTTCACCTTTCCTTTCCTAGATAGCTATGCTCTTTCCCCTTTAGTTTCTATTGTTCTCTTAACATATATAAACCCCTCTCATGTACTGTAGTTCTTTAGTTCCAACTTAGTTGAATCATATCTACAACTTGAACACTCTTTCACTCATTGCCTCAACCGCTCTCCTTGCTCTCTCTCTAGTCTTCATCATTGTCAGACCTAGTGCCTAGAACCCTTGTCCAGTGACTGGGAACAGACCGAGACTCTGTTTGTCACTGTAGACTTGGACACTGAATGACATTGTGGACATTGACTGTGACATTTTCTGTTCTGGAGATGGGGGTGGTCTTTGATTTGAGTAATCTGTGTCAAATGGGTTTTCCTCAAGCTTGGCTTGTTCAATTCGTTGTAATTCCTCCCACTCTGCTAAAAGGCTAGCTGTGATTCCATGTCAGTTGCTGTCTCCAAAGAAGTTTCTATAGAGAGTCCTTCCCGAGTCATTTTCTGGTTCTTTAACAAGGTAGAGCAGTTCTCCTTGTACTTCACTACCCCACTCTAGGTAGATTTGATCAGGTAAATCATATTCAAAGGCCCCTGAGTAAAAGGCTCCTGAAAAATATCTGTCTGGGACTGGTTTGTTTTGTTTCCATCCTTCTGTAACAAAATACCAGGTTCATTGGTAGAGAAAAACTTCTTGTTGTCCAAGATAGTATTTCCCCTTACAGGTGATGGATCCATTTGGAGGTTGTTCCTGAGAGCTGCGGGTCTAAATGGTGTCAGCTAGGGGTGATACCCTGAGCTGGTCCTGAGTTCCAACTTATGTTACAGTCAATGTCCACAACATCATTCAGTGTCCAAGTCTACAGCAACAAACAGAGTCTCGGTCTGTTCCCAGTCACTGGACAAGGGTTCTAGGCACTAAGTCTGACGATGACAAAGGCTAGAGAGAGAGTGAGGAGAGTGGTTGAGGTGACGAGCAAAAGAGCATTCAAGTTGTAGATATAATTCAACTAAGTTGGAACTAAAGAACTACAGTACATGAGATGGGTTTATATACATTTAGAGAACAATGGGAACTAAAGGGGAAAAGGCATAGCTATCTGAGAAAGGAAAGGTGAAGGTAGCTAAGAAAGGAGATAATGTCCAAAGTGTAACTATGGGTTTGTAACAAGTAAATGTAGTCCGTTGATATCCTACTCCACCAGCTAAAGATGGGGAGCATGTTGCATGAGTCCCAAGAGGAGTCCCGTCAAATCGTCTGTTGGACTGCAATTAGCACGCGGGTATGCAAGTACGGATAATTGGACGTGTGAACGGATAACGCAGAACCTCGGATAATAGGAGCATGGATAAAATGGATAATCGAAGTGCAGAAGTGCGGATAATAGGATAATTACGCCCGTTGCAGCATGTAGCGACTTGTATGGTATGCGCGGAACGCAGTGCACAGCGTCAAAGGTGACTTTTGAGCTCGTCGATGACAAGGGCAACGCGTCGAACGCGACTGTGGACTTGAAAAGGTCAAAGAAAGGGAGAGAATGAGGAACAAGAATGGAGAGACTAAGAGACGAGACGCGACCGATGAGACTTCAACTGAGGGGGGGAACTTTCTTATTATTTTTACTGAGGAAAACAAACACTTTATATACTTTTTGTACTCTACTGAGATGAAACGACTCTGCAATTTCTACTCCTTTGTCCAAATCTGTGTTTGAAAGGTAATCCTCAATGTAGCCTAGACGCTCGGAAAATCCTTCATTTGCTGCTGTTGTATGGCTTCGTAGCGCAACCCTGGTATGTCTCTGATGTGCACAGGGCACTAGCGTCAAACGCCACTCCGGTGACCTGTAAAAACCACTTGTGCCACTATCTCTTTCTTTGGCAGTCGCGTTCCTGCATTTTGGACGCGATCCCGTTATCTGATATAGGTCCTTGCTTGTTGCTCCCTAGTGACCGTCATACATAGTCAATCGTAAGCCATTTTCCTGGGCGGAAAATAGTCTTCTTGTGATCGATTGTTGATGAACCGAGTGATCGGTATTGTGACTGATGCAACGATGTATCCCGATCCGGCAGTGGCTATACGTCCGTCCTTCCTGTTATGGTCGTGCTGAGTCAGCCGGCTGCACTGCGGGGAGGCAGACTGTGGTGTACAGGCGGTGGTAATGGGAGGTGGCTTGCGGAATAGACCTGCGCTGTGTGACTGTCGGATCTCGTCAGATAATCGGAACCTGGCCTTATCGGGTGAATGACTGTCGTGCGGAAAAGAGCGTCGGATAATCAGATGTTGTCGACAACCTTGGCAAGTACAAATGTTAGTGAAGGGGTCAGCGCATGTGTGGGATCCCTAGCATTCCGAAGGTAAGGCTTTTGAAGAAGCCCTACACAGTCGTAGCTGGACACAGCTCATCATCTCCCCCCCACTTAAAAATCTGACCGCCCTTGGTCATCGCACTTACATTCCAATTTTAATAGCGGCGCAACGGGCTTGGGGCTGTAATACAGGTTTGCCGGCAATGCAACAGTGATCTAATGCTTTTGATGATGTAAGCATAACGAATTCATGACCGTAATATGGGTCTCCCATTATTATGACGCTAGTATTGTCATATTAGTCCAAGCCACAGGCTTCTATGTGGATCCTTTTGCGTGTTCAAAGCCGCCGTGCCGTTGTTACGTGATTGTGGCCACTCCGAGTGTTCCGGGGGGCGCGTCTTCCGGGTCTCTGGTATTCCTCGTGGGATTTTTCTCTTCCTTTCATTCTTTCCTTTCCCCATGTTGTCCGCCCACCAAAACTTGCCTGACTTTTCCTCCAATGACGAAATTGCGCAGATGGAGGCGCAATTGGCCCGCAAGAAGGCGGAGAAAGCGGAAAAGGCGCGGTTGGCAAGGGAAGCAGTTTCTGTTACGATCTGGACCTTTTTCTGTATTTTTCTCTATTTTATTCAGAGGCCTACAGACGTATAACAAGACACAAGCATACGGCGCGGAACCTCTATCCAGATATGGCAGGAGGATTATATAACCCAGGGTGGCTATACGATCAGGGCTATTAGGGGATATTGGGTGAAATGGCGTTCGCGGGAAGGGACCGGGAGTCTGGATGAGTCCGGACAGGTCTGGGAGATGGGTCTGGGTCTTGTTGCGGCACGTGCATAGCCTTAGCGGCTGCGCAGACTGTGTGCACAGACCAACAACTCAGGTATATAAGGAGTGCGTCTGTAGGTAGGAGTTCTTAAGACTCTAGATTGTTTCCTCCTTGTAGGTCACAGACTATTGTGTCTTAGCTTCGTCTCAATTCTATTCTCTTCTCTATGGAGCTTGTGATTGTGTATAAGGATTAGTCCTAACAGTTTCTCAACGCAAAGCGCGGTACTTGGGATAGTGCATGAGCAAACAGCGGGCTTGGATGAGATACTTATACTGGTTTGATGGTGGCAAATGCATGGTGTCCATGTAGACTTTAGCGAAGATGGGAGCGGGTTCTGCAATGACAGGCGGGATTTGGAATAGCTGTAATTGTCGTTCTTGGCATGTGTGGCATGACCTGATGTACCATTTGATGTTGTCATGCATCTGTGGCCACCAAAATTGTTCCGTAATAGTGGAGCGGGTTGCATAAAATCCGCGATGTCCCAATTCATCATGGCAACCAACCAGCACTTGCAGTCTTTTTGACGGCTCCAAGACTATCTTGTGGGCACCGTGTTGATCCTTAAGCCACAGTTTCCCGTTCTTAAGGAAGTACCATGTGCAGAAACGCGCAAACCATGCCCATTCCTCATCCAATAACTCTTCCACCCATCCCGGCTCTGTCAAAAAGTGCTTGGCCATGCATAACCGTTCTTCATCTTTGGCAGATAGTTTGGCTCTCCAGGGAAACACCTCTCCATAGGTCATTCCTTCAACTGTCGTAGGCGGTGGTGTGACCTCTTCCATTTCTGGTGTCTTGTTCTCAAGTAAGAAGGTGGAAACGGTTAAACCCGGACACTTAGCAGATCTCCGAGTGTCCCTGCTCATAGTCGGATTTCCCCTTTTTTCTGCCGCTTGATCACGGAATTGCAGGAATAGGATGACCCGCTTTCTGGTTATTGCGGCTTTCACAGGGTTGATCTGATGCATAAACCCATAAAGGTTGTCAATCCAGTTGTTGAACTCCTCGTCCTCTTTGCTATCTGGCTCCTCATCTAATGGTTGACGCAGATGTCGAGATAAACTGCCCGGGGCGTGGAGGCGACCAGGTACATGCACTAGCTTAAAATGAAAGGTGAGGATCAACAAGATCCATCGGTTGATTGACGCTGATGGTGCTATATCGGGATTTTTCAGCATGTCCTTTATGTAACGCGCATCTACCTCCACAATTAAGTTCCATACTCTGATGAGGTATAGCTTGAGTGCCCTTAAGGCATGGAACAACCCATAGATTTCGAGTTTTGGCTGTGAGAACCTCGCCTCGTGCTCGTTTAGCATTATAGATCCAAAACGGCTGTAGTGGCGTATAGCTGGGTTGTCCTTGTCACACTGGCATAGGAAGAATCCGACGGCAATCCAAGAGGTGTCTACTGCGAGTATCACTGGTGAATCCGATTTGTAGTTGATAGGACGAAGTGCTGGTGACGCAATTAATGCCTGTTTGAGATCCTCCTGTGATGCTATTTCCGCAGGCCCGAAGGTAAACGGAACATCCTTGCAGGTAAGTGCGACTAGTGGGTGTGCTTGCCGTGTGAAGTTTTTAATAAAAACTCGCCCAACTCCAATGGTGCCTAAGAAGGCTCGGACCTCGGACAATGACGTACAAGGTGCCCATTTTGTGATAGCCGCGAGGAGATCCTTCTCAGGTTTATGTCCCTGATATGTGCAAAGGTGGCCTACAACGGTAATCTCGGGCGTGCATAAGACAAGTTTCTTGCCTGAGAAGGTGCCACCAGCATATTTCATCCGCTGTACCACCCTGTTGAGCCCTTGGAAGTGTTCCCAGACAAACCGTCAAATTCTGGGATTGTCAGGTATAGTTTCGTATGTCTCGTCGTTCCGTTCATATCACGTTGGAGGTCCCTTTACTGGTACACCGTCAATGTACGGAATAGTGAGATGTGGGATTTCGGGTTGCAGGATACATGTCACATCATTGTGAAAGATAGGTACGGAATTGGTCCATCCCATGGGCAAAGTCATCAAGCGCATGGCTCCATATGGCATCTGGAACGTGGTTAAGTCTCTCGAATCCTCTGCAAGTGGACGCTCATCATATCCGACAAATAAATCCAACATTCCACCACAGGCACATCCCGCAAAGTTCTCCGCAAGGTGCTCCGGAATAGGTGTGACTCCTGAGTGTCGGATTGTAACCGCGTTTAAAGGTTCCAATGAGTGGACTAGGCGTAGCTTGCCTGTCTTATTTATGACGCAGAACCACCGCGACCTGTATGACAAATTAGACGGCTTGTACACACCCGCATCAATCTTTGTCCGGATTATTTTGCAGATTTTATCATATAATCCAGGTGGAATAGGGATGTTCCGTTGTATCCAAGGCATATGCGGAACTGTGGGGATGTCAACAGGTGGAAAGAACTCCGTTTTGAACCGCCCTCTCTCGCTATCATCCCATGCAAACGCTTCTTCATGCTCCATCATGAAGTGGTTCATCAACTTCTTCTCCTCTGGCCACAGGAACTCCTTATCCTGTTCCTCATTCAACGCTTTCATCCGCTCCTCTGTGTAACGCCCAATTGGCGTAAATTCCGGTGGTCTTGTGCTTAACTTGGGTATATTGGCCAGTGGGTCACCTTTGATTTCCCTTACAATTCGGAATTCCTTCGGTAACTGACTGATGACTGGCCTGACTTTCTTATCGACTGGTTTGTACTTCTTCTTTTGCGCTGATAGAAAAACGGGAGAAACATTGTCATGACGCGGGTTTGCAGACTTGGGTATATGTAACACGGGGGTATCGGGTTTAGGGGTGTCATTAGGTCGGAGAATCGTATCGTTTAGATATGCCCTGGTGAGTGGGTCACATTCCGTAGCAGTGAGTTTGTTTAGGCTTAGCACAGCACTGATATAGAGTCTAGCAATATTATTTTTGTGGGAGTCGGTATCGGAGTCAGTATGTACATGGTGAAGGGCCTGTAACAAAGGAGTAGCTGCTATGGCCTCGATATCTATAGGTGTTCGAGTAGTAGTATTAAATGATATTATGCAGGCCACCTCTCCTTGATTTTTAGTCAGTTCCTCGAGGTCATCTGAAAATCCGCCTGATCCTCGCGTTTTCTGATGTATTTTGGCAACCCACAGGGTATCGTCAGAATTGTGGTGACGGTGTTGCTGTTGGGGTCGTGGATGGTGATGGTCTGCTCCTCGTTTTTATAGTTGGTGACCACGGACTTGGTGAGGACGTCGAAGGGGCAGCCCAGCAGGATGTCGTAGGCGGGAGAGCGGATGATGTGGACCTGGAAGTATAGCTCGATGTTTCCTAGACGGAATGGTACATTAGTAGCCAATCCAAGAGATGTGTTCACTTCTCCGTTTGCCGCTTCCATGTCAATGCGGATTGCGGGGTTGTAATGAATCCTGAGCTGATGGCATACCACGTCTGACATACAGACTATTGAGCATCCTGGGTCTATGACGCAGTCCACTACCGCGCAGTTGTCTATCCTCCCTTGCAAACACCTCAGGGCATGACTCTCCTTCGCAACTCGCAGCCGGGGTTTGTCATATGGTTCCGCCACGTAGTAAGCTTCGGCTATGTCCAGCATGACATAGACCTTGTGAGCAGTTGCGGGATCCCTGGTGATGGAGTCGTAAAAGGTGGCGTTGGGCACTGGGACCCTGTGTGGCGTGAGGAATTCCCGCAGCTTGTTATGGATATCCGGAGATGCTGCTAGTAACTCCTCAAAACTGAGGTTGGTAGCAGGGCTCTGTAACATATGGGTAAAGATATCCTTTACCAATTTTTCGTTTTGCACTGGAGTGGTGGTGGTGTATGACGGGTCTTTGCTCTTGGGTGGTGGTGCTGCAAAGGGGCGATCCTGAGGCGGCTGGTAGCTGGCGTCCCATACTTCCAAATACGGGCGGGCGGGTTCCTGGTCCCTCACTATCTCCGGCGATACAATTTCTTCCAGGTTATCTATGGGTTTAGCTGCCGCGGGTTCCACTACCTTTGCCTTGGTCCGCATCGGAATTTCTACCCTATCCAACACGACTCTCTTCGTCTGCAGCACCATGATCCTTTGCTGCAACCTTGTTATTTCCTCCTCTTCATCCTCTACGGCTTTGACTGTAGTCCTATACATGAGGGCTGAAGCTGGGGGTGGTGAGACAATGGCTTCGGGAATACTATGTCGCAGCGCGTAAAACATGGCGGGATGAACTGCTCCTTGCTCGCTAATGTGGCGCTGATACTCATCCAGGTTCTCCTTGATTGTATTAGCTGGGATATAACGCGGTACAAAGCTACCGGTAGGTAGCGTAATCCGGCCTTCTATGTTTTTGATGATTTTCCCACTCGCCAGGTACTGCTCTACATCCGGGCATCTGCTCATGAAATGTGCTAGGTCGCCGCAAAAGTTGCACCTTACGAATTTGCTCGTGGCGCTGGCTGTGCGCTCCCTATAGGGATAGCATTCGAGCCTGTTGCGGGCGTCACATAATTGCAGTATTGCAGGGCAGCAGGTGGAGTGCGAGTCGCGGCAAGAGACTGGCTGAGCGTCTGCATCATCGTTTGTCCAAACTTCTCGAACATGGCTGTCATGTCCTCCTGTTTGACAAATTGGGTGGAGGGTGGCTCTGACCTAGCGGGTGGCAATGACTCAGATTTAAGCGGATGTGACGGAGTAGTGGCTTTACTAATCATTTTGTCGTAAAATGATTGACCCTGTATGACCTCTTGTGCTGCAGCTAGGGTTTGCGCGAGAGAGAACGGATCTCCTCGGTGCACTGTGGGGTACTGGGTGCACATCCATCGATACATCTCCATTGCAACATCCACCTGGAAACCCTTGAAGAAGTACTTGCTCTGCTGTCTTACAGACAACCGCTCGTTACTGACAAGGTACTTTGTGATGACTAAGAACCGCTGATAGTAGCTGCATAGCTCCTCTGCGGTTCTGACACCAAGTCATAGGGTTTCCTCGATGAGTCTGTCAAGGTGGTGTTGTGTATACTGCCACTCACTGATTACTCCACTGTATAACTCCTGAATGGAGTTTTTGAACTGCTCATACGTCGCCGGTGCATTAAATGTGTCAACTGTTCCCCACAGTTCATATTCTGTATCCACTAGATAGCGCAGCGAGTAAGTCTTCTGCTGCTGATTGTCCGTAATACCGACTTCCTGGAACAGGAGCTCGAGTTCTGCAAAGTAGCGCGGCAGCCGACGCGGCTGTGACGAGTCAAAACGCGGAGCGGCAGTGGCATACTGCGCTGGCATTGACTTGTTGGCCATCAATGATGTAGGTGCGGGATTCGTTGGTAAAATTTGGATTGGAATGGTAGACAGGATAGGTGCGGAATTGATAGGTGGCAACGGAACTATTGTTGTGGGTAAAGCGGGCTGTGGTTCAATAGTGGGAATAGGATTTTCGTTAGGCAAGGCTATGGAAGGCTGCAGACTTGTTGTCAGGGATGAGCTGCTAGACTCGTTGCTACTCGGCGGGAGATCTGTTTGTGTTGCCTCGAAGGACTGGAAGATCTCCGGATCAGAAGTATCTGCGGGAGCGGGAGAGTGCAGGGTAGCAGCGGGAGTGAAAGTACTTCCTCGACTGCTAACTCTATCAATGTTATCGATTTGTTGAAACTCAGGTGCAAGTCCGAGTTGACAACGGGATTGGCGAAGCAGTGTTCCTGACTCTCTGAAGATTTCCACGAAGGCCTCTGCTGGATCTCTCTGTAGTAATTGGGCAGCTACTGTTGCTCGTGTCCTGAGTGACCTGTAAAAGTCTGTGACTAGACTAGGTCCTGGTGACTCTGTGAGAGACCCGGGAAATCGCGGACTGGTAGGGGACTGTGGGGGTGTTGACGGCAAAATCCTTTTGAAAGCCTCACTGGGGCAGCCAATATGATATCCTACTCCACTGGCTAAAGACGGGGAGCGTGTTGCGTGAGTCCCAAGAGGAGTCCTGTCAAATCGTCTGTTGGACTGCAATTAGCACGCGGGTATGCAAGTACGGATAATTGGACGTGTGAACGGATAACGCAGAACCTCGGATAATAGGAGCATGGATAAAATGGATAATCGAAGTGCAGAAGTGCGGATAATAGGATAATTACGCCCGTTGCAGCATGTAGCGACTTGTATGGTATGCGCGGAACGCAGTGCACAGCGTCAAAGGTGACTTTTGAGCTCGTCGATGACAAGGGCAACGCGTCGAACGCGACTGTGGACTTGAAAAGGTCAAAGAAAGGGAGAGAATGAGGAACAAGAATGGAGAGACTAAGAGACGAGACGCGACCGATGAGACTTCAACTGAGGGGGGGAACTTTCTTATTATTTTTACTGAGGAAAACAAACACTTTATATACTTTTTGTACTCTACTGAGATGAAACGACTCTGCAATTTCTACTCCTTTGTCCAAATCTGTGTTTGAAAGGTAATCCTCAATGTAGCCTAGACGCTCGGAAAATCCTTCATTTGCTGCCATTGTATGGCTTCGTAGCGCGACCCTGGTATGTCTCTGATGTGCGCAGGGCACTAGCATCAAACGCCACTCCAGTGACCTGTAAAAACCACTTGTGCCACTATCTCTTTCTTTGGCAGTTGTGTTCCTGCATTTTGGACGCGATCCCGTTATCTGATATAGGTCCTTGCTTGTTGCTCCCTAGTGACCGTCATACATAGTCAATCGTAAGCCATTTTCCTGGGCGGAAAATAGTCTTCTTGTGATCGATTGTTGATGAACCGAGTGATCAGTATTGTGACTGATGCAACAATGTATCCCGATCCAGCAGTGGCTATATGTCCGTCCTTCCTGTTATGGTCGTGCTGAGTCAGCCGGCTGCACTGCAGGGAGGCAGACTGTGGTGTACAGGCGGTGGTAATGGGAGGCAGCTTGCGGAATAGACCTGCACTGTGTGACTGTCGGATCTCGTCAGATAATCGGAACCTGGCCTTATCGGGTGAATGACTGTCGCGCGGAAAAGAGCGTCAGATAATCGGATGTTGTCGACAACCTTGGCAAGTACAAACGTTAGTGAAGGGGTCAGCGCATGTGTGGGATCCCTAGCATTCCGAAGGTAAGGCTTTTGAAGAAGCCCTACATGGTCATAGCTGGACACAGCTCATCACCGTTAACAAAGGGAAATGAGAACTGTAACAAGTGCATAGAAGGAAAGGTCAGATGAAAGAAGAGAAAAAGGATAAATACTATACCTGTATATAGCATAGACAGCACTGGGCTATGCTCTTGTACATCCTCTCTCATCTCACTCCCACAAATCTCACCCTATTTTGACTTATACTTGCATCTGCTCAACTTGAGACTCTGCCTGCCTGTTGTAATTGCCATCTGCATTTTTGACCACATGACTTACCAATATTTTTGCCATCATCTTATCTGTCTTCAATGCTGGCCATTATTTTCTGACCAGTAACCTCTAACAACTATTACAATTGACTTTCCCAGCTATGTTGTTATGAGCTCACACTCAACACAAACCCACAAGCCTCACAGAGAGAGGAGGAGGATAAGAAATGAGAGAAGGAAATGGTATTGAGACTACATTAGACAGAATCTAATGCCCATACAATGAGCATAAGATAAACTATCTTAAGTCTTGGGGAACCAAGACTGCCTACAGCTGGTCTTATATACTATTCTACTAAGACCCCTTGTGACCCTTCCCACTGGCACCTCTACAGCCTCAGTGACTCATCCTGCTTGAGCACTGCTTCCAGACCCTTGAGTGCTGCTTCTGGACTTCATCTATTCTTAGCAATGCTGTGCACCCTTGACAGTTCCACATGTGCCCATGGCCTAGAACCTTCCCCTCAGCCTAGGCCCTCCTGCAATCCCCAACAGGGAGTTGCTATTGCCATATCAAGCTGTTGAGCATTGCTGCTGATCCCATGCCTTATTGGGGTGATGTACTGATGTGCTGATGTGATATGTGCGCACTGCCACCCAGGGGTGATCTCCTTCCTAATATGTAGGTGGTTGGTCCAACCAACCATCATCTTGTCTTCTAGTGAGTGCTCCCATGCACTAACCCATGCAAAGTGTTCCTATAGTCCCTTAGATGATCCCAGACCACTTAGCAAGATAAAAAGAAGATAGTGTTAGAATGAGTTCCTAACATATGTACCTTGCCCCTTGCCTACCAATTGTTGCACCATGTTACAGTCTCATTACTGCCTCCTTTAGCCTTACTGCACACTGGAAAGTTTATCTTTTCTCATTAAATGCATTTACTGGCACCATCTCTAGCTTACCACTAACAGCTCCTTTTCAACTCAAAAAGGGAAAACAACTCCTCAGTACTACCACACTGTCCCAGCTCTCCAAACCAGCACCCTTACCATTTCTGCTCCCACAGCACCCAATTTCTCCCATTACCATTACCAGCACCCCAGTTTGCATCATTACCATCCAGCTTCAACATATGGCATTGCCACCACTGTTTTCTGGCCATTTTGGTTTTATCTTAGCACCTGCAATCTCAGATTATCACTCACTCTGCATTTAGGGTTAGAGTTAGGTGTTATTAACACCATGGGCATGTATTTATTCACAGCTCAGAAAAGAATTATTAAACAAAATGCAATGCTCAGAAGCACATGATGAAGCAGTAGTAAAGGCAGTAGAGTCCATGAAGAAAGCTGGTGTTAAGACACTAAATGCTTGAGAGTGGGAACTGGAACAAGGACTTATTCTCTGGCAAGGAAAAGTCTATGTACCAAAGGATGAGAAATTGCAAATGGAGATAGTCTGCCTACATCATGATACACCTATTCCTGGACATAGAGGGCAATGGAAGATGATTGAACTTGTCACAAGGAATTACTGGTGGCCTGGTATCACCAGATTTATAAAAGAATATGTCAGTGGATGCAATAAGTGCCAGAAAATTCCTGAGCCACCTGCTGGAAAATTGATGCCAAACTTGGCACCAGCATGGCCATGGACTCACATTTCGGCAGACTTCATCACAAAGCTACCTGAATCACATGGTCACAACACAATTTTGGTAGTCTGTGATAGGATGTCAAAAATGGCACACTTCATCCCCACATCAGAAGAAACCTCAGCCCAAGGGCTAGCTACATTATTCAGGGACCATATATGGAAACTTCATGGACTCCCCAAATCCATAATTTCAGACCATGGTCCTCAATTTGCTGGTCAGATGATGAAAGAATTGAACCAGATGTTGGGCATCAGCACAGATTTGTCCACAGCCTTCCATGGATAGACAAACAGAATGAATGAATTAGGACCTGGAACAGTACCTGAGGATTTTTGTAGACCATAGACAGGAGACATGGTCTGGATGGTTGGCAATTGCTGAATTTAGTTATCATAACAAAATTCAAGTGTCCACCAAACAGATGCCATTCTTTGTCAACTATGGTAAACACCCAAGGATGGGAATAGAGCCAATAAGGGAAGGAAGTCATTCAGCTGCATCAGAGTTTGCTCAAAAAATGAAGGAAATTCATGAGGAAACTCAGGCAGCTCTACTGAAGACACAAGGGAATATGAAACTATATGCAGATAGACATCAATCAGATATGCCAGAGCATAAAGTTGGGGATAAAGTTTGGCTGCCAACCAAAGATTTGAAATTTACAGGATGACCAACTAGTAAATTGGTGGAAAGATGGATAGAACCATACCCTATCAAAAAGATAGTTTATCCCAATGCAGTAGAATTGGACTTGCCATTCTCACAACAAATCCATCCTGTCATGAATGTGTCACACATATGTCCTTGGAAACAACCAATGAAAGCACAAAAAGCACAACCCCTGCCATCACTAGAAATTGATGGTGAAAAAGAATACAAAGTAGAAGAGATCATTGATGTAAGGTTAAAAAGGAATAAAATAGAGTACTTGGTTAGGTGGAAAGGATACACTGCCAAGCACAATTCATGGGAACCTTTGGACAAATTACAAAACATAAAAATAAAAATAAAAAACTTTTATGATAGAAACCCCAGAGAAATCAAGAGGCTTGACAAAACAACCTTTGATAGGTTGACTTTCAGACCATACAAAAACTTCACACAAACCTCAGACAAAGTCATGTCCAAAATTGATGTCAATGCAGTAGCACCAGCTGCAAAATGAGAACAAAACTGGCAGAAATGGAAAGGCAAAAGGGATTAGGCACCCTTACTGAACTGTGAGACTCAGAAGGACTATGTCAATGTAACATGTGTCTTCAACAACAATCACATGATATAGCACCTTGTGCTGAAATGATTAAAGACCTAACCCTGCCCTCACACCCATCATCAAAGAAATAGAGGAATCATCCATGATAGAGCACAATGCACTGAAGGATGACAATGAAGTTTAAATTTGTCTAGAAGCTGAATTGTCATGACTGACTAAAAAGCTTCATGTTTTTTACTAAGTCATTTTCTTTTATTATTTATTTTCTTTTGTATAATGCATGCTGACAAAGCAGGCACCTATCAACTGGCACTTAGATGAGTAGATAAGATACCAGAGCTCAGCATAGATGACACATCTGTATTACTACATGTGCAGTTGTCTGACTCATACAGTACTATATTTAGCATAGGGCTTAGGGTAGTGTGCAGACCACCTGTTGTAGTATATAAGGAGTGCAATCCAGCACCCAGAGTCCTCAGTTGAGTTCTCTTGGGTCTTCCTCCCTCATTCCCTCCCTCCTCCTCTTCCTTCAGTTTTCTGTTTGTTACAGTCAATGTCCACAACATCATTCAGCACCCAAGTCTACAGTGACAAACAGTGTCTTGGTCTGTTCCCAGCCACTGGACAAGGGTTCTAGGCACTAAGTCTGACAATGACAAAGGCTAGAGAGAGAGAGCGAGGAGAGTGGTTGAGGTGATGAGCAAAAGAGCATTCAAGTTGTAGATATGATTTGACTAAGTTGGAACTAAAGAACTACAATACATGAGAGGGGTTTATATACATTCAGAAAACAAAAGAATCATAAGGGGAAAAAGCATAGCTATCTAGAAAAGGAAAGATGAAAGTAGCTATGAAAAGGAGATAACATCCAAGGCATGACTATGAGGTTGTGATAAGTAAATGTAATCCTGTTCACAAAGGAAAAGAGAATCATAACACTGTTGGGGCTCCTAGGTGTCACACTGAGGGGTTCCTGATACAAATCTCAAAAAGGGGGTACTGTCATGACCAACTGAAAAGCTTTGCTTTTTCACCAAGTCATTTTCCTTTTATTAATTATTTTCTTTCATATTATATAACACATGCTGACTAAGCAGGTGTCTATCAGTCAATGCTTAGATAAATAGATTGGATACCAGGGCTTGATATAGATGACACATCAGTATTACTACATGCACAGTCATCTGACTCACTTAGCATAGGGTTGAACAGCCTTTAGGGTTAGTGCACAGACCACCTGTTGTAGTATATAAGTATATAAAGAGTGCAATCCAGCACACAGAGTCCTCAGTCAAGTTCTCTCAGGTTTTCTTCCCCTTATTCCCTCCCTCCTCCTCCTCTTCTCAGTTCCCCTGTTGGGGCTCCTAGGTGTCACACTGGGGGGTTCCTGATACAGCTGCACTGTAGTCTGATATCTTATCTTATCCAATTACCTATCTAATCTTAGTGCTGACTGATAGGTGCCTGCTTAGTAAGCTACCTTTGAGAAAAGTCTAAGTGCAACAAACTTCCAGGTGTGGTTATAACAAAGTGCTATAGAGTTTCTTGCTCTCTTCTTCTCTGGTTGCACAACTTGGTCTACCAACAAGCACATGAATAATGGCACCAGTACACACAGTGGCAACAGCCAACTGCAGACACATTAACAGCCAACAGCAAATGCATCAGCACATGCACCAGCACCAGTGCACCAACAGCACATTTGACCAGCACCAGCACCAACTGGCACCCACAAACAGCACCAATGCACAGCAAACATGCTGATGGCACCAATGCATTCACTAATGTGCCCACCATGCATGCCAACACAATAACCCACATGCACTAACATGTTTACAAGCCCATCACCAGTGCTACATACATGGAATGCTCATCAAGCTTCATTCAGGAAATGAACTTACTTGGCAACACATACAGATATGCTTTACTATTCATTTTCAAGATTCAACCATTTTTCAAAGAAGTCATTCATTATGAGGGAGTATTGGTATATTCATGATCCAGACACCACAGTCATTCTTAATATTAATACATTTAGGTTAATTTTGTTTGTACTTCTTTACCTCTGGCATATGAGTTGATTTCACCCTCAGAATGGGTGCTGACCACTCATTGACCACTCATGGACAATTCTACTTCTCTGGGTCACAAAATCTTCACCTCAGATTCCAACAGCATGACAATGGAGCAAGTGCTGGTATGCTAATGTGGCTTGTTCCTATTATAGAAGGGGCATGGAAGTCATGCTCAATGGGGCAGGAGAGGATTATAGGTTAGCTACAATGGCAAGGATTATCAAACTGTATGGGAATATTGAGAATGTAGTGCAAACAAGTGTGGGACTAGGTAAATTAGGATCCTGCTAATTAGCTTTAATTACCTGGCTGTACAGGTGCTCCATTCCCAGTGTCATCCAAACTTCAGCCAGAGATAGCATTATAGTTGTAATACAACTTAGCTGAGCAGGGTCAGCTTGAAGTATTGTTCAAACATGAGGACTCTCACCAAGGTCACTTCTCAATAACTGATGTCCACGAGGTGTCACCTTTGCCAAAGGCACCTTATCAACATCATCTTTATTAACATTCTGTAGATAAAGCTTGACTTTATATGCACGAAGCTTTGTTGTTCCCCAAACTAGAAATATTAGCACTGGGCTAAATTATATCACAACACCATAAATACCTTTAATATTTTCAACCACACCAAAGTAGCGCTTAACAGGAAACAATTTTGGTGATTTAAGTTTACCATACACATGGTTAACCTGTACTGTTTCGGTTTGCACCAATTCGATGGCAAAGAATTTGCCATCCTCGTTGGAAACTGGCCCAAGACAAATGAAGGGAATTTGAACTGATACCTAGTTGAAATTCCAAATAACTACCACTGTCATGATATTGTATACATATTCACCTTGTTTTTCTTTTTTAAAATGTACAAGAAGCCATCTTGTGGACCTGGAAATACATTCTTGTACATGCCAAAGGAAAATTATTGTTTCATACTATCTTTATGATGTAAAATCTCTGAACATCAACAGTTTCAGCCCCAAGTGTTGTTCAAACATGAGGATTTCCCAAGTCACTCACCTAGCAATGATTCCAGTGCTTCATCTGTCACATGTGCCAAAGGTTCCCCTCTAATGTCCTTTATGTCGACCTTCTGTGGAGAAAGTTTGATGCTGAAATGGGCAAGCTTGGTTCCCAAAACTAGGAATTATCTCTGAGCTAAATCATTGCACTGGAACCTGAGCTTACCATTAACTGAAATTTGTTTCATGTCAAAGTAGTGTAAAGCAGGTCGAACGTGTCCATGTAAGCGGTATTGATGAATCCCAGGTTTCGCATAATCTATTTCCTTGCTTTCCACCAATTCTACCGCATAGTACTCTCCAGATACAGGATGATGCTCCTGCGAGTCACCAGAAACTTCGCTACCTTCGTCAGAAACTTCGCTAACTTTGCCAGGAACTTCTGCAAGAAAAATGAGGGGAACTTTATCCGGTATCTAAGTTGAATTTCAAAATCGCTGCTACCCTCATGATATTGCATAGTATATATTCACCTTGTCTTTTTTTTCTAAAATGTATAAAGCACCGGGTTTCAGACCTAGAAATTGGAAGATAGAGCTTCAGTATTATAATCGTAATAGCATTGGACATACTCAGTTCATTTCCTTTTGACTCTGAGTTGGCATTGTGCGGCGGGAAATGGGGCTCGAATGCCACGGGATTCTCTGCTGAGTGGCTCGAACCATCGACAAGCTCTTGGTTTGCATCATCATTTACAACGGGTGCCGCAGTGGAGATGCTTGTAAGCGCCAAAAGAAGCAATGCATACTCAAAAAATATCATGATTAATCTGTTGTATATCAGATATTAAATTCCAAAGGTTCAAACGAGACGCTCACAGACGACGGCCTTCAGGGCTGAATGGAGACCAGCTCAAGGACGATAAAGGAATTGATTGTATTTAAACGAATTAGGTTAGACGGTAGAAGGCCGACAGGCCCGTTGTCTCCTTGTTGCCCGACATAAATATTAAATATTGAGCATATCAATATTGCGGTATCTACGTAAAAGATTCGGAATTGAGTGAGGCCGTAGTAGGCTCGGCACGGATGGTTTCCCTTGCGCTGTGGTTGTGACTTATTCGGCAAGAGCAATATGTCTTATTTCTGTACTAGCCAATTCAGCGTGCACATAGAGATGGATGATATGGTACATAGCAAGGTGCCACTGAATGTAAAAAATCATCTAGCAAGTTATAACCATCCGCATCGACATCGTTATCGGCAAAATCCTCTGAAAAGTAAATGATGAAAATGGGAACGATAATAATACTGTATACATACATTCAAAGGCAGCACATCTTTGATGAATAACTTTATCCGATACAGAACATGGAGGACATACATATAATGAATATGGTAAAAACAATACACCATTGTTTCGAACCTAAGCTTACCTTTAGGATTTCTAAGTAAGGGCTAAGAGGTCGTGTGTCTCCTAAGCGGTACCGGTCGTGCTGTTTGAAATGCGTTTTCGTGGTTTCATTGATCCTACGGTATAGAACCGGCCGGGTATGGTGAGAGTGCTCGTCGGCGGCCAATGGACTGAGACAAATGATGGATAGTAACCGGTATCTGGTTGCGGTTTGTGTTTCTGGAAGCGCAGCCATTCGACAAGGAAATGGACGATTCATCTGATGGATACAAGCCTTGGAAACAGTCACAGAGTGAGCCGGCATTATTTGCCCGCACTGTCGATGAACCTCCGGTAGCCGCTAGGCGAACATTTCGATGCCATCGACCTAAGCGCGGGCAATGCCGGCGAGGGTGGGCATGGGGTCATCCAGGGCATGGGATTTGATGAGAGGATAAGAGTGGCGTGCACATGGATGGGGACGATATCATAGCTTGATCGGGAGTACCGTGCGGCCGCAGCGCGTGACCAATCTCGTCAATATGTGACGAGTCCAAGTATGGAGTCCAAGCTCCAAGGCACTGAAGTACTGAATATTTGCGGATCCTTTTGTTTCCTTGTCAGAGGATTTTGCCCATGACGATATGAGCTTGCCAGTTGTGACTTGTGACTTCAAGCTTCAAGCTTCATTATTCAGCACCTTACTGCATATCATCCACCTCTACGTGCACGCTGAATTGGTTAGTACATAAATTGCTCTCGCTGAACATCATAGTCACGATGCAATGATAACCACCTGTTAAATCAGGGGAGAGCAGCGCAGGACTCAAGCTAAGTAAGGATTAACTACTTACATCTTTAGCTTGGTTAGTCTTACTGTTGACTTTGTAGTTCTTGGAACTGAGGGACAGTCGTCCAGAATGCCCTCCTTTTATGCATTTTGGAACCCTAGCTTACATACACATTATTCTACCAATGGAGTAACTACAAGGCTATGTACACACAGCTATTGCTGTGTAAGAGCTATCCAAATGCAATGCAATTGCTGTATCATGCACAGCAGATGACTGAGCATTGCTGCGCATTGCTGTATATGAGGTCATTCTGTACCTTGTCTTATTATATTTCTTCCAATATGTTCTATATGATATCATAAAGTTCTTTATGACTTCATTATGTACCTGATGATATCATATGGTGCCTTATGATATCATCTCTATCAATAGATGTTCTAGACCATGAATATAATAACAGTTAAATATGAAACACACTAATTATTCACTATTAATTGATTATCTTGCTCATATCTAATCCGTTAATCGTTATCTAATCACCAATCAACGATTATATAATACTCTGATAAGATACTGATTAAACGAGATCAGATTAGATAAGACAAAAAATGAAACAGATGAGTATTAAGTGAATACATTTTATATGTATCTTTTAACACTCCCCCTTGTTGAATATTTTACTGAACATGTATACCGCAGAGGTCCAGCATTTTACTATGCTTATTCAACATTAGGTTTTTAGTTAAGATATCAGCTGCTTGATCATCAGTTTTAATATAATAGAGATCAATCAGATCTTCTTTGACACATTGTCTTATAAAATGATATCTTACATCCATGTGCTTCGTTCTTTGTTCTTGAGCTGGATTAGAAGCCATGTAAATAGCTGCTTGGTTATCCATTATCAAGGGAATGGATTTAATGTTATATCCTAACTCTTCAAACAAATTCTTTAACCAAGATATTTGACGACATGCATCAGAGGCTGCCATGTATTCAGCTTCTGTTGAAGATAATGCTATGGTTTTTTGTTTTGCTGATTTCCAGTATACAGGTGCTCCTGCTAATTTTACAACCATACCAGTTGTTGACTTCCTATCAATTGGATTAGAAGCCCAATCAGCATCTGCATAACAAATCAATCCATATGCATCTCTTCCATTATATTTAATGCAATAATTAAGTGTACTGCCAACATATTGGATAATATGCAATGTCTTTTTAATATGATCCATTGATGGATTACTAACAAATTGAGACATTAAGATTGTTGCATATACAATATCCAATCTTGTACACATTGCAAGAAATAATAATGATCCTATCAATTGTTGATAGTATGTGATCATTTCTTGTGTGGCTTTACCTTCTGTATATTTATTTGGGACATAACCAGCTGGTAAAGGCGTGTTTACTGGTTTTGCATTAATTAATCCAAACCTTTCTACTATCTTCTTAGCATATTTGGTTTGGTCAATAGTAACAGTGTGTTGCTTTTTATCAATCACAATGTTCATTCCCAAATATTCACTTAGATCACCTAAGTCTCTACTTTCCCATTTCTCCATAAATTTCTTCTTGAAATTGTTCACTGCAACTTCATTATTGCCCATGAATATTATGTCATCAACATATAAGATGATTACAATTATATCATCTTTATTACGTTGCACATATATTCCTGTATCGGCAAATAATCTTTTGAATCCTAACTTGGTTATACTAGTGTGTGCTTGTATATTCCAAGCTAAAGATGCTTGTTTCAAACCATATAAAGCTCTATTTAATTTGTATACTTTGTCTTTATCATTGGTTTTGAAACCATCCGGTTGTTCCATATAAATCTCCTCTTCTAATTGGCCATATAGAAAAGCAGTTTTAACATCTAGAGCTTTGAGTACCCATCCCTCTAAAGCTGCAAGTGCTAATAAGATTCTGACAGTTTCAAATCTTGAAACCGGGCTAAATGTGGCTCCAAAGTCTATTCCTGGTACTTGTGAAAAGCCTTGAGCAACCAATCGCGCTTTGTATCTATTGTCTGATTGCTTTATTGCATAAACCCATCTACAACCTATAGGTTTACAATCTTTAGGTCTATCGACCAATTCCCAAACATGTCTACTTTCAATAGACTTAATTTCTTCTTTCATAGCATCTACCCATTTTTGATATAGTTGAGGATCATTTTCTTTCATCCTCAAAAGATCTCTATATACAACAGGTATCCCTTTCTTCCTGTTTTCTTGATCTATAAGTTTAGATGCTGCTCTGGATAAAAGAAGTTTATCTCTTCTTTGATTTCTTCTTTGAATCCAGGCATTATTATCAAAGTATGTTTGAACTGGTTCAGGCGAAGGCCTGGCAGTTTCATCTAAATCCCTTATAGGTGTTTCAGAAAGTGGTGTTAAGGGTGATTCATTTCTGGGAAATAATCTTGGTTGCACAGATCTACTGATTTCTCTAGTAGTTCTGAGATCATCAAGAGTCATATCTTGAAATCTTTCCTTAGTATATAAGGATTCTTCATCCTGAGATGATTGTGGTTGTTGACTAGGTTTGTCAACTTGTTTACCTTTATCTTTTTCAATCACTTTATTCCAATTAGTTTCTTTTCGAATCTCAGCTTCAATCTGAGCTGGATGTTTATCTCCATAAACATTATCAGCAATGACCTTAACTTTTGGTCTCCTAGCAGTTTTTCTAGTTGCTAGTTTTTGCTGTATAACTTCTCTTTCTTGTTTTCTAAAGCCAAATGGATGTGTTGATTGATCTGGAACATTAGGTTTCTGAATTAACTTAGGTCTTCCAGCTTGCAGTTTATCTCTTTTTGCAGCTGTGAGATCTAACTTTTTACCAATGCGTTTACCGCCTGTTGGTACTAGATAATCTCTTTGACTATCAGTTAAATTCTGACTCCTATACATTTCATGACTAGGTGTAATATCCTTCTGGATATCTCTCCATAAATCATCATTAGCAAAGCGTACTTTGCTTTTAGGAATTACAAATTTTGATTTAGGAAATGTTGTTTTAGACTTATTAATGACCTTATTTATTTGATCATTAATGTTTTTAGAAGGACTTTGATCATGTTTATCAAATATACTTCTAATTTCTCTAAGATCAACATCAGGATTACTACGAGATGATTTTAATTGTGAAGGAGGATCATCTCTATGTTTTCCTTTTCCTTTATCAATAATTGTAGAAGATTCAATAGGCTCTTCAACTTCTTGATTTAAATCTGAATGATAAGCAGCTGATTTTGGTACGTCACTTTATTTTTGCTATTGGTGGCTAACTCCACCAATTTTCGCATCTCCATTATTTCATTCAGCCACTTGGCTGACTTTTCGTTTAGTGCTCTTTCGTAATCCTTCCTTTCGTGGTATATATTTCCATCTAATATGAAAACGGCATTCTCAGCCCTGAGTCTCCAATTAGCAAGTACATTGCTAATTTCGGAACTCTTTAGTCCCTTGAGGGACTCAAGGCGAGGTCCTTGCTTGCTGTTAGGTCCTAATTGATATATAGATGGACCTTCATATTTTAGGAGGGATACGTCTTCCTCTGCATGTACGTCTTCCTCATCTTCTCCTTCTGCGTCTGCATCTGCGCCACTCTCTGAATCTGTAATCATCTTTAAAGATGGTAAGTCATCATCTTTTTCAGGCGGTTGACTACCACGTACAGATATATCAGAGATTTTGATATCATCATCATCATCTTCATCATCTGCAAGCTCGATATCTTCTTCTGGAACAAACGTGTCCAGATAGGCGACCTCTTCTTCTTCTTCTTCTTCTCTCTTTAATAACTCCCTATGATCGACGCCTTCATTCCCATCGCTGACATAGATCGACCCTTTGATGATGGGAGTGCCTTGATGGCTCTCCATATATGGATCGAAGGAATGAATATATCGAACGCCAATCATCCTCGGACAAGGATCATCAGACATTCTGAATTCTTCTATGTCATAGCATTTTTCAATGAAAGACATAATCGATTCTTCCGGCGCCAAGTCGATCTTTTCAATGGGTAGCGTGGTGCAGCTGATAGGAGGATACATATCATGAACATCTGAGTTTTTCTTGATATGGTTCCAACCAGCCCTGCAATTCGCCAACCAGACCAACTTGCCAATACGATCATAGGGATTTCCAAAAATCATATCATCTGATTCATATTTTTCCATCAGATCTTCAACATCAATTCCTTCCAACCACGGATTAAGATACAAAACCCGTCTAATAACTCCAGCGTTAATATATTCGGTTCTGTATTTAGCGCTATGGAAGTAGGAGGAGAAGGAGATTTGATTCTTGAGAAATCCGGTGGTGTAAACTTGAGACATCTAGAAAAAATTGCGTCAGCCAAAATTCCCTAATCTCGAATGATACATGAGAAGAGGAAAATATCTTAGGCTGTGCAATCCTCCAGATTGAACATGTTATGAACTTGCGAGCAACGCAAACGACCTGTTGAGGCCATTGAATGTTGCTATGCCAAAGATTGTACCAGGGGCTCCTTCAAATCCCTGCGTACGAAAATCCACCAACTAATCTAGTGTATGTGTGTATGTAATCAGTGTTCTAAAGTGATCTCCTCAGAGATCCTAATCTAGTGATGAGTGTTGTTTAGACACCCCATGTTAGTCTGCGTGTACGACGGAAGTCCGCCTCAGCACGACCCTTGAGAATACTATCTAGCAGCCAAAATGAGAAAATGGAGACAAAAACTCCAATAATGGTATAAGGGCATTAACTCTCAGCCGATGGGGGGTGCACGAAGCCTTTACAGGGGGTTGGACCCTGATATCCACCATAAGGTGGCCCCAAATCCATGACAGTTTTACTGTGTGGTCTGTCAAAACCATGACTATTTGGGGTAGTCAGCCCATGTGAGAATTTTGATTTCTGTGTTCCACAACACAGGGCGACTCAGAAACGCCACTCCAGATGTTTAGTCAGTGCTCCCACACTGTCAGCCACAAGGGTGACTGAAATGGTATCCCTACTACCATTAAGCAGATCATTTATCCCATGATCATGGGTTAGCTGCTAGACAAATGTGGGAAGATCAGTATGAGGAGACACCTACACATACACATGATCCGCTGTGGGAGAGCCATATTGTATATCTGATATTCTTGAGGGGTTTTAGCAGATCAAACACAAAACTACATAAAATTACATGTGTACACTATCCATAAACTCCATCCTTGGCACAGTCAACATCCAATGACAACAAAAGTCATTGTTTCAAGGCTGTCGCTCGGGGCCCATAACCTGTTAAATCAGGGGAGAGCAGCGCAGGACTCAAGCTAAGTAAGGATTAACTACTTACATCTTTAGCTTGGTTAGTCTTACTGTTGACTTTGTAGTTCTTGGAACTGAGGGACAGTCGTCCAGAATGCCCTCCTTTTATGCATTTTGGAACCCTAGCTTACATACACATTATTCTACCAATGGAGTAACTACAAGGCTATGTACACACAGCTATTGCTGTGTAAGAGCTATCCAAATGCAATGCAATTGCTGTATCATGCACAGCAGATGACTGAGCATTGCTGCGCATTGCTGTATATGAGGTCATTCTGTACCTTGTCTTATTATATTCCTTCCAATATGTTCTATATGATATCATAAAGTTCTTTATGACTTCATTATCTACTGATAGTTATCTTAATGATGTCACTATGACTTCATTATGTACCTGATGATATCATATGGTGCCTTATGATATCATCTCTATCAATAGATGTTCTAGACCATGAATATAATAACAGTTAAATATGAAACACACTAATTATTCACTATTAATTGATTATCTTGCTCATATCTAATCCGTTAATCGTTATCTAATCACCAATCAACGATTATATAATACTCTGATAAGATACTGATTAAACGAGATCAGATTAGATAAGACAAAAAATGAAACGGATGAGTATTAAGTGAATACATTTTATATGTATCTTTTAACACCACCAACTCTGGCCGTCCTCTTGAAAGACATTCCGATTTATGGTTTTTTTACATTACACTTATTCTAATATTTAACCGGGCAACAAGGAGACAACGGACCTGTCGGTCCTCTACCTTCATCAGTTCTGATGATTGGACTCTCCATATAAATACAATCAGTTCTCTTGTCGCCCTTTGAGCTGGTCTCCTTTTACTCCCACAAGCAGTCATCTGTGAGTGTCTAGTTTGAAATCTTGTGCTTCAATATCTGATACATGGCAGATGAATCATGATATTTTTCAACTATGCATTGTTCCTTTTGGCGCTTCCAAGCATTTCCGCTGTGGCACTCCTTGTAAATGATGATGGAAACCAAAAACTCGTCAATGGTCCGAGGCACCCAGTAGAGAATAAGGTTAATCCCAGGGCATTTGAGCATCATCCTCTGCTGCACAACGCCGACTCCGACTCAGAGTCCGAGGACAAAGGTGAACTGAGAATGTCCAATGCTATTGTGCTTATGATACTGAGGCTCTATCTAGACCTTGATTCCGGTTCTTTGTACATGTTGGAAAAAAAAGACAAGGTAAATATATATCCAATATTATGATGCTGGCAGTCATTTTGAAAATCGAACTAGACACTAATTCCCATCATCTGTCTTGGCTATGTTTTTGACAAGAACCGTCTTCTTATACCTGAACAGTTCTATGCCGTAGAGTTGCTCTCCAGAATTGTGGTCATATGGATTTTTTAACAGCTAAAACAGCGAGCACTTAAATATGAACCCACAGAATCGATTGTTTATCCTTCTTTTCAAGCATTATCCACGGGTGAAAAACACAAAAGTAGATTTTAGAACGCCTTCTGCTCATCAATACCGTACATATGGACACTTGCGACCTACTTTTCAATACTTTGACGAATCAGGACTTTCGATCATTGGTAAGCTCATCTAGTGCAACGACTAGATTTAGCTCAGAGATAATTCCTAGTATTGGGAACTAAACTCATCGATTTCAGCATCAAACTTTCTCCACAGAAGGTCAACATAAAAGACGTTAGAGTGAAAGTGTTGGCAGATGTGTCAGATTCAGGGTGGACTTTGTTGGAAAGTAAGTGACGAGGATTTTACGATTCACTTTGGGTTAACCCTGTTGATGTTCAGGTATTCTTGATCATGATGAAAGTATGCATGAAGAATAATTCCAATTTTGCTTTGACAAGTACAAGTTGAATGAATGTATTTCCAGGTCCACAACTTCATTTCTTGTACATCTTAAAGAAACAAAATGGGGTGAATACGTATACACTATCATTATCATAATACTGAGGGTCATTTCGGAATTTGAACCAGGTACCAGTTCAGATTCCCATTATTTGTCTTGGGGCAGTTCCCGATGAGCCTGGACACTTCTATACCATAGAATTGGTGAAAGCTGCAACAGTAAATCTTAAACAGCTGCACAATCAAAAAAGCTTGAATGATTTACGACGTGTTCAGCTCTACTTTGGCAGGGCAAATCCTCAAGGTAAATTCAGGTTCGGGTGTCAACAAAATTTAGCTAAGTAATATTCGTAGTTTTGGGAATAACGCTACTCTCCGCATATTGTGTCAAGCTTTCTCTACAGAAGGTTAACGAAGACGATGTTGACAAGGTGCCTTTGGCAAAGGTGACATCTGATGGGTTTAAGCTATTGCTAAAACACATTTGTGAGAATCCTCCTGTTTGAACATTCCTTTATATGCTGACCCTGCTTAGCTGAGTTCGGTAAATCTATCCGTGGCTCGAGTTTGAATGATGTCAGTACTGGAAAAACACAATAAAAAAAGCGTTTTACCATGTATGAGGCGTGACAGCGTGACATCTCCGGTGACCCTTGAGCTGGTCTCCATTACCTCTTGCAGGCAGTCATCAATACTATACACAGCGCTTTTGAAGATGGTTCCCATCATTTATCTCGGCCAGGCTGTTGACGAGAACCGTTGCCCTACTTGGACGGGTCAATAGTATTGGAACGTAATTCCTGGATCAACGACAACGCTTAAGTGACAAGGGGGAAAAACGTATAAAGGTAGATTCTTTCACAGGGTAGCAGGGGAAATGAGCATACTTCTGACAAAGCAATGGATAGGGGTGTTCCACAGTTTTCTCCCAGTGGGGGGTGATATCAAGATCCACGAAGCAATAATAAGTATAACACATACCTCATTCTCTATTGCTGCATCGAAAGTAACCCTTAGTAAGCGTGAGCGACAAACCCCCTCCTATATCCAGCACAACGCGGCGAGTTAACATATCAATTTGCGGACTGAGGCCTGCCATATTTTGTCAGTATGATCCTTGCGATACGATTTACATATGTATCCCATCATTTTAACGTCTACCTCGGACCTTCAGTTCGCTCTTCGGCACGCCTGGGGTCGAAATAGAATCGGGCCGCTCCAGCACATACTGCCTCACGTCAGAAAAGATTATCAAAAATAGACCTGACGACTGACTTCGCGCAAAGAAGGATGTTTGCACTCAGTTCTCTTTTGTCCAATTCTGAGGCAGCGAGACGTGCGAGGAAGCCTTCAACAGAACACAGCTTGATCACCGACGAATAACTCCAGTATCAGCCCTTAGTGTTGTCGCTGAAATTCGCAATATCCGACACACCAGGGCGTATGGATCCGTATCCGCTAGCTCCATATTGTGCAAGATGATGCTTGTAATGGTCTTCGCTGTCCGGGCGAAAAGCGCAATGCGATCCTGGGGTCCTTCATTCCCAGATATACATCTAGAAGACGGAAGAGAAGTTCAAGAACCTTGGGGAAAAAGGATGAACCTACTACTCATCTAGATCGAGGAACATGTCATAAATTTCTTTTTCAGTATACCCGGATTCGACATTCAATGGTATACCGCACTGCAGTCAGAGTTTTAGTTCAGAAAATAAAAGAAGTCTAAGAACGGACGAGAGGCTGGTGATTCGTAGGCGGTGGCTTAGATAGGTGATCGTATTCGCGTCCACAGACTCTGCCCAAGTTGCTGTAATCACATCCAAGATGGGATTAGATTGACATCGGGCATCATCAATCCTGCGACACACAACACATGAAGTAATGAAGACGAGAGCAGCGAGTCAATGATGCTGACCTTCTTGACCGCCTCGTGACGAATTCTTCGTGAAGTAGTATCTGCCGTGAAATGGATGAGAGGGTGAACCACTGTAGACAAAAGGGGCCTGATATACCCCAAAAATGGTATTAATAGGTTCTAATAAAAAAAACCATCAACTCCGCGATAACAATACATATCTACGATACTCACGCTTGTACATCATCGAAGTCGTGCATGAGGACCAGTTGGAGACCTATTTGAAAGAGTTATCTGGGCATAGTGTTAAACGTTTCTAAGATGACAGACGTGTCACTCACGAGTCGGTCGACCGTAGCGATGTCTGGCTGGATTATCTGCAAATGAAGCTCTCATTTCCTACACGTTATCCACCTCCTCTGGTCCCAGTTTTTTCTGTCGCAAGAGGAATCCTGTTCCGTCAGGTGCCATGGAATCAGTTACATAATTGACTAATTTTATTCCTGAACGGAAACGGTAATCAAAAAGCTATTCGAGGTCTAACGGCTCGTGGCAGGCGACAATCAAACTTGGATGGATGGCACTTGAGAAGCCCGCGAGTGTAAAGTAGTCGGATACTAGATGGCGATAGTCAACATGGGGTAGGTTGGTGATCAGTACTTCAGTCAAAGTGGGAGGAAACCTCGTGTTGTCTGATAGGCAGGGGCAGCTTCGATGTCGCAGAAATGATGGGATATCTTTCAAGAATGCTAGAAGGCCGATGTAGTTGTTATAAGTACATAGAAATGTGCAGAAAGACAGAAAACGATAGGGCACAAAACACATGATGTGCTCGCGGGTCATGGGGGTGGTGGAGGGCATGCGACGCTGGGTGGCGGGGAGGCGGGAAAGAAACGCTGGCGTTAATAGGCGGAAGGCATGTGGCCCGCAACGAGCCTCATGAATCGGGCAAACGAGTCTGGAGAATCATCACATTTGCGGATGAAATGCAATTTGCCAGAGTCCAAGGTAGATGTGAGGGCACGCCGTGAGCCCCGGAGCCGTAGGAGGTCGTTCCCTCGATAGGATTGAGCTTACCATACCAGACGCCAGTGGATGCCAGCTGACTGGGGTGTGATAGTCGAGTCAGAGCGCCAAACGGTCACTCGCTTCTCAAAAGTGTTAAACCACGCCTTGAAAAGATCCGAGTCGGGGTGGGTAACTAGAAATTCTGTCCGGAGACCCAACTGTCACAGCTTCTCAAGTGTGAACAATTGTCCAACTAAAGTTGTCTCCTGTCACGAGCCTACCTCGAATATTTCCATGCGAAAATAAAAATTGGTCAATTATGTAATAGCTTTCTTATACTTCTAGACGCTATCGACAAGAACGATTTCTTGGGGTCAGATTCTGATTCCATGGCACCTAGAGGAACAGAGTTCCGCTTGCGACAGAAAAAAACTGGGACCAGAGGAGGATAACGTGTAAGAAATGAGAGTTTCATTGGCAGATAAACCTGGACCGCTACGGTCGACCGACTCCTGAATGTGTCGACACGTCTTTTGCATCTTTGTCCATCATCTTGGAGACGTCTAACACTACGCCCAGATAACTCTTTCAAATAGGTCACCAACTGGTCCTTTAGTACTTCTTCGTAATCATTACCAGTACTAGTATGATCGACAGACCTGATCGCGCTGTGGACTAACCTGGCGACCATTTCGGCAGGACTGTAGAGCAGATGGCCAGACTGTCACCAGTCGGACCGTCACACTTTACCTGGATTCTGACTTTTTGTACATGTCTATGTGTTCACAGTTCCGTCGAAGACGAGGGAAAACCTGTCAACCCGCCGCTCCACAGGAAGGGAGCACAAGTTGGATAGACTTCATTCGTGTCGATACCTCACGGAACCTTGGCTCGATTTTTGTCGTTCTCGGAGATCCAGGTAATTATCTCGCACCCTTTGCAGGTGACGTGTGCAAGGTGACGGGTGATTGTCTCGGATTTGATATGCGATTCCACTTTTACTGACATGTGTTACGATGTATAGTCACTAGCTCAACTTTCATGATGCGATCCCAGACATGCATTTTTATCGTGGAGGTGATGGTTTTCTATTAGAATCTATAAACATGTAACGCCGCGCTCGTGCCCGCTCACCGTTCGTCTCGTTTTCCTATTCCCTTTCAGACCGTATGACACATTCCTTGTTCCCATCTTTTGTTTCGTTCATATCATCATTTATTTATCATTCTATATTTAGCGTACCTTATATAGTGATGGACAAGCCATTTGATGGCAGTCAGTCCCTCGTTTGTACCGTAGGATTCGAAATACCCCTTGACCACGCAATCCCGCGCAGTCAAGATCGAACGCCTCCGCTGGGGTCCCCTCCAGCTCAGCGCTTGCCGGAGACCTCACAAAACACCATCTTTTGGTACATCGGGTCCCTTTTGTCTACAGTACTAGTTCGCCCTCTCATTTGTTTCACGGCAGATTCTTAAATGTGCGATCCCGGATTCCCGAGCGCTGGACGGATACGGCCAGTTCTTCAAGGCGAGAGCCGCGGGACTCATCAAGAGGGAGTCAACTAGATGAGTGCCGCTAACTCACTGCTCTCGTCTTTTCTTAATCCGTTGTGACACACGCAGGATTGATGATCCCCGATGCCCGATGTCAGCCTGATTTTGTGATTAACAGCTTATTACAGGCAGCAGAACAACTCGTCCGTTCTGAGAATTCTTCCATTTTCTGAACTAAAACTCAACCCTAACTGCAGTGCGGTATACCATTGAATGTCGAATCTGGGTATATAGAGAAAGAAATTTATAAATGTTAATCGGCCTCGATGAGTAGTAGGCTCATCCTTTCTTTCCTCCCGCAAGGTTCTTGAACTTCTCTTCCGTCTTCTAGATATATATTTGGGAATGAAAGACAGGATCGCATCGCACTTTTCACCCGGGCGCTTGAAACAGTGAAGACCATGACAAGTATCATCTTGCATAATATGGAGCTAGCGGATACGGATTCATACGCCCTGGTGTGCCGGATATTGCGAATTTCAGCGACAACACTAAGGGCTGATACTGGAATTATTCGTTGATGAAGCTGTGTTCCGTTGAAGGCTTCCTCGCACGTCTCACTGCCTCAGAATTGGACAAAAGAGAACTGAGTGCAAACGTCCTCCATTTGCGCGAAGTCAGTTATCAGCTTTATTTTTGGTGATCTTTTCTGACGTGAGGCAGTATGTGCTGGAGCGGTCCGATTTTATTTCGACCCCAGGCGTGCCGAAGAGCGAACTGAAGGCCCGAGGTAGACGTTAAAATGATGGGATACATATGTAAATCGTATTGTAAGGATTATCGTTACAGTGCAAATTTGCAGGCTTAAGTCCGCAAATCGATATGTTAATGTTAACCCGCCGCATTGAACAGGAGGGGGTTTGTCGTTCACGCTTAGTAAGGGTTACATTTGATGTCGCCGCAGCAATAGAGAATGAGGTAACCTGTCCAAGTATAGGGCGACGGTTCTCGTCAACAGCCTGGCCGAGATAAATGATGAGAACATCTGCAGGTTGACAACTTTCTTCATGTCGGAATTTACTCTGACAAACAAGGTGACAGGTCACGCTGTGTATAGTGTCGATGACTGCCTGCAAGAGGTAATGGAAACCAGCTCAAGGGTATAAGGCGAATGAGATACTTCATCAGGGTCACTGCAGACGTCACGTTGTCACGCATCACACACTGACCGCACGAGACTATAACACCAAAATTTTTATTGTCTCTTTCCAGTGCCGACATCATTCGAACTCGAGCCACGGATAGATTTATGCCGCTCAGCTGAGCAGGGTCAGAATAAAGTATTGTTCAAACAGGGGGATTCTCACAAATCTGTTTTCGCAATAGCCCAAACCCTTCAGATGTCACCTTTGCCAATGGCACCATGTCAATATCCTTTTCGTTAACCTTTTGTGGAGAAAGCTTGACATGATATGCCGAGAGTCGTGTTTCCCCCAAAACTAGGAATCTTACTTAGCTAAATTTTGTTGTTGCGCCAGAACCTGAATTTACCTTGAGGATTTTCATTGCCAAAGTAGGGCTCAACAGGTTGTAAATCTTTCAAGTCTTGTTGATTGTGCAGCTGTCTAATATTTCCTGTTGCGGCTTTCACCAATTCTACGGCATAGACGCTTTCATGGTCATCGGGAACGTCCCCGAGACAAATAATGGGAATCTCAACCGATGCCTGGTTTAAATTCCGAAATGACTATCAGCGCCATCATGACAGTGTATACGTATTCACCTCATTTTTTTTCTTTAAAATGTACAAGAAGAGACGTTCTGGACCTGGAAATACATTCATTCACCTTGTACATGTCAAAGCAAGATTGGAATTATTATTGCGTACTATCATGTAAACCAATATCTGAACATCAACAGGGTTAACCCAAAGTGAATCGGAAAATCTTCGTCACTCACTATACACCGACCACCACCCTGATTCTGACACATCTGCCAAAATTTTCTTTCTAACGTCTTTTATGTTAACCTTCTGTGGAGAAAGTTGAATGCTGAAATCGGCGAGTTTACTAGTTCCCAAAACTAGGAATTATCTCTGAGCTAAACCTGGTCATTGCACTGGATGAGCTTACCATTGATTGCAAGTTCTGCTTCGTCAAAGTATTGAGAAGTAGGTCGCACGTGTCCGTGTATGCTGTATTGATGAGGCCCAGGCTCTACTTTTGTGTTTTCCACCAATTCCATGACATAGTACTCTCCAGGTATAGCATGATTCAAGTCGTCACGAACTTCGCCAAGAGAAATGATGGGAATCTCAACCGATATCTGGTTCGAATTTCAAAATGACTGCCAGCATCATGATATTGCATATATTCACACCGTCTTTCTTTTCCAAAATATACAAAGAACCGGTGCACAGTTCTAGAAATTGGAAGAGAGAGCTTCAGTATTATAATCACAATTGCATTGGACATTCTCCGTTCACCTTCTTCCGACTCGTCTGATTCGGCATCACTGTGCAGTGGAGATGGAGACTGATGCTGAAATGCCCTGGAATTGACCTTATTCTCTATCGAGTGACTCGAACTATCGACAAGCCCTTGGTTTCCACCATCATTTACAACGGGTGCCGCAGTGGAAATGCTTGGAAGCGCCAAAAGGAACAAGGCATACTTGAAAAATATCATGATGAATCTGCTGTACACTGGCATCAGATATCGAATTGCAAAATTTCAAACTAGATGCTCACAGATGACTGCCCGAGGAAGTAAATGGAGACCAGCTCAAGGACGATAAGAAAACTGACTGTATTTATATGGATCAGGACCAATATAACTGTCCCCTTGTTGCCCGGTAGAAATATTAAATATTGAACAAACATCAGCTATATAGAAATGTTTCAATGTCTACGGCCAGAGTAGGTGATTTCCATGGCGCTGTGGCTATGATGTTCGGCAAGAGAAATATGTCGTATCCGTGTACTAACTTTTTGGCAAGTCACGACCATGCTCATTGACATCCGCCGTCTCGTTGGCATACCCATGTTAGGGAATGCGCGGCATCAGAACAAATTTGACGGAAGATTGAAACCAGGTTACGTTTACAGCAGGTGCACACATAGTGACCTTGCATAGCCTATCAAATTACCCCGTTTCTGCTCCTGTTCGGGCGGCTGTTCGTCGTTCGAGCCATATTCTGCTGTCAGCAGAAACTTTTCCACCTTGGTAACGACGAAGGGATCGGGGTTAACATTATCTGTCGTACATGGAGGCTTGCCAGTTGGTGGCGGCTAGCCGAGGCCGAAAGAACATCCAGTTGACAATACTCGCAATATTGTCAACGGCTCTCTCGACCAAAGACGCATATAGCATGTCCTGAACGCTTGGCTACTCGTCTTAACCCTGTGCCTGCAGTTGAGTCTACAGTGGCAAAGATCTAATTTCACAATCAGAAAAAAAATCTAGGAGCGTTACGTTGACAACTATGATTACCTTCAATCCCGAGGTTTGTAAATAATCCATGGAATCTTTCCCAAGCGCTTGTTGTTCACATGGCCTCATTATGTTTGTGAGTCGCAAAAGAGGATAAGCACAATAATCTATTGATACTCGATCCTGTGAACTGGCCATGTACTTATACTGATCTTTTCACCCTCTACTGTGGAGAGTTACAGATGCTTTCGGACATCCATCTCTGCTGTCTCTGTCGTTAACGTTATCACAGGCGGGTCTTGGATGTGGTTACAGCTCTTGACCTTGGGTCATCGGCGAAATCCTCAGGCAAGAATGCATGGACGATGATAATGGCATGCGCATACGTACATCCCAAGGCTACCACTATCGGAATGAATGAGTCTGGTAATACAAAAAGGTCCACGAATAGTCGGTGCCTAAGAACTTTGGAGCTGGATCCGATCAGAAATGTAAAGGGGCCAAAAGCGTTGATGCATTGATGGTCGAACGCGTCAATTATGTAATATTATAACTCTGTCTTTCTAAAAAAACTATGACCAGATACAACCACGTACTAAAAACGCCACTAGTTATCGACGTCGTAGCAAGAACCACCTCCTGGTGTCATTGATAGCGAGGATTTGGAAGAGTCTGATTCCATGGCACCTGGAGGAACAGGGTTCCGCTTGCGGCAGGCAAAACTGGGATCAGAGGATGAGGATGACACGCAAGGAATAGGAGTTTCTTTCGAAGATAACCCTGGGCACCGCTGTCGACACTCGTGAGTGACACGTCTTTTGCATCTTTGTCCGTCATCTTGGAGACGTCCAACACTACTTCCAGGAGACTCTTTCAAATAGACCATCCCAAATTGAAGCTGGCCGCCATTCTTTTGGCCTCTATTGAGGTTCGACGTTGACATGACGGAATGAGAAACTTTCTGTCCATTGTGTATACCCACACATTGGGGGGGTTTTTCCGGGCTTGTAACAGGACAGGTACTAGACGAACGAGGGGCCGCTACATCAGGAGAACATCGAAACTTGTTGATGCAGTCAACCTCATGAAGGGCGGCAGAGTTCTGAGATTCTTCCGGTTTTGGATTAAGGATATGGAAGAGATCCCTTTTCTCTGACCGCGGCGGCTGAGCAAGAATGAAATCTTCAGGTATCTCAGAATTCTGTATCCTCTCAGAAACGCCTTTTGAATCTGTTCCAGCGACATATCAACAATAAGGAAATCGTTCAACTCGACGAACTGCTTACCGACGGTCTCTTTCACCGTCCGAGGATCTTGAAGAGGCCACTGACAAGTTTTCTTCCGTGGATTTTCTGAACTTTTTTCTATGCCTGTCTTGCGCTTCTTCTCCGTCACCTCAAGTGGCTGGCTGTGTTTACGACGATTCTTCTCTTTATCCCACCTCTTTTTGGCTCTGGCGCTAGCAGCAGCTCTGTATAGAGACGATGGTTAGATGGAATCACATGTGATTAAACAAGGTTGAACCTTTTCTCGTCGCATAGGAGCTGATGCTGTTCAATAATGCGATCAATCTCGAGCCAGGAAGTCGATTGCGAAAATATGAAATCTTGTGCGCACGAACTACACGCTTTGATGGTGATTACATGCTGCTTTTCTATCCCAGGCTGGAAAGTCGAGCGGAAGGTGGTTACTCCAGGCAATTTGCATACGTCGCGCATGGTTCGAGACACACACATGATACTTTGGTTAGGCGGCGTAGGAAGGATTGGATCTCTAGTTCTTCTGGCTCCAAAGCGGCTTTTGAATGCCTGGATACACAAGAACACGTGCAAGTCTGTTGTGCAGATTTGGCGGAATGTTCATCGAAGCCGGTTTTGGCTCAGATTCAATCTTCCCCCCCCAAATTGCTGCGTAACACCGTGGCTTAGCCTTGTTCCAAACTAGTGGCATGCGACATGATGGCAACCAATGATTTTTGACAAGAACGGCAGGTATGATTGGGCGTTTTTTTTTTTTGTTTGGAGAAAAACGAACATGCACAAACCCCGATGCAATCATTCGCCGTTTTCCCTTTTTTTTCTCGGTGCCGCAAACCCGAATTATCATCAGATCAACAGCCTTTTTTCCAGATTCAGAATCTCGTCTATCTTCAGTTGTATGCGTGTACACTGCTTCATGCTCGCGTCCACAATACACCAACTACCTCCTGGCCAACATCATAGAGTCCATTATTACCAGCGTTCCATATATATATGACAAACAATTTTTTTCCACGGTGGGACCATCGACATAATTTCAAGCCCAGACAACAACCGCCGACGAATGGTTTACGCTCTCAATGTGGCCCTTTTTTCTCCATTTGCGACCCTGCGATCTCAGCCTCCCGTCTTTTTACATCCCTCATGATTGTCACGTTGACATATGTACGCTCCCTCATCAATAAACCAAATTGTATGACTCTTGCCACATCCCTTTCCAAGAGAACGTAACGGCAAAGGGACCTTCATTCTTCATCCCCATAGAGTCAGTACCTCTTCCCATTCGCGGGTCTACGCTGGTTCGATGCCAGTCCATTATCAAATCTTGCAGGAAGGCTTTCGCAGCTGTCGGCACTCTTTTGGCACGTCCCAAAGTGTCCGCATATATTAGACCGGGGTTCGAGTGGCATTTAAAATATTTGCTGACAAGGTGGCATGGATACAGAGCGGGCACCGCGACTACCCATGATTGATTATCGGATGAGTGCACATTCAAATATGTAACCGTTGACTCATGGGAGCTACTAAGCAGTCGTTTTGCGTGACTCGATCATCCGACTACTTCTTTTCATCACCGAGGTGAAAAAGTAGTGACCTATGGCACAGGGCGTATTTGGGTGGATGCTGGTAACGATAAAACTGTCACTGTCCAAATTATTTTTTCGTCCTTGAAGAACGCAAAGTAACGCAAACGCGTGTTCATAATGTACTCGAGTCCAAAGTACATCTGCTTATCTTTCGTAAAAGTTTCGTGGAAGTTCTCGTCTTTAACATTCCGAGTACGAGTTGGGATAACTAGAAACAGTGAACTCAGATTCTAGATCCGACTAACACCGTTTTCGGTATATGGCTTGTTTTGCCATTGGATAGAGGGGTGGACGTCTGGACCCTTGTTCCCTCAGTCGACTGCCCACGAACTAGAGGCGCATTCGTCAGAATTGACTAATCGGCTACCCGTCCCTGGTGGCGTATATCACGAATCTCTCTCACGGCCGCAAATGACGTTCACCTTTTTTGGTATAAAATCGCTCTGTTACGAAGGACCAACTGATGTGTTATTACTCAATCGCTCAGGTAAGGTGGTGTGACAAGTACCCTTCTTTTTAGTACGCGATCTCGTTGTGGGCCAAGTGTGCAAAGTTTTAAGTTGATGCCAGGAGTGGGATGTAATGGTCAGGATCCGTTACTCAATATCAATACCCACGTACTGCTCTAGATATCCAGATTATATAGGCTCAATGGAGGCGCTCCAGAATGGATCATCTGGCCCTTTTTTGAATCTCAATTTGGTATGAAAGGCGAAAAGGCATCTGTAAATTTGTAATGAAACTTCTGACGCAAAGAAAAATATTTTTTACCATCCCCCTCCCCCTGCTGTCGCCCTCTCTCTTGTCGCCCTCTCTCCCTCTCTCTCCTCACCCTCTCCCCTTCATTGCCCTCTCCCTCCTGTTGCCCTCTTTGTTTGTCATCCACATTGCAATGGCATGACACTTTGTGCTTTTCTGACAATTGCAAAAGGTGAGATTTCATTATTGACCAGAGTTTAAACCCTTGAACCAATGACCTCTAGTGGATCAAGAACATGATGATAGCAAAGAGTTTAGGAACTTTCAATGCACTCTCTTTCTTACAATCACACTTCCATTATGCTTATATAACTTCCCTTCCATATGTAGTATGTTTTTTCTCATCATTATGCACCTCTTACTTTGTTATTTATGCCAGAGTCCTTTTTTATCACATGCCTTTCACTTTATCACATTCACAACTTACTTTATCACATGCCAGTTCCTTTTATCACATGTTAGTTACTTTATCACATGTCTACCAACTCTCATATATGTATGTACATATATAAGCTCATCAATGCATAGACTGGACCTCCAGTCTAGTTTTAACAGTCAAACTGTTCTAGTGAACAATAAGCTCATCTTTGCACACTTATTTTCTCACTATTATACTTTTGTAGGAGCTCAACTGTCCCTTGAGGAGGTTCTGCTCTTGTTGCCATTGAGGTAGACAATTCTCAACACAGTAAAGGTGTAACACTCTCTCAGAGAGATTTTCAGGTCACTCCAACCAATGGAAACATATCAAGTTATGCAATTTGCTGATGGTCATTACCATTAAGTAATATTCAGCCTTGGACCTTATATAAGAGACTATCCAGAGCAGATCTTGCCCTCCTGCATCATTCAGGGATGGTGCTCAGAGTTTATATACCCAAAGTTAGTGCCAATCCAGGTACTAAAATGTACTAGATGCACAGCAAAGAGAGATGATTTGGATGGTCCATATGGTTGTTGGACACATGAATTGACAGAGCATCTTCAACAAACCCTCTCAATGAAACAACTTTGGGATGACTATGGGATTGTAGATGGGATTTTGGTAATATTTTCATGTTTTTGTATCTTCTGGCATTCAACTTACTTATTGTTAATGATAGCCATTCACTGCCAGCTTCCTGCATGGCAATATATGTACATGAGCAACTTTTTCTCAAAATCCTCCATCAACTCATCAAAGGAGTGTTTGAAGATCATCTTGTGACCTGGGTTGAAGACTATGTACAAAAGAAGCATGAAGATCAATTGGTTCAAGTCTTGGCTGAGATTGACCAGCAGTAGGTATCTAGTATGCCATCTACAAGTGAATAGCATACTGATGATATTACTAGTCTTGCAACCACACCTCTCTTTCATTATCTTAGGAGGTTCAAAGCAGGGCATGGCTTCAAACAATGGACAGGCAAGAACTCTAAAGCACTTATGAAGGTGTGTACTTTAATCAAACTACTTAGTATGACAATCAATCATACATGAACTCATACCAAGTGCCTGCAGCACTATTGTTACGATTTGCCGTTTTCATGTCACGACGGGTGACATGCGTGATGGACTGGCGCCCATGGTAGCGCCCTAGCTTACGTCAGCAGGGCATGTGGACAAGGGGAGGCGGACATGAGGGGGCCATGAGGCAAGGGGTATATAGTAGTAGTTAGAGCCTGAGAACCCCCAGGCTCTTGATAGTCACTGTCGTAGACAGTTCTACAGAGTTCTTTTCTTTCTTCCTTGTTCCTCTGGTTGTGCGACCTGGTCTACCGACCTCGTAACATAATCAAGAGCCTTACAAGATCACCTCGCACAGGTATTGTCTACCGACTGCGAACCTCGATCGCTATGCCAGCGTCACAGGCAACTCAGAACACAGGCGCAATCAGCGCTACTCCTCAAGGCGTCGTTGATGCAACAACCTCTCAAGTCGCTCAGCAGAGCGCATCTGTCAGCGGAGCCGGTATGAGCTCCTTCTCTGTTTCTTTTTCACAGGTCACAGCTCAGGCGACAAAACTGCGCTCAGTGCGAGTGCCATCCTGCCCCGGGATAGTGGGTCGGGGGGAATGGCAGCTGGCACAGCGGAAGAGGGTGGGAAAACACCCGAAGGCAACGCAGGGGGGTGCCGTGTATCAAGGATGCACAGTGTCAGAATACCAATCACGTATCGGGGCTAGTTCCCTGAGCACGAGGACATCTGACCAAAGACCTGGGCACCACCTCCCTGTGTCACATGGTGGATTAAAATTGAAGAGTTCTGCGGGGGTGCGGGCCGATCGTGCCAAATTGACCCCGAGAACCAGTGGAAATCCCTCTGGCGACATCCCCATTAGGGCGTCTCAGCGGATGAAGAGGAGTGCTCCTTGTGTCAGATCGGTGTGGGATCTGAGCAAGACGGAGTTTTTATTACAGGGGCTCATTGAGAGCCATATCGAGGACGAGTGGCATGCTCGTGAAAACGCAAACTATGCACGGTGGCAAGCCTACGAACAGCGACGGCTTGCACGACTGGCACGTCAGCCAGTACCCATCAACCACAACATGCACGTGTGTCGGTGGATTATACACAAGGCCACGGAGCGCCGTAGGCACAAGGCTGAGGAGACACGCCGTCTTCTCGCCGAAGCCAACAGAGTGGCTCGGGCAGAGCAGACCGATGCGTGGGAAGCGTTACTCCGAGAGCGCAAGGAACGTGAGGCAGTGCGTCTCGAAAGGGAAAAGGCGCAAGCTTCACTTATTCAGGAAAGGGAGCGGAAGGCGCATCAAACGAAGTCGGTGATACCAAGAAAGGCAGTGGAGGTTAAGCCTTCAACACCGGTAGTCGCGGCACCGACGGGGACCAGTACGGTTCCAAATTTCAAATATACAGCCGACGAACTGGTCGGCAGATTCATCCCAAAAGCCAGTTGGGATAAAAAACGTAAATCAGCAGTGGCGTTGTACGAACAAGTCTACGCCAAGTATGACGAAATGATCAACCGGTTAGAAAACATGCCGGGTGTTCACATCAAGTTGGGCGATCAGGAACAATTGCTCTATAACCGGGTTCACATGCAAAGGTGTAACAAGTGGATCCGCGACGAGAAGTCGAAATGGTCTCAGTCCACTTTCATCAACCTGAAGAAAGTCGGAGGACAGGGATTCGACGACGAGCAAAACCTGATATTTGAGATCGAATTGGATTTCCAGGTTTTGGCTAGTTACGTTAAGTGCGCATTCGATTGCACGCAACGAGATTTGGTATTGGTGGGCCGTCATTGGCATTTATCACAGAAGGCCATGAACAGACTGGTTCACGCGCTCAACGGAAATATAAAGAACTCGGTGCATTATTTGCGAGTTCAACGGTACGATCCGTTGAGAATGACGAAACCGCGAAATATGGCGCCGCCCCCGACACCAAAGGAGTATGAAGGGAAAGGAGAGCTCGACGGCACTGTTGGGCTCAGCCTAACCATGTTCCTGCGGGAAATGGGAGAAGAGTCGCTGAAGGAGCAGCGTACTCGTACGAAAGAATGGAGGAAGACAGTGGAGACAGTCTTCCCTGGTCCAGCAAAAACCAAAGCGGATTTTGCAAAAACGAAACAAACCGCGAGGATGTCGGTCAAGATTCCCAAACACATGATCCATGGGTGGTGTTACCTGCGATTATTCAAGCGGGAGTTTTGGGACAAATTTGATTGGCCCAAATATCCTACATTATACAACATTTCCTCTTGGGAAGTCGAAATGAGGGATGAGACAACGTGGTTCAAATTGCAAGACGGACCAGAGCAGGGGATCTTTCACGTAGTATTGGCGCAACCTGAGGAGGTTGATGACGTCGACACCTATACGTGGAAGGATATCGATGAACTCACTCACTGGAGCGTGGGTGCTGGATGGAGAACGGTGCGCTTGGGAGCGGAACCCGAAGAAAGAGTGGTGTACCCCCGGAGAGTACTACAGGACGTTACTAACGTCAGTATTCAAAGGAGGTCACCTATAGAGCGGGAGTGGGGAGAACACGAGTTCAGCATCAGTTGGCTGGACGACGTTCCCCAATATGCAATAAACGTGGAAGACTGGGTCAGTCGAGTACGGCAGTGGGACGGTTACGCACTTCCCCAACGGGGATATCTGAACGTAACACCAGAGACACCAGGATACTGCTACCTGTGGTTATTTAAACCACAATACTGGAGAAGTTTCGCATGGAAGGCAAACCCATCCTGGGTTGAAATATCTCTTTACGAGAAAGATATGCAGAACGATGATATCCAGGTAACAGTGTCGTACGATCGGCGACGACAAATCTACCACGTCGAGAAAGACGAGGAGTGGGGTACCCCAGCGCGCGAAGTATGGAGATGGTTCGGACCTGATCACCGTTGGGTGGGATTCATGGTCACCGACGCCTTCGTGTCGGCGATTCTCATGCTAGTTACCGCATATATCGCGGTATTCGGAACAACAGCAGAAAACGCCACATGGGAGGGACGTTCGGAAAATGACCGTAGAAACCAGATCAGACCACTAGCGGAAGGCATAGGCACAGTGGCGGAAACACTATTCCGTCCACAACGGGAGGAGACTGCGCCCACGGTCAAGTTGGATATGCCAGAGTATTACGAAGGTCAACCGGAGTTGATTGCCAACTGGTTAAGAAGCATGGCAATATACTTCCAGTTAACCAAACAAAGGACGGTCTCACGACAGGTGACGATGGCACTTCAGCGCATCCGGGGTGGATCAGCAAATCGCACAGGGAATTGGGCAGGTGTCAAGCTCCAACAAATACTGGAGAACGTGTTGGAGCGAGAAGAACAAAAGACGCTAGGAACCTGGAGAGCAGGAACCACTCTAGCACAAGAACGACACGGAGTTGTGTCGTTATTAGACGGAGTAGAGAACGTCGAGCAAGCGGCGTTCGCACACAAGCCACCTTTCACAAGTTGGCAGGAGTTCGATACGGAAGCACGCGAGTTCTTCCTAACGACAGAAACCCGGGACGATGCAATTTGCAAGATTCAGGGTTTACAACAGGGGAAGCACAATGTGGAAGACTACATTGTCGACTTCAGAGGATTAGCCCAACTCACGGGCTATAACGAGATTGCGCTCATTGCGCAATTCAGGAGAGGACTACATCCCCAGCTAGGACTGAGGATCGTGGAAACAGGGGCGCCAGGAGATGGGACCATTACAGGGGATTTGGAGAAATGGTACACAAAGGCGATGGAGGTAAACAAGGCTCGGCAGGATGCCAAGAAGTTTTACAATGTGAATCCAGGGCAAGGGTCGCACCAACCCCAGGTATCGACAGCGAGGACGCAGGGTACCCATAACAGGGTTTCACCAACGCCTGCGACTCGGACTGGTGGAGCAACGCAAGGTCCACCACCAGCAGCAGCAACGACGTCGAGCACCCGGGACCCCAACGCCATGGATGTAGATAGGAAGAAGAGCACCATCGTGTGCTACAACTGCGGAAAAACGGGACATATTAGCAGAGATTGTAAAAGTCCCAAGAATTGGAAGGGGAAGACCCGTGTTCGGGAAATGGGCTGGAAGGAGTGGCTAGATGACGCCACTGAAGATGACAAAAAGGCCATTAGTGAGGCCTTGGGTTTTTGAAGCGGCCAACCGGAAATCATTCCGACTGGGAGGCCTGTAGTTCTAGTTCGACTCCATGTAATACTAGTCATGCAATCGAATCTATTAAGTTAAATTGCATCGATTATGAACTAAGAACAGCAAAGTTAAGGGATGAACCCATTACAACGGGAAAAAATCGCTTGAGGCCTTGGCAGATTCCATGGATGGTGAGGCGCATATGGGAACAACCCATTGGTCAAGCCCTTCAATCTCTCCGATCCTGGAGTCACGACTCAAGGACGGAGGAGGTAACGGAAGATCTGCTACAGAGTCTGAATAGCGTGACGGAAGCGCAAGCGGCCTGGTATTTAAACCACTTAAGGACCAAGCCTAAGCAAATAATAGGAACCGGGAAGCGCCAATTAAACGTACCCATGATGGTTACGGACGTCACAACGGGACAGTCCATTACGATATCGGCTTTGTTGGACTCGGGATGTACGGGTTCATGTGTTAACAGGAATTTCGTGAAGCGGAATAATCTCAACACGAGAAAACTCCCCCACCCGATTCCTGTTTACAATGCCAATGGTTCAGAAAACGTCGATGGGCGATTGTCAGAAATGGTGCAGTTGAAAGTAAGAATCAACACACATGAGGAAACTTGGGAATTTGGTGTCTCAAACCTTGGAAAGACAGATCTATTCCTAGGACACGACTGGTTAAAATTCCACAACCCCGATGTCGACTGGAGTAAGAACATACTCCGATTCAGTCGTTGTCCAGGTGTATGCTACCCAGATTCGAAAGCCCAGGAGCCCGAAGACGAAGACGCTGAGGAGGAGCAAGAAGTAGGCGGCGTGCATTGGGATAAGGGAGATCGGCTGTTGGTGGTACAAAGAGAAGACGTCGACTCTGAATGGATCAGGGCTTATGAGTCTACGGCAACCAAAATTGCCGCGGAAAATAAGATCACCCGGACCCTGGAGAAAGCCGTACCTAAACATTACTTAGGTTACCGGAAGGTCTTCGAGAAACAGACCTTTGATGAACTACCACCACGCCGACCCTGGGATCACGCAATTGAATTGGTACCTGGTGCCAAGATGTTAGATTGCAAGATCTATCCCCTAAGCCGGGTGGAACAGGAGGAACTCGAGAAGTTTCTCAAAGACAATTTGGAGACAGGACGCATCCGCTCAAGCAAATTGGCAATGGCGTCCCCCTTCTTCTTTGTTAAAAAGAAAGATGGTTCACTTCGGCCAGTACAGGATTATCGCAAGCTCAATGAGATGACCATTAAAAATCGGTACCCCCCTACCGCTCATCTCTGAGCTTGTCGATAAACTGTCCCACACAAAGGTTTTCTCGAAGATGGATATCCGGTGGGGATATAATAATGTTTGTATCAAGGATGGTGATGAATATAAAGTGGCCTTTCGAACAAATAGGGGCCTCTTTGAACCCTTGGTCATGTTCTTTGGCCTCACCAACTCCCCAGCAACATTCCAGACCATGATGAATGATATCTTCCGGGAAGAAATCGCTGAAGGATGGGTGGTGATTTACATGGACGATATCTTAGTGTTCTCTAAGGATCAAAAGAGTCACACAGCTCATGTAAATCGAATATTGGCCAAGTTGCAGGAACACAAGTTGTCACTGAAGCCCAAGAAGTGCTGGTTTGACAAAGCCACCATTGAGTTTCTGGGATTAATCATTTCCCATGATTCAATTAGTATGGATAAAGCCAAGGTCAAGGCCATTGTCGACTGGCCTGTTCCTACTTGCAAGAAACACGTTCAACAGTTTCTTGGTTTTGTTAACTTCTACCGACGCTTTGTGAAGGGTTTTGCTTCAATCTCCAAACCGCTAACCCTTCTTACCGGTAATAACGAGTGGCAGTGGACGTCCGATCAACAGCGAGCGTTTGATGGTCTCAAGCAGCGCATTGCTGACGAAGTCGTGCTGGCCATCCCGGCTGATAAAGGTCAATTCCGGGTTGAGACTGATGCATCCGACTTTGCCATTGGTGGCATCCTGTCACAACAACAGTCAGATGGTCTGTGGCGGCCCGTTGCCTTCATCTCCAAATCTCTCAATCCGGTGGAATGCAACTATGAGATTTATGATAAAGAGATGTTGGCAGTCATGTACGCCTTTTACAAATGGTCTCACTACCTGAAGGGCACGGCCGTTCCGGTTGAGGTTTTGACGGATCATCAGAATCTCACGTACTTCTGGAAGCCACAGAATATTAATCATCGGCAGGCGCGTTGGATCCTGGACTTACAGGAGTTTAATTTTGTGATTAAGCATCGCTCGGGCAAGTCCAATAGTAAGGCGGATCTTCTGTCCAGGAGGACTGACCATAAGGGGGAGGAGATTGACAATGAAGGCATCATTCTCCTTAAAGAAGACCTTTTCGTTCGTCTTTATGATGACGATGATGCATTGACAGAGTTGGAAGAGAAGATTGCCAAGATCAACAAACGGCAATGGGAGTCACAAGTGGTAGAAGGACTCAAGAACGAGGATCCCAACTTCAAGCTGGAACGAGGGATCGTGACATGGAAAGGTCGAATTTATGTCCCAGTAAACCGAAGGGTGCGAGAATCTATTCTCAATATCCATCATGAATGGGGGCACTACGGAATCGACAAGACTTTGGAGGTCATCACACGAAACTATTGGTGGCCGCGCATGGCTAGGGACGTTAAATTGTATGTCACAGGGTGTAGGACATGCCAAACTGTCAAACCAGACAGAACAAAGAGGGCAGCACCGCTGCGACCTAACAGCGTACCTGGACAACCATGGCAGGACGTATCTGTGGATCTCATGGGACCATTTCCAGAATCACGAGGCTTTGACATGATAATGGTAGTCGTGGATCGTTTTACCAAGAAGGCATACTTCTTGCCAACAAATTCCACGATCACATCATTAGGAGTAGCCAGACTCTTCCGTGATAATGTGTTCAGAGATCACGGACTCCCACAGAAGGTCATCAGCGACAGGGGATCCCAATTCGTCTCCCAGTTCATGAAAGAATTATTTCGGCTGTTGGACATCGAGGGAAATCCTTCCACGGCGTATCACCCACAGACCGATGGGCAGACAGAATGGGTCAACCAAGAAGTGCGAGAGTTTCTGGCAATGTATACGAATGACAAACAGGATGATTGGAGTGAGCATTTGGCGCTTGCCCAGTTTTGTCATAATGACAGAGAGAACTCGGCCACAGGTTTCACCCCGTTTTATTTGAACAACGGGAAACACCCGAGGAAGTGGAGCGATCCAAAGCTTACCACCAAGGTGGCAGATGTAGAAAAATTTGTGGATAATGCACGAGAGGCGTGCGATATAGCGGCAGATAACCTGGAGAAAGCAGCGGAACGCATGGCTAAACAGTACGACAAGGGAAAACGTCCCGCTAGGGAGTACCAAATCGGAGACAAGGTTTACGTAAATGCAGAGCACCTCCCACACGTACGAGCATCCAAGAAGCTTGATGGCAAGTTCTATGGACCATATAAGGTGTTGGAAAAGATTGGCTCTGCCGCGTACCGATTGGATCTCCCAAAGTCATGGAAGGTGTACAACGTTTTCAATGAAATATTATTGAAACCATACGTACAGCCCGCTTTTCCAGAACAGAGACGACGGGACAAGGAGTTGAGTACAAAACGAGCGGAAGAGGAAGCAAAGGTACAAGGAGAAGAATACGAAGTGGAGGAAATCTTGGACAGTCGCGTACAAGGACGAGGTATTCAGTACCTTGTCAAGTGGAAAGGTTTTCCTGTCGAAGAGTCTACCTGGGAACCACTGAAGAATTTGGAGAATGCAGGAGAGGCTATCCAGGAGTTTCACCAGAAACATCCTAATGCTCCTGCCTCTCGTCGGTTACCCAGGGATGCATTCCAGAGGTATCAAAACCATACCAGTACGCATGTCCAAAAACGGTTGTTTGGATGGGAAGACGGCAAGTTCGAACGTGACTACCGAGAACGCTTAGAGCGCAAATGGCGTAAGTGGAAGGGCAATTGAGCGGCGCTCTACGCGCTCCCGGATGACGACCCTGACATGGTTCGTGTGGAACCGAACCCTTAAGGGGGGGGGTAATGTTACGATTTGCCGTTTTCATGTCACAACGGGTGACATGCGTGATGGACTGGCGCCCATGGTAGCGCCCTAGCTTACGTCAGCAGGGCATGTGGACAAGGGGAGGCGGACATGAGGGGGCCATGAGGCAAGGGGTATATAGTAGTAGTTAGAGCCTGAGAACCCCCAGGCTCTTGATAGTCACTGTCGTAGACAGTTCTACAGAGTTCTTTTCTTTCTTCCTTGTTCCTCTGGTTGTGCGACCTGGTCTACCGACCTCGTAACATCTTGACAGTAGATCTGCTTTTGAGTTAGACTTTCCAGACCAATGTTTAATGACAAAGTTGAATTCCTGCTAGTCTGTGACCCATCGTGCCTGCCATCTATTTAAGTTCTGCAGTTTTCAGAAATATGTGAGGTTTTGATGATCCATTAAAACCTCGATCTGCTCCTTTGCATCCTTGAGGTAATGGGACCATTCATAGAATGCATGCATTACTGCAAGCATTTCCTTGTCATAAATCTTGTAATTTTGTTCCACTTCGTTTAACAACTTGGAAATAAAAGCTACCAGCCTCCAAGTACCGTCCTTGCTCTGCTGAGACAAAATTCTGCCAATTGCAAAATCAGACATGTCTACTTCAACACAAAATTGACCATCGTCATCGGGAATTTTGAGGACTATCTCCCTCGCCACAAGGTCTTTCAGTCCCTGAAAGGCCAAAGTCTGCTGGTCTGTCCAATTCCACTCAACCTTGCCTGTAAGATCCATCAAGGGTTTTGCTGTTTTAGCGAATCCTGGCATGAAAAGCCAATAAAAGTTGATGAAACCCAAGAACTGCTGAAGTTCACGCTTGCATGCAGGGATTGGCCAATCAACCACAGCCTGCACTTTGCCCTTTTCCATTTGGATAGAATCTTGACTGATAACTAGTCCCAGGAAATCGATCTGAGGCTGATAAAACCAACATTTCTCCAGTTTCCATGACAACTTATGATTCTCCAGTTTTGCTAGGATGCAATTAACATGCATTGTGTGTGCATCCTGTGACTGGGAGAACACCAAGATATCATCCATATAAATGACAACCCATCCTTCAGTGATCTTTTGCCTAAAAATGTTGTTCATCATTGTCTGGAACGTTGCTGGGGAATTACAAAGACCAAAAAACATAACCAGGGGTTCAAACAGGCCTTGATGAGTTTTGAAAGCTGCTTTCCACTCATCGCCTTCTTTGATCCTAATGTTGTTATATCCCCATCGGATATCCATTTTGGAAAAGACTTTGGCTTTTGATAACCGATCAATGAATTCACCAATCAGGGGTAGTGGGTATCAGTTCTTCCTCGTGATGCTCAGTTTTCCATCTTTTTTCTTGACAAAGAAGAACGGTGATGCCTGTTTGGAAGTGCTTGGTCTTATCCGTCCGGACCTTAGGTTTTCCTCCAGGAACTCATCCAACTGTTCCTGTTCTTCTTTGTTCAATGGGTACACCTTGCAATCCATCAGCTGTCCCCCTGGAATAAACTCGATGGCATGATCCCACGGCCACCTCGGCAGTAGCTTGTCAAAAGTTTCTTTCTCAAATACCTTTTGGTATTTGAGATAGTGCCCTGGTACAGTTTCCTCTAGAGACCGCTTTTTACTAGCCAATGCCTCTTTTGCCACAATGTCTGTTGAGAGTGGTCATAGTTTCAACTCTCTTGGTCCTATATGTATGGCAAGTAGATGTTCCCCATCTTCTAAGGATTCGGTTTCTTCTACCTCCTCAGGTTTGCTCACACTGGATTGATTCCAACACATTCCTGGACACCGGCTAAAAGTCACTTCCTGCTTTTTCCAGTTCATACTTGGATTATGCAGTTGTAACCAGTCATGACCCAAAAACAAGTCTGTTTTTCCCAGTTGTGTGACGCAACAGTCCATTACTTCTTCGTGATCCCCAATTCATAGTTTAAACCGAACCATATACTCGATATTCCCCATGGTGTTACAGGTTCCATCTGCATTATAAACTGGTACTGGCCGTATGAGGTGTCATTTGTTCATCTGGTGTTTCTCTACAAACTCATCATTGATGCACGATCCAGTGCATCCTGAATCAACTAGAGCTGTAACAGGAATTGTGGATCCTGTATCCATGGTGGTTATTATTCCTTTTAGGTTCATTTCTTGTTTTCCTGAAGCCTTGACAATTTGTTGTCGCAATTGTGCCAAATTCCACATTGCTTCTGATTCTGATTGTTGATTCAATTCCTTCAGCACTTGTGGTGTTACTTCAGATAAACGTCTTTCATGAACCCATCCTTTCAGACAATCCATAGCAATGGTTTCGTCTTGTTGCCATATCCATCTCATTACCCAAGCAGGGGTCCACTGCTTAATTCTGGGTTTTGCACTCATGCTTAGGTTTTGAATACAAGAATCATTGTTCAATTTCAAAACTCTACTAGCCAGTAGCACTGAGCGCTCGCCTACTGACTTTTGCCAAAACCCTTTTCTTTTCCAAGTTCTTTCCATTGCTCCTTGGTGAGCTCTTCCATCTTGACTTCTCTTACTTTCCACTTCCCCTTATCCTTCCATCAAGGTTTTTGGGGCTCCAGACAATCTCATGTGAAATGTCCTTCCTTTCTGCAGTTGTAACAATTACCTGTAACCTGTTTCTTGGTTTTATCAACATCCATGGCATTCGGGTCTTTGGATGTTGTTGGCATACTGTATTGGAACTGGTTCGGTTTACTGTCTTTGACAACTGTTTTCTCTTTATACCCGCCTTTTTGTCTATCCAGTCCATATGCTTCTGTTGCTTTGCAATAAGCTTGTGCCAACTCCATCACCCGATCCTGGATCTGTTTCAGGGTTGCATTGTCCCCCAAGTTTCTGTGCCTAATTAGGTCTCGTCTGAGTGCAGGGTTGATGTTTTGCTTGAATAATGCAATCAAAGCCCTATTGTCCCAACCGACTAATGGTAGTAGGGCATTGAACCTGACTACGTGATCCTTGATCATCATATTTCCTTGCTTTAGTGCCAAGATTGCATCAGTCACCTTTTCTTGGGTGCGTTGCAAAATCCTCCCAGGAAGTAAAAGGAAACTGGTTTCATAGGGGTTGTTGAATTTCATGGTCATTTACAATAACACCTTGATTGAGTGATGCCCAAGACAAGTTAACTGGCCATCTGGAGTTGACTACCTCATTTTGATATTCTTGTTCCACATCTTGGACTGCTTTGAGTTTAACCCCCACCCAATCTCCTGCCCGGTTATCTTTTCCTTTACGGATTTGGTATAGACAGATCGAAATTTTCCAGTCTAATTGGACCTCCCACACCAGCATAAAGTACATTCTCATTTGCCTCAACCATCCATCAACCATACAAGGATCTCCCTCGTAGTAATCTGGCATCTTGGCTTTAGTGAGAGGGGCAGGTGGCAGTATTGGGTTGGCTCAACAGTATTCATTTACTATTCCGGCCACCACTTGTCCAATTGCCATGATGGTTTCTTCCTGCTGCATTTGCTGTCTCTGGATGATGTCCTCCTTGTTAGGAATCCATCCTAATGCTATCTTCTTTTTCTTCTTTTTATCTTGCTAGTGGTCTGGGACCACTCTGGGACATCTATACATGATCTGGGATCATGGAAGGGACTATAGGAACACTTCGCATGGGTTAGCACATGGGAGTGCTCACTAGAAGACGAGATGATGGTTGGTTGGGCCAACCACCTACATATTAGGAAGAAGATCGCAACCCTGGGTGGCATTGCGCGCGGATCACATCAGCGCATCAGTACATCACCCCAATAAGGCATGGGATCAGCGGCAATGCTCGACGGCTTGATATGGCAACAGCAACTCCCTGTTGGGGATTGCGGGAGGCCTGTGAGCAGTATGCCTCATGGAATAGGGCCCAGATGGAGAGTGTGGGAGCGCCAGGCTGAGGGGAAGGTTCTAGGCCATGGGCGCATGTGGAACTGTCAAGGGTGCACAGCATTGCTAAAGATAGATGAAGTCCAGAAGCAGTGCTCAAGGGTCTGGAAGCAGCGCTCAAGCAGTATGAGTCACTGAGGCTGTAGAGGTGCCAGTGGGAAGGGTTGCAAGGGGTCTTAGTAGAATAGTATATACATAAGACCAGCTGTAGGAAGTCTTGGTTCCCCAAAACTTAAGATAGTTTATCTTATGCTCATTGTATGGGCATTAGATTCTGTCTAATGTAGTCTCAATAACATTTCCTTCTCTCATTCTTATCCTCCTCCTCTCTCTGCAAGGCTTGTGGGTTTGTGTTGAGCGTGAGCTTGTAACACTCCTGAGCAGTGATCTGTGCTGCTGTGGCACCTTGAGGAGCCAGCAGTTCTGTGTCTTCTGCCCATACAGTTCGCCATCCAGTTAGTGCATTGTACATATTTGCAAGCATATCAGCAGTAAACTGGAATGCCCCAAGTCATTTATGTGTCATGACCGACTGAAAAGCTTCGGCTTTTTCACTAAAGTCATTTTCATAATTATTTTCTTCATATTATATAAATGTATGCTGACTAAGCAAGCGCCTATTGCTTGGCGCTTAGATAAGGTAGTAGATAAGATATTGGAGTACAGCGCTGATGACTCATTACTATTACTACATGTGCAGTCAGCTTACTCATACAAGTACTATAATTAGAGTAGGGCTTAGGGTAGTGCACAGACCACCTGTCGTAGTATATAAGGAGTGCAATCCAGCACCCAGAGTCCTCAGTCGAGTTCTCTCAGGTTTCTCCCCTCCTTCCTCTCCTCCTGTCAGTTCACTGTTGGGGCTCTTAGGCGTCATACCAAGGGGTTCCTGATAGTAGAACTTGACTACTTCTCTAACAGCCTCACGCTTGCTATAGCCGGACCACAGGCTTAAGTGGATGAGTACAGGGGGATACACACAGTCGTATGCCAACTATAAAATTGTGGTACTGGTTGCCAGACGCCATTAAAACTGCGCACCTGTGGCTCTGCATCGTAGCCCTTAACTAGCTTTGCATTACATTCCCGGTCTATGCAAACCAAAGAACCTAACCCGGTTGATAGGGTTACCTGTGCACAGGATACCAGTGCTGGGGTGATTGCACAATATGCAATCTGTATCTAGGGACAAGCCTTGCCAGCCCCCTAGCGCATTAAATTGCCCTGGCCTAGGCCTCTGAAGGCTATACATTTAGTTTACGTATATACACCTTTTCCATACCCCTTGGAGGTAGCTGCTGCTTGGTCACGCGCCTCTGAGAAAGACCCACACCCATATGGTGTAGTGGTAACTGGACAACCGTTTGGACCCAGTTTAGATAGACCCTTCATCCATAAATAAAAACTAGTAGTCAGTAAAGTAAATTGTAGCACTGCAGGGGTAGTTGCAGACCCTGAGTGCACGTTTCCATATCTATGTTCCCAAGCAGGTGACAGGCCAAGACCTCCCTCACCTTTACATACAAGATAGGAGATAACAATAACAATACATTTTTGGACACCATCACTGGCAATCTTGATCCAAACGACGCAGGTTTCAGTTCATCAGAAGGAGAATCTACTTCCTCCTCATCATCATCATCATCAACAAACTCTATCACAGAGGAACCACATCAGTGGGAAGCAGCACCATTTCCTATTTTAGTACCCAACCCAGCCACCTTAAACCCAAACCTACTATTCAACTCCAACACCAATTTTATCGGAGAACCCGCACCACCTTTTTCATCACCACCACTCCCGCTTACACCATCACCCACATCACCACCACCACACTATCACAGTATGGCAGCACCCCAAGAAATGACATCAGCAGAACTGCTGAATCTCCTCAATGCACAAGCTGCAACTATCCAAGCCCTCCAAAACCAGCTGACACAGCTGCAAACAAATGCTGCACAGGCCGCAGCTGCAGCAGCACACACTCCCCCCCCCCCCTGCCAACATTGTTAACATACCGCCAGGGACGGTATTCAATATTCCCAGAACCAGTAACAGTGGATCATCTAGAATAGATGTAGCCAAACCTCTGGTCTTCTCCGGAAAGATGTCAGAAGTGACAAATTTCATTAACACATGCTGACTCTATATTCAATTAAAGATGCCAGAATCCAACAAGGAAGAGTGGATCTTGTTGATTATCTCATACATGACGGAAAACTTTGCCACAGATTGGAAGGACAATCTGTTGGAGCAGATGGCCAACAATGAAGAAGGAATTCCACAAACGGCAGAACAGTTGTTCAGACAGATCAGAAGGGACTTTGGTGATACTGATGAGCAATCATCAAAGATCTCGGAAATGAGGACCATGAGACAAGGGTCCAGTACATGTGAGGAGCACGTGCAGAAGTTTAAAAAGGTATCACGAGGCACTGGATACCTGGGAAGAGCTCTTATCAAAGAGTTCAAACGTAGTTTGAATACCAGACTCCAAAAAAGGATCATGGAGGCCGATGAGGTACCCAAGACCATTGAAGGATGGTACCAGAAAGCAGTAAAGTTGGATTGCCAATGGAGACAGGCAAAAGCCAAGGAGAAGTACTACTCCTTGCGGACCAGTAACTCTGCCAATAGGAGTGAAGGAGCATCCAAAGGCCCAGATACGGTGAAGCCGGTAGCCCCTGGCCAGCCCAAACCCCGATGGAGATTTGGATCGGGATCAGCGAACCAGGGATGGAGATTTGGATCGGGATCAGCGAACCAGGGATGATTGGGAGCTGGAGCCTCCACGAGTTCAAGTAGTATGGCAAATCAGCCGGACCCTAATGCAATGGATGTTGATCAAAATCAAAGACCGCCCCTCAGATGTTATAAATGCGGCAAGATTGGACATATTTCCAGAAACTGCAGATCAGGACTTGATATTTGCACAATGATGTTTGACAAAATGAAGGAGTACTTCAAAAAGGGAGAAGAGAATTTAAAAGAGGAAGAGAGTCAGTAGGTCCCATACTGGACTCTCATAATAGATACGCTGTACTAGATAGATTAGATAGTGCACAGCCCCTTGATATAGCACCTAGTGCTGACCGAGTTGATGCAAGGATGATCTCGGGAGTCTCAAGGACTTCTGAGATGTTCCTGCAAGAGGCGAACTCCCAGGTGAAACACTGATATAGCACACGGCGCTGAAAGTGTCACTCCCAAGGAGCATGGCAGGGTGGTACAACCTGTGCTTAATTCCTCATTACCGAATACAGTAGTACAAATATCTACAAAGGGACAAAAGGACTTAAAAGGAAAGCAGTGTGATATAGTGCTTAGCACTGAAACTGCTTGCCCCAAAAGAGTGTTGAAAAAAGGGGAAAAGGACTTTGTAATTGGGTCAATAGGACAAAAGGACGAGATCTTGATGGAGATTGGGTTGGAAAAGTTGGACACACATGAACAAACTCAACAAACTGCATTGCTCAACTCAGGAGCAACCAGGCTGTTCATGCATGCTGCATACGCAAAAAAGATGGGCTTTAAACTTATACCCTTAGAACATCCCATTCAAGTTCGGAATGTGGATGGAACTAATAATGAAGGAGGAATGATCACCCACGAGGTTGATCTTCTCTTATCTTATCAAGGGCACAAAGAACAAGCCACCTTTGAGATATGCAAACTGGGGAAGCCATGACAAGGAAATGCTGGGAATTATGCATTGCCTAGAAACATGGTGTCATTACTTGGAGGGAGCATGTGAACAGTTCGAGATATGGACTGATCACAAGAATCTTGAGTACTTTATGAGTGCAAAAAAGTTAAATCGCAGACAGGCTAGATGGGCCTTGTACCTAAGTCAATTCAATTTTGTCTTGCACCATAAAGCCGGTGTTACCATGGGAAAGGCCAATTCTCTGTCCAGGAGGCCAGACCATAAAAAGGGGGGTGGATGATGACAACAAAGACGTCACGTTCCTTAAACCAGATTTTTTCAGAATTGCTGCACTACGACATGGACATGTATTTATCCATAGCTCAGAAAAGGAACTATCAGACAAAATTCGACGATCTGAAGCACGGGACAAAGCAGTAGTAAAAGCGGTAGAAGCCATGAAAAAAGCTGGTGTCAAAACACTAAACACTCGAGAATGGGAGATGGAGCAGGAACTTATCCTCTGGCAAGGAAAGGTCTATGTACCAAAGGATGAAAAACTGCAGATGGAGATAGTCTGCCTACACCATGATATGCCTATTGTGGGACATGGAGGACAGTGGAAGATGATTGAGCTCGTCACAAGAAACTACTGGTGGCCTGGAATCACCAGATTTATTAAAAAATATGTTAGTGGATGTGACAAGTGTCAACGGAACAAGAATTTCCCTGAGCTACCAGCTGGAAAGCTAATGCCAAACTCAGCACCAGCTCAGCCATGGACACATATTTCCGCAGACTTCATTACAAAACTACCTGAATCACATGGTCACAATGCGATCTTAGTAGTTTGTGACAGAATGTTGAAAATGGCGCATTTCATCCCCACATCAGAAGAAACCTCGGCCCAGGGCCTAGCTACACTATTCAGGGACAACGTATGGAAACTCCACGGACTCCCCGAATCTATAATCTCAGATCACGGCCCACAGTTCACTGCACAAATGATGAAGGAGCTGAACCAGATGTTGGGCATCAGTACGGATTTGTCCACAGCATTCCATCCACAAACGGACGGACAGACCGAACAAATGAATCAGGACTTAGAGCAGTACCTGAGGATCTTTGTAGATCATAGACAAGAAATGTGGTCTGGGTGGTTAGCCATTGCCGAATTTAGCTACAATAACAAATTCAGGTGTCTACCAAACAAACACCATTCTTTGTCAACTATGGCAAACACCCCAGGATGGGAATCGAGCCAAGAAGGGAAGGTAGTCACCCAGCAGCATCAGAGTTTGCTCAGAAAATGAAGGAAATCCATGAGGAAACTCAGGCAGCCTTGTTAAAATCACAGGGTGATATGAAGCTGTATGCAGATAGACACCAATCAGATGCACCAGAGTACAAAGTTGGAGACAAAGTCGGGCTGTCAACAAAAGATTTGAGGTTGACAGGATGACCAACTAGAAAACTGGTGGAAAGATGGATTGGGCCATACCCAATCAAGAAAATAGTGTCACCAAATGCAGTAGAATTGGACCTACCTTTCTCCCAACAGATCCATCCCATAGTAAACGTCTCACAAATCTGCCCTTGGAAACGACCAATGAAAGGGCAAAAGGCACAACCTCCCCCACCAATTGAAATACACAGTGAAAAAGAGTATGAAGTGGAAGAGATAATCGATGTAAGACTAAAAAGGAATAAGTTGGAGTACTTGGTTAGGTGGAAAGGATACACCACCAAGCATAACTCCTGGGAACCATTGGACAATTTCCAAAACGCAAAAAGAAAAATAAAAAACTTCTACAACAAAAACCCCGGAGCCATCAGAAGGCTTGACAAAGCAACCTTTGATAGGTTAACTTTCAAACCATATAAGAACTTCACACAATCCTCAGATAAACTAGTGTCCAAAATTGATGTTAATGCAGTAGCACCAGCTGCAAAATGGGAACAAAATTGGCAAAAATGGAAAGGAAGGAAGGGTTTAGACACCCTTACAGAACCAGGAGACGCAGAAGGGCCATGTCAATGCAACATGTGCATATACCAACCACATGATATAGCGCCTTGCGCTGAAATGGTGAAATGGTTGAAGATCTCACACCACCTTCCCGCCCCCTCTCACCCATCATCGAAGAATTAGAGGAATCATCTATCATAGAGCGCAATGTGCTGAAGGATGACAATGAAGTTTAAAAATTTGTCTGGAAGCCAAATCTTAAAAAGGGGGTAACGTCTTCAACAAAGTACTGCTAAAACCATATATTGTCCTGGCATTCCCCAATCAAATTGAAAAGGTTGCCAAACGCAAAGAGGCACAAATGGTGGAAGAGTTGGAGGATGATGAGTACGAAGTTGAAGAAGTCATGGATAGCAGAGTTAGTGGATGAAACGGTGGTAGATTGGAGTACCTGGTCAAATGGAAAAATTACCCTGTGGAAGAATCAACATGGGAACCAGCAGAAAACCTTGCTAATGCTAAGAAAGAGGTTCAGAAATTCCATAGACAAAACCCAAGTGCACCTTGGCAACTGGCATCTATGGACTTACAGTTCAAAACCTGGCATAACTACACAGATACAAAGGCTCCCAAGCAGTTGTTCGGTTGGGAAGATGGCAAATTTGAGCATGACTACCTCAACAAATTAAAACGGAATTGGCAACAGTGGAAAGGCGACTGTAAACTAATCTATGCTGAATCCAACATGGAAGGGGTGTTCTCAAGAGACCTTGAGCGCAGTGGGCCGGTTAAACCCATGCTTGATTCCCCTAGGCAGACTAACACATGACTTCCCAGGATGTGAAGTCTTGAGGAGGAGGTCATGTTATGATACTATCAGGAACCCCCTGGCATGACGCCTAGGAGCCCCAACAGAGAACTGAGGAGAGGAGAGGAGAGGAGGGATGAAACCCGAGAGAACTTGACTGAGGACTCTGGGTGCTGGATTGCACTCCTTATATACTATGACAGGTGATCTGTGCACTACCCTAAGCCCTACTCTAATTATAGTATCTGTATGAGTAAGACAACTGCGCATGTAGTAATAGTAATGAGTCATCAGCGCCGTACTCCGGTATCTTATCTACTACTTTATCTAAGTGCCAAGCAATAGGTGCCTGCTTAGTCAGCATGCGGTTATATAATATGAAGAAAATAAATAATAAAATGGAAATGACTTAGTGAAAAAGCCAAAGCTTTTCAGTTGGTCATGACAGTACCCCCTTTTTAAGATTTGGCTTCCAGACAAATTTAAACTTCTTCATCATCTTTCAGCGCATCACGCTTTATCACAGATGATTCCTCTATCTCCTCGATGATAGGTGAGAGTGGGCGGGAAGGTGGTGTGAGGTCTTCAATTGTTTCAGCACGAGGTGCTATATCATGCAATTGACATAGGCACATGTTACATTGACATGGCCCTTCCGTATCTCCTGGCTCAATGAGGGTGTTTAGCCCCTTTTGTCCTTTCCACTTTTGCCAGTTTTGCTCCCATTTTGCAGCTGGTGCTACTGCATTGACATCAATTTTGGACACTATTTTGTCTGAGGATTGTGTGAAGTTTTCGTAAGGTCTGAAAGTCAACCCATCAAAGGTTGCTTTGTCAAGCCTTCTGATTGCTCTGGGGTTTCTATCGTAAAAGTTTTTTCTTTTTCTTTTTGCGTTTTGTAGATTGTCCAAGGGTTCCCAGGAGTTATGCTCAGCAGTGTATCCTTTCCACCTAACCAAGTACTCCATCTTATTCCTTTTTAGTCTTACATCTATTATTTCCTCCACTTTGTACTCTTTTTCACCATCTATTTCTATTGGTGGTGGAGGTTTGTCATGACCGACTGAAAAGCTTCGGCTTTTTCACCAAGTCATTTTCATTTTATTATTTATTTTCTTCATATTATATAAACATGTACTGACTAAGCAGGTGCTTAGATAAAGCCGTAGATAAGATACCAGAGCACGGCACTGATGACTCATTACCATTACTACATGCGCAGTCGTCTTACTCATACCATACTATATTTAGAGTAGGGCCTAGGGTAGTGCACAGACCACCTGTCATAGTATATAAGGAGTGCAATCCAGCACCCAGAGTCCTCAGTCAAGTTCTCTCGGGTTTCTCCCCTCTCTCCTCTCCTCCTGTCAGTTCACTGTTGGGGCTCTTAGGCATCACGCCAAGGGGTTCCTGATAGTAGAACTCGACTGCTTCTCTAACAGCCCCATGCTTGCTATAGCTGGACCACAGGCTTAAGTGGATGAGTACAGGGGGATACACACAGTCATATGCCGACTATAAAATTGTGGTACCAGTTGCCAGACACCGTTAAAAGCTGCGCACCTGTGGCCCTGCCTCGTGGCCCTCGACTAACTTGGCATTACGTTCCCGGTCTACGCAAACCAAAGTACCTAACCCGGTAGATAGGGTTACTTGTGCACAGGAGACCAGTGCCGGACTAATCACATGATACGTGATTTGTATCCAGGGACCAGCCTCACCAGCCCCCTGGCATGTTAAATTGCCCTGGCCTAGGCCCTTGAAGGCTATATTTTTAGTTTATGTAAATTACCCTTTTCTCGTACCCCTTGGAGGTAGCCGGCACTTGCCCACACACCTCTGAGAAAGGCCCACACCCATACAGTGTAGCAGCATCAGGACAACCATTCAGACCCTGATTAGATAGACCTTTTCACTTAAAATAAAACCAGTAGTCAGTATCGTACATTGTAGCACTGCAGGGGTGGTTGCAGACCCTGAGTGCACGTTTCCGTACCTATGTTCCCAAGCAGGTGACAGGCCAAGACCTCCCTCACCTTTACGTACAAGATAGGAGATACAAACAATAACGATACTTTTTGGGACTCTGTCACAGGCGATCTTGATCCAAACAATGCAGGTTTTAGTTCATCAGAAGGAGAATCTACTTCATCATCATCATCACACTCCACCAACTCTATCACAGAGGAACCACATCAGTGGGAGGCAGCACCGTTTCCCATACTAGTACCAAATCCAGCCACTCCAAATCCTAACCTACTATTCAACTCCGATGCCAATTGTTACGGTCGATGTCCACAACATCGTTCAGCGTCCAAGTCTACAGTGACAAACAGAGTCTTGGTCTGTTCCCAATCACTGGACGAGGGTTCTAGGTACTAAGTCTGATGATGACGAAGGCTAGAGAGAGAGCGAGGAGAGCGGTTGAGGCGACGAGCAAAAGAGCATTCAAGTTATGGATAAGATTCGACTAAGTTGGAACTAAAGGACTATGGTACATGAGAGGGGTTTATATATGTCAAGAGAACAATAAGAATATAAGGGGAAAGAGCATAGCTATCTAAGAAAGGAAAGGTGCAGGTAGCTATAAAAGGAGATAGTGTCCAAGCGTAACTATGGGTTTGTAACAAGTAAATGTAGTCTGTTAACAAAGGGAAAGGAGAACTGTAACATTACCCCCTTTGTATGCGAGAAGTCACCGACTTCTACCAGCCAGAAGTTGTCCAGCCATGATCCGTTCTCGATTCTGCCCACTTAACGGCGTTATCGAGTTCTTTTGTAGATGTTTCTACCTTCCATTTGAGCGCTTCAGCAGCGTGGTGCAGATTTTGGGCGTTTCACAGGAAGGAGTCGCGCTCCTCGTAGGTCATTTCGTGTGGGTCAATGGTGAGGGTGAGGGCAGCGAGGTTATCCGTGGCGGAGGAAAGATTGGTGATGGAGCAAGTGGCAGCAGCGAGGGCGTCGGCGACGACAGTGAGCGTAGTGTTTCTTTTTACAAATTGGGCGAAGTGAGGGAGATGGTGGTCGTCGGGATGTACCTGAGGGAGTAGGTCGGCAGGGTGGATGTGGAGGTCATCATCCTCGAAGTGGACGACTGTCGTATTTTCAATGAAGACCTCTAGTGGGAGGTCCGGGATGGCGAGGAAGGGCGAGAAGGTGGTGGTGGCTTCGTTAATGCGCCAATGGGCGCAAGAGAGGAGAGCCAAGGCGATGAAGTAAGCGGCGAGAGCGAAGAAGGTGAACATGATTGTTGAAATGTGTTTATTGGCGTTGGGTGACGATGCCTGGAGAGTTTATACGTATTCCGGATCGCTGATTTCCGTATCGGAGTCCCAATTTTCCGTATTCAACGGGTCTTCGATTGCAGGGTCAGTGAGGAGTTCTCGTTCTTCCCTCATGAATATGGTTAGTGAATTTAAATGTTCAATTCCTGGTGTCGTTGTCGGTGTAATTTGGAATTTTCTGATTCGCCTAACGATATCCACTATTACCTGTGCCATTGCAATAGACAAATAGTCAAGTTCGTTGAGGATGTCTTCCATGAGAATGCGAGGCCTTCCCGGTATTCTGATTCTTCGGCTAATTAACCAGATCTGTGCGCTACACTCCCGTGTTTGTCTAGTGATTTCATCCATTTGTTTATATTCTGCAGGGCAAAGCAATCTTCCATGAGCGCTCTTATAAACATCACTGCTCTTGACAGCTAAAAGTTGGTAGGCAGGTGGATCTTTATTGTAGAGAGGTAGATCGTCGGTCGAGAATCGTAGGTCGTGGTACTTGGGAAGATAATTCCAGGCATTATTGCAAGGGAACTCCGTTATCCCTGAAGGATTCTTTTGGTGACAGTGATCGAGTCGAGGGGTGCGATAATATCGTGTGACTAACGCCATAGTTCGGGTAAGTTTCCCTGGTGGGGTCGGTGCTCTAGGAGCATGTTGGAAGGGGAGGTATTGTATGTGGGTATAGACGGTTTTTTCTTTGAGAGCTATGGTATATCGAGAGAGCGTTGAGCAGTTTTGTTTTGTATAATGGTAGTTTTGTTTCAAGACGTGGCGGTTTCTATATCGCGTCATGGTTCAGAAGCGTTGGCGTCGTTGATATTCTGATAGGATGTCAGTGGCGTTTGCAAGATTGCGAGCAGGTTCCCAAGAGTTATTGTTCAATCCGTAGCCTTTCCATTTAACTAGGTAATGGTAACCTGCGCCTCGTTTCCTGTGGGCTAGAATTGCCTCTACCTCGAATTCCTCTTGTCCATTTACAAGATCAGGGGGTGGTTTCACATAATTCGGGCCGTGCACAGTCGTTTCCTTGTACGGAGTAAGGAGTGACGCATGAAACACAGGGTGAATGCGCCATTGTTTCGGGAGTTTCAATTTGTACGTTACTGGTCCCATCACTTGTTCGATCTCGAAGGGTCCTTCTCATTTTGGTGCTAGCTTCCTGGACTGATATGGTATGTGAAGGTTCCGGTTCTCAAGCCATACTCTGGTACCCTTTTCAAATCGTATTGCTTTGTCTTTACGTCGTCCTGCCACTAGTTGTCTTGCTAGTTCATGTGCTGCTAGCGCTTCTTCTCTGGCTTTCCTTAAGAACTGAAGGCGCTCCTCTGCTGCTGGTGTGGTCATCCACGTAGTAGCTGTGGGAAGCGCAACAGGGTCCGTCCCATACATTAGTCTGAATGGAGAAGTTTTGATCGTGTCGTGATGTCGGTTATTGTGAGCGAACTCGGCTATTGGGAGAAGTGGTTTCCATAGATGCGGTTCATTGGAACAGAACATTCGGAGATAGACTTCTAGTTCCTGGTTGACTCGTTCTGTTTCCCCATCAGTTTGAGGATGATAGGCTGTGCTCATTCTGTGGTCGATTCCTAGTGCTTTTTGTATTTCTTGGAATACTTTTGCGGAGAACTGTGGTCCTCGATCTGAAATTAAGACATCTGGTAGGCCAAACCGTTTGAAAATTTCGGAGATATAGAGTTCTGCTGTGCCTAAAGCGTCGATTGTCTTCCTGCAGGGTGTGAAAATTACCCCCTTTGTAAGACCGTGGTCCACCGTGACCAGGATTGAGTCAAAACCATCAGAAAGGGGTAGGTCGGTAATGAAATCAAGGGTTACTTGTTGAAATGGGCAAGTTGCTTTCGATGGAATCGGGTGAAGGGCTGGTACGTTTGGGTGTGTGTTAATTTTCATCTGCTGGCAGAGGGCACATCCTTCTATCCATTCTCTGACATGTTTGAACATTCCGGGCCACCAGTAGTCACGCTTAAGGAGTTCAAGGGTCTTTAATCGTCCAGGGTGACCAGATGATCGTGCTTCATGTGTTTCTTTAATCAATCTGGTTCGTAATCCGTCCTGGTCAGGGATATAGGTTTTCCCAAGATAGTGAACAATGCCATTTGTATAAGACCAGTCCTGTATGTTTGATTTGATTGGTGGGGCGCAATGCGCGGTGATAACCTCAATTAGAATTCGTCCAAAATCATCTTTTGACATTGCCTTCTGAATTTCCATGACCAGATCTTCTGCAATAAGACGAATAAAACGATCCTCTGGTAGGACTATGACATCCTCTTGTAATTCACTGTTTCCCATATGATCGGGGCGTCGGGATAGGGCATCCGCTTCAAACATTTTTGTGCCAGGGACGTGCTCAATACGTAGGTCGAATTCTGATAATAAGGATGACCATCTAGCTTGTCTGGGCGTTAAGCGTTGGGCCGTTCGATAGTAGGACAAATTCTTGTGGTCGCAGTGTACTATAGTAGTGTGGGGTGATCCATGTAGTAGATGTCGCCAAGTCATTAATCCTTTGATAATTGCCAGGAGTTCTCTATCATAGATCTGGTAATTTTGTTCCGTTTGTGTTAATGCATGTGAAATAAATCCACAGGGGTGCAAAGATCCTGTTTCATCTGCTTGTTTCAGTACCGCTCCTATCGCCTTATTTGATGCATCAGTTTGAAGGATAAAGGGTTGAGTAGGATCCGGCATTAATAATACTGGCATAGATGCGAATTGTTTCTTTAGTGTTTCAAAAGCATTGTTTCGTTCTGTAGTCCAGTCAAATGGTTCGGCTTTCTTAGTGAGGTCGGTGAGTGGTTTAGCAATTGCAGCAAAGTTTCCAATGAAGCGTCGGTAAAAATTCCCAAATCTGAGGAAGGATCGGACCTGTTTGACTGTGGTAGGGACTGGCCAATCGGTGATCCCAGCTAACTTTATTGGGTCCATCTGAATGTGTCCAGGGGTAATGATCATTCCTAAGAATTCTACTTCCTGCGTGGCGAACTTGCATTTTTCTAATTTCAGGAATAGATTGTTATCTTGTAACCGTTGTAAAATCCGTTTTGTCCGCTTTTCCAGTTGTTCCAGTGATTCTGCGCAAATTAGCATGTCATCCATGTAGATGACTAACCATCTTTCATTGATCATATCCTTAAAGTATTCGTTCATCATAGTCTGAAAGGTTGATGGCGAGTTGCATAATCCAAAGAACATCACTGTGGGTTCATAGAGTCCTCGATTGGTGATAAAGGCCGCTTTCCATACATCTCCCTTTTTGATGCGAACGTTATTGTATCCCCATCGGAGGTCTAGTTTGGTGAAGTATTTGGCGCCTCGTAGTTTAGTCATGAGATCGGAGACTAAGGGAAGGGGATATGCGTTTTTGACGGTCCATTCATTGAGATATCGATAATCCTGACAGGGTCAGAGTGCTCCGCTTTCTTTCTTTGCTACAAAGAAGAACGGTGATGCTTGCGGTGACATAGATGGTTTAATGTATCCTTTCTTGAGCTGTTCATCAATCCATTCGTCTAACAGCCCTTGTTCTTTGACGGATAGAGGGTAGAGTTTGCTAGCCTTTGGGGCAAAGCCTTCTTTCATGTTGATTGCGTGATCCCACGGTTGACTGGATGGGAAGCGTTCTGACGCCTTTTTGTCGAAGATGGTGCGCCATTGCTCATATTCTGTTGGTAGAGTGGTAGATGGTTCATCTTTCTTTAGCCTATGTTCTAATTCCTGCGATGCTGATGTTTTAACTCTGATCCAGTAGTCATCTTCGCCCCATTGCTGGGAGTCAAGGGCTAGCTGCCAAATTGCTTTTGGCGATGTGTCCGGATCTTCAATTTTCAGAGTTTTCTCTCGCCAATCAATGATCGGGTTATTCTCTTCCAACCAAGGTATCCCTAGGATCATTCGTTGATCTCCTAGTTTAGTGATCCAGAACCAATTGATAAACTGTTGTCCTTCAATCGTGTAGCATATCTTGGTCCGATGTGTGATCATTCCTTTCACATTTACTGTTCTGTCCGCGTTTCTGACTTTAATTGGTTTCTTAAGTCATTCTTTCCTGAGCTCCTTTACTGCTTCTTTGTCTACGAAATTTCCTTCTGCTCCACAATCGATTAGGGCAGATGTTCCAGCGGGTAAATCGGTCAATTTGATAGTTAATGAAATGCGCTTGTCATTGTTGGATAATACTATTACAGAATCAAGCGCTAACTGTTCAGATCTCAATAATAAGGAAGGGCCAACCGCTGAGTGATGCTTCCTAACTAAAAACCCTCGTTCTCGAATTCGTTTAAGAGGGCATTCTTCTCCTCAGTAGACATTGCTGAAAAGATTGCTCTAATTTTCTTTGCTGGTTCGTCTTCTTCCTTCTGTTGTTCCTCAGTGATGGAACGGACTGCCTTATTCTGGTAAGAAGACCTGGATGAAGACGCATCATTGCGTTTCGGGCAGTTCCTGGAGATGTGTCCCTGTGTTCCACATCTGAAACACTTGCCAGTCTTTTGGTATTCTTCTTTTTGATCATCTGTCAATCGGCCAGGGGTCGTGGTATTTATGGCTCTGATTGTTCCAGATCGGTTGTTACTGTTTCGATTGAAACGTGTTCCAGATCCATCATTGGTTCTCCTGTTTCCCTGTCCTGTCATGTCCCAAGCGTTATGGTGATCCTCAGCTTTATCATAGGCTTCTTGCATCGTTGTGATCTTCCTTTGGTCTTGTAAGATCGTTCTAGCAAGTTCTAATGGTAGTCCTTTGACAAATGCCTGCAACTGAGCGGGTATTCCAGTGAGTCCTGAGGTTCCTATGTCCATGCAAAACTTTCTGATGTATTCTGGGACTGAAACGCCATTTCCAACTCTTAATTTGGATAGATTGTTCAGGGCTCGAAGGGCGCTGTTGACTTCTCCCCAGTCATTGATGAAACGTGTTTCAAATGCTTCATAGTTGCTCCATTTGAATGTGGCTGTGGTACTGCCTCTATTGTCATTCAGTTCGCTTCGGATAATCGTTTTCCAGTCGTCTAATTCTGGTCCCATGCACGCAAGTGCATATCTAACTTTCTTCTCATCTTTTCCTTCATAGTTCTGTTCATTGAGGGTAAAGTAATCCTCAAGCTGTCCTAAAAATGACCTTGCTTCGATTCGTTTGCCTGTAAAAGGTCGTATAGGCTGTGGTTTGATATCTCCTTTAGAGCTAGCACTGGTTTCAGACGCCATTCTTGGTTCAGGAGTAATCGGTGGTTCTGGGTTGATCGGCGGTTCAGGGGTTGGTGTTCTGGTGATTGGTTTCGGTTCTGGAGTAGGGGTTCTACTCGGGGTTCTGGTTTTCGGAGATGGGGGTGGTCTTTGTTTCGAGTAATCTGTATCAAACGGGTTTTCCTCAAGCTTGGCTTGTTCAATTCGTAGTAATTCCTCCCACTCTGCTAAAAGGCTAGCTGTGATTCCGTGTCGGTTGCTGTCTCTAAAGAATCTTCTGTAGAGAGTCCTTCCTGGGTCGTTTTCTGGTTCCTTGACAAGGTAGAGCGGTTCTCCTTGTATTTCACTACCCCAGTCTAGGTAGATTTGATTGGGTAAATCGAATTCAGATACTCCTGAGTAGAAGTCTCCTGAAAAGTATTCGTTTGGGACTGGTTCGTTTCGTTTCCGTCCTTCTGTAACAAAGTACCAGGTTCGTTGGTAGAGAAAAACTTCTCATCGTTCAAGGTAGTATTTCCCCTTATAGGTGACGGATCCGTTTGGGGGTCGTTCCTGAGAGCTGCGGGTCTCAATGGTGTCGGCTAGGGATGATACCCTGAGCTAGTCCTGAGTTCCAACTTATGTTACGGTCGATGTCCACAACATCGTTCAGCGTCCAAGTCTACAGCGACAAACAGAGTCTTGGTCTGTTCCCAATCACTGGACGAGGGTTCTGGGTACTAAGTCTGACGATGACGAAGGCTAGAGAGAGAGCAAGGAGAGCGGTTGAGGCGACGAGCAAAAGAGCGTTCAAGTTATGGATAAGATTCGACTAAGTTGGAACTAAAGGACTACGGTACATGAGAGGGGTTTATATATGTCAAGAGAACAATAAGAATATAAGGGGAAAGAGCATAGCTATCTAAGAAAGGAAAGGTGCAGGTAGCTATAAAAGGAGATAGCGTCCAAGCGTAACTATGGGTTTGTAACAAGTAAATGTAGTCCGTTAACAAAGGGAAAGGAGAACTGTAACACCAATTTCATTGGAGAACCTGCACCACCATTTTCATCACCACCACCCCACTTACACCATCACCTACATTGCCACCGCCAAACTATCACAGTATGGCAGTGCCCCAAGAAATGACCTCAGCAGAACTGCTGAATCTCCTTAATGCGCAAGCCGCAACCATCCAAGCCCTTCAAAATCAGCTGACACAGCTGCAAACAAACGCTGCACAAGCCGCGGCTGCAGCAGCACACACTCCTCCCCCCACCAATATCGTTAACATACCGCCAGGGATGGTATTCAATATTCCCGGGACCGGTAATGGCAGAACATCTAGAATAGATGTAGCCAAACCTCCGGTCTTCTCCGGAAAGATGTCAGAAGTGACAAATTTTATTAACGCATGCCGACTTTACATTCAATTAAAGATGCTGGAGTCCGACGAGGAGGAACGGATCTTATTGATCATCTCGTACATGACAGAAGGCTTTGCTGCAGATTGGAAGGACAATCTGTTGGAGCAGATGGCCAACAATGAAGAAGGAATTCTGCAAATGGTGGAACAATTGTTTAGGCAGATCCAAAGGGATTTTGGTGACACTGATGAGCAGTCATCAAAAATCTCGGAGATGCGGACCATGACGCAAGGGTCCAGTATGTGTGAAGAACATGTGCAAAAATTTAAGAAGGTATCACGAGGCACCGGATACCTAGGGAGAGCTCTTATTGAAGAGTTCAAACGAAGTTTGAATACCGGACTCCAAAAAAGGATAATGGAGGCCGATGAAGTACCTGAAACCATTGAAGGATGGTATCAGAAAGCAGTAAGATTGGATCGCCAGTGGAGACAGGCGAAAGCCAAGGAGAAGAGGAATTCAAATGGACACAAAAAAGGTAGAAGCTATAATTAGCTGGCCAACACCCTCTTGTGTCAAAGATGTACAAAGGTTCCTGGACCTAGCCAATTATAGGTGCTTCATACAGGACTTTGCCAAAATCGCACGACCATTACATGATCTGGTCAGAAAAGAAAAAACATGGGAATGGACAGAGGTCCAAGAAAAGGCCTTCAAAAGTCTAAAAAAAATATTTATGGAGCAACCCTTGCTAGTTGCTCCAGATTCAGATAGGAAGTTCAGGGTGGAATCAGATGCATCAGATTACGCTATGGGTGGCATCTTATCTATGCTCTGCAAAGATGACAAATGGAGGCCTGTGGCCTACCTATCAAAGTCGCTCAATGACACTGAGCGCAACTATGACATCCATGATAAGGAAATGCTGGGCATCATTACTTAGAAGGCGCATGTGAACAGTTCAAAATATGGACTGATCACAAGAATCTTGAGTACTTTATGAGTGCCAAAAAGTTAAATCGCAGACAGGCTAGATGGGCCTTGTACTTAAGTCGATTCAATTTTGTTTTGCATCATAAAGCCAGTGTTACCATGGGAAAGGCCGATTCTCTGTCCAGGAGGCCAGACCATAAAAAGGGGGTGGATGATGACAACAAGGACATCATGCTCCTCAAACCGGATTTTTTCAGAATTGCTGCACTACGTCATGGGCATATATTTGTCCATAGCTCAGAAAAAGAATTATTAAACAAAATTCAACACTCCAAAGCACATGATGAAGCAGTAGTAAAAGCAGTAGAAGCCATGAAAAAGGCTGGTGTTAAAACACTAAACGCTTGAGAATGGGAGATGGAACAGGGACTTATTCTCTGGCAGAGAAAAGTCTACATACCCAAAGATGAAAAGCTGCGGATGGAGATAGTCCGCTTACACCATGATACACCCATTGCTGGACATGGAGGACAGTGGAAGACGATTGAACTCGTCACAAGGAATTACTGGTGGCCTGGAATCACCAGATTTATTAAAAAATACGTTAGTGGATGTGATAAGTGCCAGCAAAACAAGAATTTCCCTGAGCCACCCACTGGAAAGTTAATGCCAAACTCAGCACCAGCTCAACCATGGACACATATTTCCGCAGACTTCATTACAAAACTACCCGAATCACACGGTCATAACACAATCTTGGTAGTTTGTGATCGAATGTCCAAAATGGCACATTTCATACCCATGTCAGAAGAAACATCGGCACAAGGGCTAGCAAGCCTATTCAGGGACCACATTTGGAAACTACATGGACTCCCCGAATCAATTATCTCGGATAGAGGTCCGCAATTCGCAGTGCAAATGATGAAGGAGTTAAATCAAATGCTGGGAATTTCGACGGACTTGTCCACTGCGTTCCATCCACAAACAGATGGACAAACAGAGCGAATGAATCAGGACTTGGAACAGTACCTGAGGATTTTCATAGATCATAGACGAGAGATGTGGTCTGGATGGTTAGCTATTGCCGAATTCAGCTACAATAACAAGATTCAGGCATCCACCAAACAGACTCCATTCTTTCTCAACTATGGCAAACACCCCAGGATGGGAATTGAGCCAAGAAGAGAAGGAAGTCACCCAGCAGCATCAGAATTCACTCAGAAAATGAAGGAAATCCATGAGGAAACTCAGGCAGCCTTGTTAAAATCACAGGGTGACATGAAGCTGTATGCAGATAGACACAGATCGGACGCACCAGAATACAAAGTTGGTGACAAAGTCTGGTTGTCAACAAAAGATTTAAGGTTAACCGGATGACCAACTAGGAAACTAGTGGAAAGATGGATTGGACCGTACCTGATCAAAAAAATAGTGTCACCAAATGCAGTGGAACTAGACTTAGCCTTTTCTCAACAAATCCATCCTGTAGTAAATGTCTCACAAATCCGCTCTTGGAAACGACCAATGAAGGGGCAAAAAGCACAACCTCCACCGCCAATAGAAATAGATGGTGAAAAAGAGTACGAAGTGGAGGAAATAAGACAATCTACAAAATGCAAAAAGAAAAAAAAACACTTTTACGATAGAAACCCTGGAGCAATCAGGAGGCTTGAAAAAAAAACCTTTGACAGGTTGACTTTCAGACCATATGAAAACTTCACACAATCCTCGGACAAAATAGTGTCCAAAATCGATGTTAATGCAGTAGCACCGGCTGCAAAATGGGAGCAAAACTGGCAAAAATGGAAAGGGAGAAAGGGTTTAGACACCCTTACAGAGCCAGGAGATGTGGAAGGGCCATGTCAATGCAACATGTGCCTACGACAATTGCATGATATAGCGCCTCGCGCTGAAACGATTAAAGACTTCACTCCACCTTCACGCCCACTCTCCCCCATCATCGAGGAAATAGAGGAATCATCCGTGAAAGAGCGCAATGCACTGAAAGATGACGATGAAGTTTAAATTTGTCTGGAAGCCAAATCCTAAAAAGGGGGTACTGTCATGACCGACTGAAAAGCTGCGGCTTTTTCACCAAGTCATTTTCATTTTATTATTTATTTTTTTCATATTATATAAACATGTGCTGACTAAGCAGGCGCCTATCGCTTGGCACTTAGATAAAGCCGTAGATAAGATACTGGAGCACAGCGCTGATGACTCATTACCATTACTACATGTGCAGTTGTCTTACTCATACCATACTATATTTAGAGTAGGGCCTAGGGTAGTGAACAGACCACCTGTCGTAGTATATAAGGAGTGCAATCCAGCACCCAGAGTTCTCAGTCAAGTTCTCTCGGGTTTCTCCCCTCTCTCCTCTCCTCCTGTCAGTTCACTGTTGGGGCTCTTAGGCATCATGCTGAGGGGTTCCTGATAAGGTTGTGCCTTTTGCCCTTTCATTGGTTGTTTTCAAGGGCAGATTTGTGAGACGTTTACCATGGGATGGATTTGTTGGGAGAAAGGTAGGTCCAGTTCCACTGCATTTGGTGACACTATTTTCTTGATTGGGTATGGCCCAATCCATCTTTCCACCAATTTCCTAGTTGGTCAGCCTGTTAACTTTAAATCTTTAGTTGACAGCCATACTTTGTCTCCAACTTTGTATTCTGGTGCATCCAATTGGTGTCTGTCTGCATACAGCTTCATATCACCCTGTGATTTTAACAAGGCTACCTGAGTTTCCTCATGGATTTCCTTCATTTTCTGGGCAAACTCTGATGCTGCCGGGTGACTACCTTCCCTTCTTGGCTCGATTCCCATCCTGGGGTGTTTGCCATAGTTGACAAAGAACAGAGTCTGTTTGGTGGACACCTGAATTTTGTTATTGTAGCTGAATTTGGCGATGGCTAACCATCCAGACCACGTCTCTCATCTATGATCTACAAAGATCCTCAGGTACTGTTCCAAGTCCTGATTCATTCGCTCTGTTTGTCCATCTGTTTGCGGATGGAACACAGTGGACAAGTCTGTCAAAATTCCTGTCATGACCGACTGAAAACTTCATTTTCACTAAGTCATTTTATATTCATTTTCTTCTGTATTATATAATACCGGCTGACTAAGCAAGCGTCTACCAGTCAGCGCTTAGATAACGATAGGGATTAGATAAGATTAGATAGCGGATCGTGGCAAGGATGAGTCAAAGCCTTGACTCATTGCACAGCCATGCGCAGTGCCTCACCGTTACCTCGTGTAGTGTACGCACAGACCATGTACCTAGGTATATAAGGAGTGCAACTAGCACCCAGAGTCCTCAGCCGAGTTCTCTCGGGTTTCTTCCCTTCCTCACTCCTCCCCTCTACAGTCTACTTGAGTGGGGCCCTGAGTCGTCTCGACAAAGGGTTCCTGATAGTAGAACTCAGCTAGTCACTCTCACCGCCCCACTCGATTCTCATACCCAGACCACAGGGTTAAGTGGCAGGGATCAGGGGAATTCACACAGTCGTACGCCGACTATAAAATTGCAGTATTAGTTGCCGGACACTATAAAACCGTGCACCTGTGGCCCTGCCTCGTGGCCCTCGACTTACCTGGCACTACGTTCCTGGTCTACGCAAACCGAAGGGCCTAACCCGGTCAATAGGGTTACCTGTGCACAGGACACCAGTGCTGGATTTGTCACACGATACGTGACATGCATCTAGGGATCAGCCTTGCCAGCCCCCTAGCATGTTAAATTGCCCTGGCCTAATACAGTAGAATACATAATTACCACCCTTCTTTACACCTCGGAAGTAGCCGGCATTCGCTCACGTGCTTCTGAGAGAGGATCGCACCCGTACGGTGTAGCATCAGTGGGACAACCATTTGGCCCCCACTTAGATAAACCTTCCCACATCATCATAATCTGTAAATACTGTACCTATATTGTAGCACTGCAGGGAGGGTTGTGGACCCTGAGTGCACCCCATACATATGTATTTGTTCTACCCAAACAGGTGACAGGCCAAGACCTCCCTCACCTTAGAAGAAGATACGATTATGTGATTATCTACTCCATTCCTTTCCAATAAAATCCTTTTCATCATCATGTCTCAATCACAGAGTCTGATGGCATGCCTACATCAGCGTTTGCAAGCAAACGCAAACATCATTCAAGCCCTGCAAACACAAAGTCGTCAATTGCAGGCAAACCAGGCAGCTGTCACAGCTATGCCACACCCCACACCCACAGTTCACATACCGCCTGGGACGGTATTCAATCTTCCCATACCAGAGGACGAAGATGAAGAAAGTCTTGTCGCACCACCACCGGTTTTCTCAGGTCAGATGACTGAGGTAAACAAATTTGTTAATGGATGCCGGATATATTTGCATTTCCAAATGGCAAATACTACAGAAAAGGAAAGGATTTGCGCGATCCTGTCATACATGTCAAAGGGATTGGCAGTAGATTGGCGAGATAATCTACTTGAAGCAATGGTAGATAATGAAGATACAGTTCCACAAACAGTGGAAGCCCTGTATAGGATAGGGTTCCTGAAGTTCAGTTCTGAACTTTGGTTCGAACCAGAACTGGCCGAACCGAACCAAAAGTTCGGTTCAGGTTCAGGTTCAGTTCTACCACATCCTGCAAACATCGGTTCTGGTTCTGGTAATGCCCGAACCAATGCTGAACCGCTGAACCGACCAGAGGGTGGGAGTAGGCAGTGGGGAGGGAAGGGGTACATCCCTTCTGGTGCACTGGTGCGAGAAAAAAAAATCCCACGCACCAAAATGGTCTTGCTCGCCCACCCACCATCATCGTCTCATCATGTCAGCTTTGAATACAGATGGCACATTAAAGGATGCATCTGAAATAGAGTTTTACAACTCTGAAGGAGATGAGCATCAGATTGGCTCAATGATAGCAGCTGGGGTATCAAAGAGTGAGTGGTAATCTAATATTTCACATCTTTTGCCTTATCAACAGAAATCGAACAAACTACGACGCTCCAAACCATCCCTGGAGGCTCTGGTATACGCAGTAGTAACCGGAATCCCAAGCAAACCTAAAAAATAATGAATGAAGATAATGCTGAGCTCAAACAAGCATTGTTGGTGATCAAGCAAAAGCGTGCAGAAACGATCACACCAGCTGGACGTGCTACCGCCCTGCACAGGCCCCTGAAGCGTCATGGAAGCATCCGCCATGCAGGCGCATCATCAAACGAGCCCAATAGTAGCACAGAAGGTATGTGTTTCGTCAAAATTGCATTTATTACATTTAATCATACATACTATAGATTATACACCTGTTTCACAGTCAGCAGATCAAGAATCTGAGGCACAGGAGGAGTATGATGCAATACAAGAGGAGAAGGGACACGAGAACAGGGTGTGTTTCATTTTTTTTTTTTTTTTTTGGCACCAAAGTTGAGCTGTACATACCAATACAACCCTCGTTTATGCTACCCTCCACTTGGTACACCCATTCCCCGCTCCCTGATACTTGTTTCAACCTCTGGTACTCACTTTCCATGTTCTTGCACCTGTTGTTTACTCAATGCCACTTCCAACTAATTTGTTTGACTCTATATACCTGTCTGATACTGATACATCTTCCATGTCTATAGATTCGAAAGCATGCCCGCCATGGTCATGATCAATGCACTGAGGATGTATGAGGAATATTTACAAAAGAAACAGCTCGTTTGATGCCCAGTGGGATTGCTGTTGATGGGTATTGGTGTGAAGTCTGTTGGTGAGTTTGTTATTTTAGTATATGACTTATTGTTTATTAGTCAATTATTACCTAGACATCTTAAGATTACTGTGGAAAAATGTTGGTTTACAGGGGGAATATCCTCCCTTAGGAAGCATATTGCTCGAAATTGGAGTAACCATGGAAATCAGTACCTTGGAAAATGCAAGGAGGCTGGTATTTCTCCCAATCATTTTGCCATCCCACCTGGGATTGATCTTGAAACTGGTGAAGTGTCAAGTTCTAATCAGAAAAATCAGAAAAGGTTAGATCACTTTTTTGCCAAGCCTACAGTGTCCAAGTGGTCCAAGGAAGGGCTTCTTGCCCACATTGTTGAGTTTGTTGTTTCTGAGGACCAGGTTAGTCATTTCATTTCTATCATGGATCTTCACTGAGTCATAATAGCCATTTTCAGTTATAGACAAGAAGTCTTTCAGAAATTTACTTAGGTATCAACATCCACAAATTACTGATTCTGACATTCCCCACTCTACCAAGCTCAGAGATGAAATCTTATCCCTTGCCAGTGAGACAAAGCTCAATCTTAGAGATGCCCTTCAAAAAGTCCCAGGGCAGGTCTCACTTACCTTTGATGCATGGACATCAAAGTCTTTTGACCCTTATTTGGTTGTTACTGCCCACTATATTACTGCTCCAAATCAAATGAGTGGGAGCTAAGGGCCAGGATCTTATCATGGGGGAGCAAATGTAGCAAGCATTTTATTGAAGATAATTGAGGATTATGGGCTTTCTAGCAAGGTGGGGTGGATCACATCAGACAATGCAAGCAGCAATGATAAAGCCATGAAAATTCTCCAAAAAACCCTCAATACTGGGCAGCACCCCTGGCTTGCACAACAGAGGAGAATTAGGTATGTAATATCTTCATTTAATTTGTTTCATGTCAGATACTGAACATATTTAAGGTGTATGGAACATACACTTCATCTGGGTGCAAAAGCATTTCTGTCAGACATCTGCCCAACTCCATTTACAAAATCCAGAAGAGGTAATGATGTTGAAGAAGATGAAGATTTAGCAGAGCCAGGGGAAGATGTTGAAGACTGCATTTACACAGCTGAGGAGGAGGAGGTGGATGATGTTGAAGAGTTTGAGCCTGGAGACCTTCTTGGGAAAGTGCTTGCCCTCATTACTCAGGTATTGTTCTGATTTTACACCCACTCACATTTCCATTTTTTACCTTGATATTAGATAAGGCTATCTCCTCAAGCAAAGGCATACTTTTCCACTGTGTGCAAGGAAGAGGGTTTGAAACCACTTGAACTGATCAAGTGGATTCAAACACGGTGGGGATCCATGTATGATTTAATTGAACGCATGGTACAGAACAAGATAGTAAGTCTACCCTTGCCTTTCTGTTTTTACTTAAGCTTACTTGAAATTGAATAGGCAGTGAATAAGTTTTGTCTTTTAGCTGATATCAGCTCCAAGGTACCCAAGCTAAAAGGTGGAAAGAGATATTCAGATTATGCTGTCAGAGAAGAGGAGTGGGCAATGTTGGAACTGATTAAAGAAGTTCTCAAGGTAATATTTATTTAATGGTATTGAATAACTCTGATGTAAATTCTCATCTTTTGGAACATAGACTTTTCCTTGCCAGAGGATAAGTCCTTGCTCCCACTGCCATTCTCTGCTGTTCAGGGCTTTCACACCTGCTTTTTTCATTGCTTCTACTGCTTTTACCACTTGTTCATCTCGTGCTTCTGATTTTCTGATTTTGTTCAGTAATGCTTTTTCTGAACTATCAATGAGCACATGACCATGCTGTAAGGCCGCAATTTTGAAAAAGTCAGGCTTCAAAAGGGTGACGTTTTTATTGTCATCATCCACCCCCTTTTTGTGATCTGGCCTCCTGGACAGAGAATCTGCCTTTCCCATGGAACTCCCAGCTTTATGCAACAACACAAAATTAAAGCGACTGAGATACAGAGACCACCGAGCTTGGCGCCGATTGAGCTTCTTGGCACCCATAAAATACTCAAGGTTCTTGTGATCTGTCCAAATCTCAAATATTGCTTTTGCACCTTCCAAATAATGCTGCCAGGTTTCAAGGCAGCGCATAATTCCCAACATCTCCTTATCATGAATGTCGTAATTATGTTCAGCATCATTAAGGGATTTGGATAGGTAGGCTACTGGTCGCCATTTCTCATCATCACATTGCATTGAGAGAACGCCTCCTGTGGCATAATCTGACGCATCAGACTCAATGTGGAATTTCCGATCTGAGTCAGGTCCCCACCAACAACAGTTGTTCCGTAAAAATCTTTTTCAGAGTGTTAAACGCGTTTTCTTGGGGCTCTGCCCATTCCCATGCCTTATCTTTTCGAACCAAATTGTGCAGCGGTTGTGCCACTTTTGCAAAGTCTTGGACAAACTGTTGATAATAGTTTGCCAATCCTAAGAACCTTTGCACATCCTTGACACATCCTGGTGTGGGCCACTGAACAATGGCATCCACCTTTTTAGTATCCATTTGAATTCCTTTTGCGCCAATGATTACGCCTAGGAATTCGACTTCCTCCACACACCAGGTGCATTTTTCTGGTTTAACATACAGATCATTCTCCTCCAATTTTCTGAGAACTTCCAAAACAATCTTATCGTGTTCCTCCTTTGTCTTGGTAAAGATGAGGATATTGTCAATGTAGATTATTACTTTTCCGTGATTGATCATATCTCGGAAAATATCGTTCATCATAGTTTGGAAGGTGGCCGGTGAATTAGTAAGCCCAAAGAACATTACAACTGGTTCAAAGGAACCTTCTAAAGGCAGCTTTCCATTTATCACCTTCTTTGATCCGTACATTGTTGTACCCTCATCAAAGATCTAACTTTGTGAAGTACTTTGCACTTCCTGCATGATCCACCAACTCTGAGATTAACGGTAAGGGATAGTTGTTCTTAACTGTCCACTCATTAAGGTACCGATAATCTTGTACCATCCTCTTTTTCCCATCTTTTTTGCTCACAAAGAACACCAGTGATGTTTGTGGTGACTTTGAGGGACATATGTAACCTTTGTTTAATTGATCATCAACAAAGTTACGTACTTCCTGCAGCTCGTCAGGAGATAAGGGATATGCTTTTGCCTTTCTTGGTTGATACCCAGGCTTGGTATCAATCGCATGATCCCATGGCTTCCGTACTGGCATTCTTTCTGATGCTTTCTTTTCGAAGATTTGGAGGTATTGATGATACTGTTTAGGTACCAACTCACTAGCAGTGACTTTAGCTAGTTCCTGCACACGTAAGGATGATCCTGCTTTTGGTCCAGCAGATCCTGATGGAAACAAAGGTAAAAATGGGTATTTATCCCCATATTTATATTCCCTTGGATGTTTCATCTGTTCCAAATATGTGAGGTTCTGATCTTCTTCTTCTTTCTCCTCAAGCCAATGAGCAAAATCCAACTCCTTCTCCTGTTCCCACAAATACTGTAACACCTGCCAATGTTTGGCAGTGTGTACTTTCTTTTCTCTCCATTTGGTCCACTCCCTTTGCCTATGTCCACATGACCGTGGGCATCGAGTTAACTTTACTTGTCCAGTTTCCCAATTGATCTCTGGATTGTGCTTTCGTAACCATGTAGATCCAATGATTACATTTGTTTTGCCTAACTTGCAAATCTCAAAGGTAGCTCGTTCCTTATGACCTTTAAAGGAGAGCAGGAGATCAACCTCGTGTGATCATTCCTCCTTCATTATTGGTTCCATCCACATTCCATACTTGAATGGGACATGTTAAAGGGATAAGTCTGAACCCTTTTTCCTTTGCGTATTTGGCATTCATAAACAATCCAGTGGCACCAGAGTCTAGCAAAGCCTTCTGCTGCGTTTGCTCATGAGTGTCCAACGTCTCCAACCCAATCTCCATGAAAATTTCATCCTTCTGGCTGATTGTTCGGACCAGATGTAGGTCTCTCTTCAATTCTTGTGGTTGTACAGTTACAACTTCAGTGCGAGGTGCTATATCACATTGCTTCTGTACTTCCTTACTTGTATTCGGAGTAGAAAACATAGAAGGAGAATTAAGCACAGATTTAACCGCTCTGCTGCGCTCGCAGGAAGAGACACTTTCAGCAATGGGTGCTATATCATGGTGTTTTTCCTTTGAGATCGCCCCTTGCGGAGACGTCTCAGACCTTTCCTACTGTAATGTCCAAATCAAGTACTGAAAACTGGTTCCTAGAGTCTAACACAGGACTCACTGATGTCTTGATCTTTGCTTGTTGTCCATTTACAAAGAACACTTTAATCTGCTCATACATCATTGTTCTAATGTCAAGTTTTGATCTGCAGTTGCATAAGATGTGACCTATCTTTCCACACTTGTAACATCTGATTGGTGATTGTTGCTTTTGATCCATCTGTTTGGGCCGAGTTGCCATATTACTAGAACTCCTGGAGGCTCCAGCTCCCAATTGCCCCTGATGCGCTGATCCAGATCTGAGATCCCATCTGGGTTTGGGCTGGCCAGGGACTACTGTTCTTGCCAGATCTGGGCCTTTGGACACTCCTTCGCTCCTCTTAGCGGAGTTACTGGTCCAGGAGGAGTAATACCGCTCCTCAGCTTTTGCTTGCTGCCATTGCCGGTCTAGCTTGACTGCACGTTGATACCATTCATCTATTGAATTTGGAACAGTATCTGACTCCATGACTCTCTGTTGTAAACCATTATTCAAGCTGCGCTTGAATTCCTCGATTAACGCTCTTCCAAAGTAGCCGGTGCCTTGTGCTACTTTTTTAAACTTTTGTACGTGCTCTTCACACATGCTAGATCCCTGTGTTATGATGCGAAGTTCCGAGATCTTAGATGACTGTTCATCCATATCTCCAAATTCTTCCTTTATCTTCCTATACTAGGGCTCCCAAAGTTCGGTTCAGTTCGGTTCAGGGCAATATTTGGCCGAACCTGAACCTGGGCCATCTAGAGCTTGCCTGAACCGAACCTGAACCGATAAGTTCGAGTTCAGTTCGAGTTCAGTTCGGTTTGAACCGACTGAACCGTGGGAAAACTATATATTTAGTAAATATGAGGTGTAATTGCATATTGGAACACATCTGCATTCTTAAACAACAGTCCTGCACTTCTTCAATTTAGCATAAATGCATAGGGAGCAGTAAGGCAGACATTGGTGGTGTGGTAGTGGTGCAGTAGTGGGTAGCAGTGGCATATGTGACACTACATTAGCAACAGATCAAACCTTGCTACATGTAGTCTCATCCTTGTAAAGTAAGCATGGAAATATATTGTCATGGGGGATCTCCCTTTATAACTACTACAGTGTACCAATGAGATCCAGACCTATGTGTATATAATCAATCAATAAAGTGCAAGTATCAAAAGGATAACAAGAAATGTTACACTGTCCAACTGTGATATTGGGAAAGAAGTCTGCTCTGATAGAGAACCATAACCATTTCTGGCAATCTGAAGTTTTCTCTCAATGATATAGGTATTTTAATAACTCAGTATCCTCATGGCACCAGCTGTGCAAAATATCCATGCACTTTGATGGTTGTCACACCATCTAGCAAAGTTATATCCCATGATGAATTGATACCATACTGAATTCACAGGAAAAACCCAATGATATCCTCTCACAACCCCATGAACCCTAGGCATGCTTTTTCTTCACTTGTTACAAATTTACTACTATGCCAACAACATTACTTACTGTGAGAACTTGCATGGGTCCTCATGTCTACTTGCCCTTGCCCTCAGCCAACCACCTAGGGCTCCCAAAGTTCAGTTTAGTTCGGTTTGGGGCTATCTTTTGCTGAACCTGAACCTGGACCACCTAGAGCTTGCCTGAACTGACTGAACCATGGGAAAATCCAAATTCAGGAAATATCAAGTGTAATTAAAGATTGGAATATATCTCCATCTCCTACAGTCATCCTGCACCTTGGGATTCAGTATAAAAGCATATAGAGCAGTGAGGCAGAAAGTACTTGAGAACAAAGGCAAAAATGAGTGTGGCTGGGAAAGGAAACTAATCATGGAGCAGCACCCAGGTAGTGACATTGTAGCAAGGCATTCAAAACTAACTGAATTACATATGAACATATTATAAGATCAGAGCAAATTAAAGAACAGAAAGTATATGGTAAGCAAATTATCAGGACTCCCTCGGCGTGACGCCTAAGAGCCCCAGACAGCAGACAAGACAGGAGGAGGAGAGGAGGGAGGGGAAACCCAAGAGAACTTGACTGAGGACTCTGGGTGCTGGATTGCACTCTTTATATACTACGACAGGTGGTCTGTGCACTACCCTAAGCCCTACTCTAAATATAGTATGGTATGAGTAAGACAACTGCGCATGTAGTAATGGTAATGAGTCATCCGCGCCATGCTCTGGTATCTTATCTACCACTTTATCTAAGCGCCAAGTGATAGGCGCCTGCTTAGTCAGCACATGTTTATATAATATGAGGAAAATAAATAATAAAATGGAAATGACTTAGTGAAAGAGCCGAAGCTTTTCAGTCAGTCATGACACAAATATTTTATTTACTAATCCACCTTGCTGGGTGCCCAGTCCTTTGGTTCCCATTTCTTGGCCTCTACATTAGTATCAAGATCACCTGTTGAATATGCATTCTTCAAAAGTTGCAATGCCTGGATACTTTCAGCAGACAAGCTATTTCTTATGTGGGTCACTGTCAGGCCTGCTTTAGAAAATGATCGTTCTGATGCAGTTGAAGACCCCTGAATGGCAAAATAATCACAAGCCATGGCAGACAAAACAGGGTATTCTTGAGAGTGATACTAATGAAGATTAGGATTAGCTGATATCATTATGTCACATTGCTTAGAGTATGAACTTACACCCCACCACTTAATCTGGTCATTGGTTTGCTCCAGATTACTTTCCAGGTATTTTCTTAGCTCCTGGTGTGCTGCCCTTTCACTCTGTTCTTTTTCCAAATGATACCTGATTTTTTTATACATCATGGAAGCCCCATAACCTCCACTTTGTGTGAGAAAGGCTGTATGGAATATATCAGGATTGGCTGAGTTGGAAGATCATGCTTACCTGGTTCAAGAGCACTGGACCCAGCAGCAGGAGCTTTTGCAACCAATTTAGCAGCATAGTAAGCAAACTGATACCAGTTAAACATGGCAATCATGATTTGGGAAACACACCTCTCTTTCCAAAGCAGCTTTACCTTCAGCAAAGTACTGATCATCCCATGCCTCCTTCACATATTCAAGCTTGAAGTTAGGATCCAAAGCTGGAGAGATTGTTACATATATTAGAGTAAATTGGAATCATTGTAGAAATATAAACTGACCAAGGCAAATAAAAGCTACATTATTTTGGTCAAGTAGCCTGTAGTACTTTTTCATCTTCTCAATTCCTTTCTCAATGGATATCTTGAGTCTGGAAAACTTGCCCATGGAGGAAAAAGTCTCCCATCTATCTTGGAGGGCCTCAAGAGTGGGTAGGGCCTTCCAAACTGTTGGTTGCCTTTCTGAAGAAAAGGATGACTGTGCATCTCTTGGTTCCTACACATACAGATGGAGATAGTCTGTTTACACCATGACACACCCATTGCAGGACATGGAGGTCAATGGAAGACGATTGAACTCGTCACAAGGAATTATTGGTGGCCTGGTATCACCAAATATATTAAAAAATACATTAGTGGATGTGATAAGTGCCAGCAGAATAAGAATTTCCCTGAGCCTCCAGCTGGGAAGCTAATGCCAAATTCAGCACCAGCAAGGCCTTGGACACATATCTCTGCCAATTTTATTACAAAATTACCAGAATCACATGGTCATAATGCGATCTTGGTGGTTTGTGATTGAATGTCTAAAATGGCACATTTCATACCCATGTCAGAAGAGACGTCAGCTCAAGGGTTGGCAAGTTTATTCAGGGATTACATTTGGAAATTACATGGACTCCCTGAATCCATTATTTCGGATAGAGGTCCGCAGTTTGCAGCACAAATGATGAAGGAGTTAAATCAAATGCTGGGGATTTCAACAGACTTGTCAACTGCGTTCCATCCACAAACTGATGGACAAACAGAAAGGATGAATCAGGACTTGGAACAGTTCCTGAGGATATTTGTAGACCATAGACAAGAAGATTGGTCTGGATGGCTGTCTATTGCCGAATTCAGCTATAATAACAAGATACAGGCATCTACAAAGCAGACACCATTTTTTGTGAACTACAGAAAACATCCATGAATGGGAATAGAACCAAGACGAGAAGGAAGTCATCCAGCAGCAGAGGAATTTGCTCAAAAAATGAAAGAAATACATGAGGAGACCCAAGCTGCACTTTGAAAATCGCAGGATGAGATGAAACTGTACGCAGATCGACATCAATCGAATGTTCCTGAATACAAAGTTGGTGATAAAGTGTGGTTGTCAACCAAGGATCTACGGTTGACAGATCGACCAACCAGGAAATTGGCAGAACGATGGATTGGTCCATACCCGATCAAAAGAATCATCTTGTCAAATGCTGTGGAATTAGACCTTCCTTTCTCACAACATATACACCCAGTTGTGAATGTGTCTAGAATATGTCCTTGGAAACGACCCATGAGAGGACAAAAAGCCCAACCACCGCCTCCAATAGAAATTGAAGGAGAAAAAGAATATGAAGTAGAGGAAGTGTTGGATGTACGACTAAAGCGGAATAAGTTGGAATATTTGGTCAGGTGGAAAGGATACACTGCAGAACATAATTCCTGGGAACCAAAGGACAATTTGAAAAATGCAAAAAAGAAAATAAAACATTTTTATGATAAAAATCCCGGAGCTATTAGAAGGCTTGACAAAGCCACCTTTGATGGTTTAGCTTTTAAAACCTATGAAAACTTCACTGAATCCTCAGGCAAAGCTGTGTCCAGAATTGATATCAATGCAGTAGCACCAGCTGCAGAATGGGAATGGAATTGGCAAAAGTGGAAAGGCAAGAAAGGCCTGGAAACCTTGGCAACAGAACCTGGAGAAGAGAAAGGACCATGTACTTGTAACATGTGTCTTAGACAACAGTTGCATGATATAATGCAACGCGCTGAAACAACTACTCAGAAACTCCAGGCCAAGTACACTTTACCAGAAACACCGCCGTCACGGCCATTATCAAAGAAGTAGAGGATGACGAGTCATCATCCATGATAGAGCGCGATGCGCTGAAAGATGATGATGAAGTTTAAATTTGTCTAGGAAGCCAAATTCTAAAAAGGGGGTACTGTCATGACCGACTGAAAACTTCATTTTCACCAAGTCATTTTATATTCATTTTCTTCTGTATTATATAATATCGGCTGACTAAGCAAGCATCTATCAGTCAGCGCTTAGATAACGATAGGGATTAGATAAGATTAGATAGTGGATCGCAGCAAGGATGAGTCAAAGCCTTGACTCATTGCACAGCCATGCGCAGCATGCACAGTGCCTTGCCGTTACCTCATGTAGTGTACGCACAGACCATGTACCTAGGTATATAAGGAGTGCAACTAGCACCCAGAGTTTTCAGCCGAGTTCTCTCAGGTTTCTTCCCTTCCTCACTCCTCCCCTCTACAGTCTACTTGAGTGGGGCCCTGAGTCATCTTGACGAAGGGTTCCTGATAATTCCCAGCATTTGATTTAACTCCTTCATCATTTGCGCTGCAAATTGTGGGCCTCTATCCGAGATAATTGATTCGGGGAGTCCATGTAGTTTCCAAATGTAATCCCTAAATAAGCTTGCCAGCCCTTGTGCTGACGTTTCCTCTGATGTGGGTATGAAATGTGCCATTTTGGACATCCGATCACAAACTACCAAGATCACGTTGTGACCATGTGATTCTGGTAATTTTGTAATAAAATCAGCAGAAATATGTGTCCACAGCCTTGCTGGTGCCGAATTTGGCATTAGCTTTCCAGCAGGTGGCTCCAGGAAGTTTTTATTCTGCTGGCATTTGTCGCACCCATTAACATATTTTTTAATAAATCTGATGATCCCAGGCCACCAGTAGTTTCTTGTGACAAGTTCAATCGTCTTCCACTGTCCTCCATGTCCAGCAATAGGCATATCATGGTGTAGGCGGACTATCTCCATCTGCAGTTTTTCATCCTTTGGTACATAGACTTTTCCTTGCCAGAGGATAAGTCCCTGCTCCATCTCCCATTCTCGAGTGTTTAGTGTTTTAACACCAGCTTTTTTCATGGCTTCTACTGCCTTTACTACTGCTTTGTCTCATGCTTCAGTTCGTCGAATTTTGTTTAACAATTCCTTCTCTGAGCTATTAATGAACACATGTCCATGACGTAGTGCAGCGATCCTGAAAAAGTCCGGTTTGAGGAGCATGATGTCCTTGTTGTCATCATCCACCCCCTTTTTATGGTCTGGCCTCCTGGACAGAGAGTCAGCCTTTCCCATGGTAACACCAGCTTTATGATGTAATACAAAATTAAATCGACTGAGATACAAAGCCCATCTAGCCTGTCTGCAATTTAACTTTTTTGCACTCATAAAGTACTCGAGGTTTTTGTGATCAGTCCAAATTTTGAACTGTTCACGTGCTCCCTCCTATCAGGAACCCCCCGGCATGACGCCTAGGAGCCCCAACAGAGAACTGAGGAGAGATGAGGAAGGGAGGGATGAAACCTGAGAAAACTCAACTGAGGACTCTGGGTGCTGAATTGCACTCCTTATATACTATGACAGGTGGTCTGTGCACTACCCTAAACCCTACTCTAAATATAGTATGGTATGAGTAAGATGACTGCGCATGTAGTAATGGTAATGAGTCATCAGCGCCGGGCTCCGGTTATCTTATCTACGGCTTTATCTAAGCGCCAAGCGATAGGTGCCTGCTTAGTCAGCACGTGTTTATACAATATGAAAAAAATAAATAATAAAATGGAAATGACTTGGTGAAAAAGCCAAAGCTTTTCAGTTGGTCATGACAGTACCCCCTTTTTAAGATTTGGCTTCCAGACAAATTTGAACTTCATCGTCATCCTTCAGTGCATTGCACTCTATCACGGATGATTCCTCTATTTCCTTGATGATGGGTGAGAGTGGGCGGGATGGTGGTGTGAGGTCTTCAATTGTTTCAGCGCGAGGTGCTATATCATGCGATTGACGCAGGCACATGTTACATTGACATGGCCCTTCCACATCTCCTGGCTCTGTAAGGGTGTCTAGACCCTTTTTCCCTTTCCATTTCTGCCAGTTTTGCTCCCATTTTGCAGCTGGTGCTACTGCATTAACATCAATTTTGGACACTATTTTGTCTGAGGTTTGTGTGAAGTTTTCATAAGGTCTGAAAGTCAACCCGTTAAAGGTTGCTTTGTCAAGTCTTCTGATGGCTCCGGGGTTTCTATCGTAAAAGTTTTTTATCTTCCTTTTTGTGTTTTGTAAATTGTCCAATGGTTCCCAAGAGTTATGCTCAGCAGTGTATCCTTTCCACCTGACCAAGTACTCCATTTTGTTTCTCTTTAGTCGTACATCAATTATCTCTTCCACTTCGTATTCCTTTTCACCGTCTATTTCAATTGGCGGTGGGGGTTGCGCTTTCTGCCCTTTCATTGGTTGTTTCCAAGGGTGTATTCTTGATACATTTATCACTGGGTGAATCTGTTGCGAGAAGGGTAGATCTAGTTCCACTGCATTTGGTGACACTATTCTTTTGATTGGGTATGGCCCAATCCATCTTTCCACCAATTTCCTAGTTGGTTGTCTGGTCAACCTTAAATCTTTTGTTGACAACCAGATTTTGTCTCCAACTTTGTACTCTGGTGCATCTGATTGGTGTCTATCTGCATACAGCCTCATGTCACCCTGTGATTTTAGCAAGGCTGCTTGAGTTTCCTCATGAATTTCCTTCATTTTTTGGGCAAACTCTGATGCTGCCAGGTGACTACCTTCCCTTCTTGGCTCAATTCCCATCCTGGGGTGTTTACCATAGTTGACAAAGAATGGTGTCTGTTTGGTGGATGCCTGAATTTTGTTATTGTAGCTAAATTCGGCGATGGCTAACCATCCAGACCAATCTTCTTGTCTATGGTCTACAAAGATTCTCAGGAACTGTTCTAGGTCCTGATTCATCCTTTCAGTTTGTCCATCGGTTTGCGGATGGAACGCAGTGGATAAGTCCGTTGAAATTCCCAGCATTTGATTTAGCTCTTTCATCATCTGTGCTGCAAATTGCGGACCTCTATTCGAGATGATTGATTCAGGGAGTCCATGTAATTTCCAAATGTGATCCCTGAATAAACTTGCCAGCCCTTGTGCTGACATTTCTTCTGATGTGGGTATAAAGTGCGCCATTTTGGACATCCTATCACAAACTACCAAGATTGCATTGTGACCATGCGACTCTGGTAATTTTGTGATGAAATCGGCGGAGATGTGCATCCACAGCCTTGCTGGTGCCGAGTTTGGCATTAATTTTCCAGCAGGAGGCTCTGGGAAATTCTTATTCCGCTGGCACTTGTCACATCCACTAACATATTTTTTAATACATCTGGTGATTCCAGGCCACCAGTAATTTCTTGTGATGAGTTCAATCGTCTTCCATTGTCCTCCATGTCCCGCAATGGGTGTGTCATGGTGTAGGCAGACTATCTCCATCCACAGTTTCTCATCCTTAAGTACATAGACTTTTCCTTGCCAGAGGATAAGTCCCTGCTCCATCTCCCATTCTTGAGTGTTTAGTGTTTTAACACCTGCCTTTTTCATGGCTTCTACTGCCTTTACTACTGCTTTGTCACGTGCTTCAGAGTGTTGAATTTTGTTTAATAATTCTTTTTCTGAGCTATGAATAAATACGTGTCCATGATGCAATGCAGCAATTTTGAAAAAGTCCGGTTTGAGGAGCATGACGTCCTTGTTGTTGTTATCCACCCCCTTTTTATGGTCTGGCCTCCTGGACAGAGAATCGGCCTTTCCCATAGTTACACCAGCTTTATGATGCAGAACAAAATTGAAGTGGCTTAAGTACAAAGCCCATCTGGCCTGTCTGCGATTCAGTTTTTTGGCACTCATAAAGTACTCAAGATTTTTGTGATCAGTCCATATCTTGAACTGTTCACGTGCCCCTTCTAAATAGTGACGCCATATTTCCAGGCAACACATGATGCCTAGCATTTCTTTATCATGGACGTCATAATTGTGCTCAGTATCATTGAGCGACTTTGATAGGTAGGCCACAGGCCTCCATTTGTCATCCTTGCAGAGCATAGATAAGACGCCACCTGTAGCATAATCTGATGCGTCTGATTCTACTCTGAACTTTCTGTCTGAATCCGGGGCAACGAGCAAGGGTTGCTCTGTGAATATCTTTTTTAGGCTTTGGAAAGCCTTATCTTGGACCTCCATCCATTCCCATGTTTTTTCTTTTCTAACCAAATCATGTAGTGGTCGTGCGATTTTTGCAAAGTCCTGTACAAAGCGCCTATAATAGTTGGCTAGGCCCAAGAACCTTTGTATGTCCTTCACACAAGAAGGGGTGGGCCAGCTAATAATAGTTTCGACCTTCTTTGTATCCATCTGGATTCCTTTGGGTCCCAGGACTACCCCTAGGAATTCGACCTCTTCTACACACCACACACATTTCTCTGGCTTTACATATAGATCATTCTCTTCCAATCGTTGCAAGACTTGTTGTACAATTGCGTCATGCTCCTTTTTTGTTTTGGTAAAGATGAGTATGTCATCAATGTACACAATGACCTTTCCTGCGTTGATCATATCACAGAATATGTCATTCATCATTGCTTGGAAGGTGGCCAGCGAGTTGGTAAGTCCAAAAAACATTACTACCGGTTCAAAAGAACCTTCAGGGGTAGTGAATGCTGCTTTCCACTCATCACCTTCTTTGATCCATACGTTATTATAACCCCATCTAAGATCTAGCTTAGTGAAGTATTTGGCACTCCCTGCTCGATCCACGAGCTCCAATATTAGTGGTAGTGGGTAGTTATTTTTAACTGTCCACTCGTTCAGGTATCGGTAGTCCTGAACCATCTGCTTCTTCCCATCCTTCTTGCTTACAAAGAAGACGGGTGACGTTTGTGGTGATTTCGAGGGTCGGATATACCCTTTTGCCAACTGATCATCCACAAAGTTCCATACTTCTTGAAGCTCATCTGGGGATAAGGGGTAAACCTTCCCTTTCCGGGGTTGATAGCCTGGTTTGGTATCAATTGTGTGATCCCAAGGCTTTCTAGCCGGCATGTGCTCTGATGCTCCTTTCTCAAAGATTTTGAGGTATTGATGGTATTGTTCAGGTACCATCTCCTTTGCTGTGAGTTTTTCCAACTCCCATACATGTTTCATTGATCCGGCTTTTGGTCCGGTGGACGCAGATGGGAACACCGGCAAAAACGGGTACTTATCCCCATATTTGTATTGACCCAGGTGTTTCATCTGTTCCATGTATGTGAGATGCTTCTCACTTTCCTCCTTCTCTTCAAGCCAGTGCGCGAAGTCTAATTCCTTCTCCTGTTCCCACAGATACTCCAGAACATGCCAGTGTTCTGCTGATTGGACCTTCTGCTCCTGCTTCTTGGTCCACTCCCTTTGCCTATGTCCACAGCTCCGTGGACAACATGTCAATTTGACTTGACCGGTTTCCCAATTGATTTCAGGATTGTGTTTTTGTAACCATGTTGACCCAATAATTACGTTGGTTTTTCCCAGCTCACATATTTCAAAGGTGGCTCGTTCCTTATGCCCTTGATAAGATAAGAGGAGATCAACCTCATGGGTGATCATTCCTCCTTCATTGTTGGTTCCATCCACATTCCAAACTTGGATGGGGCGCTCCAAGGGTATGAGTTTGAAACCCATCCTTTTTGCATATGCAGCGTGCATGAACAATCCTGTTGCTCCTGAATCGAGCAACACGGTTTGTTGAGTTTGTTCATGTGTGTCCAATCTTTCCAACCCGATCTCCATCAAGATCTCGTCCTTCCGTCCTATTGACCTAACTAAAAACTCCTTTTCTCCTTTTTTCAACATCCTTTTCGGACAAGCAGTTTCAGCGCGAGGCGCTATATCATGCTGCTTTCCTTTTAAGTCCTTTTGTCCCTTTTTAGATACTTGTACTACTGTATTTGGTAATGAGGAATTATGCACAGGTTTTTCCACCCTGCCGTGCTCCTTGGGAGTGACACTTTCAGCACCATGCGCTATATCATGGTGTTTCACCTGGGAGGTCACCTCTTGCGGGAACGTCTCAGAAGTCCTTGAGACTTCCGAGATCGTCCTTGCATCAACCTGGTCAGCGCTAGGCGTTATATCAAGGGGCTGTGCACTATCTAATCTATCTAGTACAGCGTATCTATTATGAGAGTCTAGTATGGGACCTACTGACTCTCTTCCTCTTTTAAATTCTCTTCTCCTTTCTTGAAGTACTCCTTCATTTCGTCAAATGTCATGGTGCGAATATCAAGTCCTGATCTGCAGTTTCTGGAAATGTGTCCGATCTTGCCGCACTTGTAGCATCTGGAGGGCGGTCTTTGGTTTTGATCGACGTCCATTGCATTAGGGTCTGGCCAATTTGCCGTATTACTTGAACTCGTGGATGCTCCAGCTCCCAATTGTCCCTGACTCACTGATCCCGATCTGAATCTCCATCGGGGTTTTGGCTGGGCAGGGGCTACCAGCTTCGCCATATCCAGGCCTTTGGATGCTCCTTCACTCCTATTGGCAGAGCTACTGGTCCGCGAGGAGTAATACTTCTCCTCGGCTTTCGCCTGTCTCCACTGGCGATCCAATCTTACTGCTTTCTGATACCATCCTTCAATGGTTTCAGGTACTTCATCGGCCTCCATTATCCTTTTTTGGAGTCCGGTATTCAAACTGCGTTTGAACTCTTCAACAAGAGCTCTTCCCAGGTATCCCGTGCCTCGTGATACCTTTTTAAACTTCTGTACGTGTTCCTCACACGTGCTGGACCCTTGTGTCATGGTCTGCATTTCCGAGATCTTTGATGACTGCTCATCAGTGTCACCGAAGTCCCTTCTGATCTGCCTGAACAACTGTTCCGCTGTTTGCGGAATTCCTTCTTCGTCGTTGGCCATCTGCTCCAACAGATTGTCCTTCCAATCTGCGGCAAAGCCTTCCGTCATGTATGAGATGATTAATAGGATCCGTTCCTCCTCGTCAGATTCCGGCATCTTTAATTGAATGTACAACCTGCATGCGTTTATGAAATTTGTCACTTCAGACATCTTTCCGGAGAAGACTGGAGGTTTGGCTACATCTATTCTAGATGTTCTGCCATTTCTGGTTCCGGGAATATTGAATACCATCCCTGGCAGTATGTTAACGATATTGGCGGGGGGAGGAGGGTGTTCTGCTGCGCCATGGCAGCCTGTGCAGCGTTTGCTTGCAGCTGTGTCAGCTGATTTTGGAGAGCTTGAATGGTTGCAGCTTGTTCATTGAGGAGGTTCAGCAATTCTGCTGAGGTCATTTCTTGGGGCGCTGCCATACTGTGATAGTTTGGCAGTGGCAATGTGGGTGATGGTGTAAGCAGGGGTGGTGGAGATGAAAACGGTGGTGTGGGTTCTCCAATGAAATCTGTGTCGGAGTTGAAAAGTAGGTTTGGATTTAGAGTTGCTGGATTAGGTACTAGGATGGGAAACGGTGCTGCTTCCCACTGATGTGGTTCCTCTGTGATAGAGTTGGTGGAGTGTGATGATGATGATGAAGTAGATTCTCCTTCAGATGAACTGAAACCCGCGTCGTTTGGATCAAGATCGCCTGTGACGGCGTCCCAAAAAGTATCGTTATTGTTTGTATCTCCTATCTTGTACATAAAGGTGAGGGAGGTCTTGGCCTGTCACCTGCTTGGGAATGTAGATACGGAAACGTGCACTCAGGGTCTGCAACCACCCCTGCAGTGCTACAATTTAAAATACTGACTACTGGTTTATTTTAATTTGAAAGGTCTATCTAATCAGGGTCCAAACGGTTGTCCTGATACCACTACACCGTACGGGTGCGAGTCTTTCTCAGAGGCGCGTGACCAAGCGGCGGCTACCTCCAAGGGGTACGGAAAAGGTGTATATATGTAAACTATTTGTATAGCCTTCAGAGGCCTAGGCCAGGGCAATTTAACATGCTAGGGGGCTGGTGAGGCTTGTCCCTAGATATGAGTGACGTATTGTGTCACCACCCCAGCACTGGTATCCTGTGCACAGGTAACCCTATCAACCGGGTTAGGTTCTTCGGTTTGCGTAGACCGGGAACATAATGCAAAGCTAGTTAAGGGCTGCGATGCAGAGCCACAGGTGGGCAGTTTTGAACAGTGTCTGGCAACCGGTACTGCAATTTTATAGTCGGCATACAACTGTGTGATCCCCTGGTTCTCGTCCACTTAACCCTGTGGTCCGGGTATAACAAGCGTTGGGGCTGCTAGAGAGGTAGTTGAGTTCTACTATCAGGAACCCCCCGGCGTGACGCCTAGGAGCCCCAACAGAGAACTGAGGAGAGATGAGGAAGGGAGGGATGAAACCCAAGAGAACTCGACTGAGGACTCTGGGTGCTGAATTGCACTCCTTATATACTATGACAGGTGGTCTGTGCACTACCCTAAACCCTACTCTAAATATAGTATGGTATGAGTAAGACGACTGCGCATGCAGTAATGGTAATGAGTCATCAGCGCCGGGCTCTGGTTATCTTATCTATGGCTTTATCTAAGCGCCCAGCAATAGGCGCCTGCTTAGTCAGCACATGTTTATACAATATGAAGAAAATAAATAATAAAATGGAAATGACTAGGTGAAAAAGCTGAAGCTTTTCAGTTGGTCATGACACCTCCAAGTAATGATGCCAGGTTTCTAGGCAATGCATGATGCCTAGCATTTCTTTATCATGGACATCATAGTTGCGCTCAGTGTTGTTGAGTGACTTTGATAGGTAGGCCACAGGCCTCCATTTGTCATCCTTGCAGAGCATAGAGAAGATGCCCCCCATAGCATAGTCTGATGCATCTGACTCCGCCCTGAACTTCCTATCTGAATTGGACATCATAGTTGCGCTCAGTGTTGTTGAGCGACTTTGATAGGTAGGCCACAGGCCTCCATTTGTCATCCTTGCAGAGCATAGATAAGATGCCACCCATAGCATAGTCTGATGCATCTGACTCCACCCTGAACTTCCTATCTGAATCCGGGGCAACTAGCAAGGGTTGCTCCGTGAATATCTTTTTCAGGCTTTGGAAAGCCTTATTTTGGACCTCCGTCCATTCCCAATTTTTATCTTTTCTAACCAGATCATGTAATGGTTGTGCAATTTTTGCAAAGTTTTGTACAAAGTGCCTATAGTAGTTGGCTAGGCCTAAGAACCTTTGTATGTCTTTGACACAAGAAGGTGTTGGCCAGCTAATGATGGCTTCAACCTTCTTTGTGTCCATCTGAATTCCTTTGGGTCCGAGGACCACTCCTAGGAATTCAACTTCCTCCACACACCACACGCATTTTTCCGGTTTTACATACAGATCATTTTCTTCCAATTGCTGCAGGACTTGTTGCACGACTGTATCATGCTCCTCTTTTGTTTTAGTGAAGATGAGTATGTCATCAATGTAAACAATGACTTTTCCTGCATTGATCATGTCACGGAAAATGTCATTCATCATGGCCTGGAAGGTGGCCGGCAAATTGGTCAGCCCGAAGAACATTACTACTGGTTCAAAAGAACCCTCTGGGGTAGTGAATGCGGCTTTCCATTCATCGCCTTCTTTGATCTGTACGTTGTTATAACCCCATCTAAGATCTAGCTTAGTGAAGTATTTAGCACTCCCTGCTCGATCTATGAGCTCCGATATTAATGGTAGTGGGTAGTTATTTTTAACTGTCCACTTGTTCAGGTATCAGTAGTCCTGAACCATCCGCTTCTTTCCATCCTTTTTGCTTACAAAGAAGACGGGTGACGTCTGTGGTGATTTAGAGGGTCGGATGTACCCTTTTGCTAATTGATCGTCCACAAAGTTCCGTACTTCCTGTAGCTCATCTGGGGAGAGAGGATAGACTTTCCCTTTTCTGGGCTGATAGCCTGGTTTGGTATCAATTGTGTGATCCCAAGGCTTCCTAGCTGGCATGTGCTCTGATGCTCCCTTTTCGAAGATTTTGAGGTATTGATGGTATTGCTCAGGTACCATCTCTTTGGCTGTGAGTTTCACTAATTCTTGTACATGTCTCATTGATCTGGTTTTTGGTCCAGTGGATGGGAACACTGGCAAAAATGGGTATTTATCTCCATATTTGTATTGACCTGGGTGTTTCATTTGTTCCATGTATGTGAGATATTTCTCACTTTCCTCTTTTTCTTCAAGCCAGTGCGCAAAGTCCAATTCCTTTTCTTGTTCCCACAGATATTCCAGAACACGCCAGTGTTCTGCTGATTGGACCTTCTGCTCCCGCTTCTTGGTCCACTCCTTCTGCCTATGTCCACAGCTCCATGGACAACACGTCAATTTGACTTGGCCAGTCTCCCAATTTATCTCAGGGTTGTGTTTTCGCAACCATGTTGACCCAATGATTACGTTGGTTTTTCCCAGCTCGCATATCTCGAAGGTGGCTTGTTTCTTGTGCCCTTGATAAGATAAGAGGAGATCGACTTTGTGGGTGATCATTCCTTCTTCATTATTTGTTCTGTCCACATTCTGCACTTGAATAGGACGTTCCAAGGGTATAAGTTTGAAGCCCATTTTTTTTGCATATGCAGTGTGCATGAACAACCTTGTTGCTCCTGAATCAAGCAACACTGTTTGCTGAGTTTGTTCATGTGTGTCTAACCTTTCCAACCCAATTTCCATCAAGATTTTGTCCTTTCGTCCTATTGTCCTAATTACAAACTCCTTTTCCCCTTTTTTCAAGTTCCTCTTTGGGCAAGCAGTTTCAGCACTGGGTGCTATATCATGCTGCTTCCATTTTAAGTCCTTTTGTCCCTTTGTAGATACTTGTACTACTGTATTTGGTAATGAGGAATTAAGCACAGGTTGTACCACCCTGCCACGCTCCTTGGGAGTGACACTTTCAGTGCCGTGCACTATATCACGGTGTTTCACCTGGGAGTTCGCCTCTTGCGGGAATGTCTCAGAAGTCCTTGAGACTTCCGAGATCATCCTTGCATCAACCTGGTCAGCGCTAGGTGCTATATCAAGGGGCTGTGCACTATCTAATCTATCTAGTACAGCATATCTATTACGAGAGTCCAGTATGGGACCTACTGACTCTCTTCCTCTTTTAAATTCTCTTCTCCTTTCTTGAAGTACTCCTTCATTTCATCAAACATCATTGTGCAAATATCGAGTCCTGATCTGCAGTTTCTGGAAATGTGTCCGATCTTGCTGCATTTGTAACATCTGAGGGGCGGTCTTTGATTTTGATTGACATCCATTGCGTTAGGGTCTGGCCGATTTGCCGTACTACTTGAACTCATGGAGGCTCCAGCTCCCAATCGTCCCTGACTTGCTGATCCCGATCCGAATCTTCATCGGGGTTTGGGCTGGCCAGGGGCTACCAGCTTTGCCATATCTGGGCCTTTGGATGCTCCTTCACTCCTATTGGCAGAGCTACTGGTCCACGAGGAGTAATACTTCTCCTTGGCTTTTGCCTGTCTCCATTGGCAATCCAACTTTACTGCTTTTTGGTACCACCCTTCGATGGTTGCGGGTACCTCGTCAGCCTCCATTATTCTTTTCCAGAGTCTGGTATTCAAACTACGTTTGAACTCTTTGATAAGAGCTCTTCCCAGGTATCCAGTGCCTCGTAATACCTTTTTAAACTTCTGCATGTGCTCCTCACATGTACTGGACCCTTGCATCATGGTCCGCATCTCCAAGATCTTTGATGACTGCTCATCAGTGTCACCAAAATCCCTTCTGATCTGCCTGAACAACTGTTCCGCTGTTTGCAGAATTCCTTCCTCATTGTTGGCCATTTGCTCCAACAGATTGTCCTTCCAATCTGCAGCAAAGCCTTCCGTCATGTACGAGATGATCAACAAGATCCATTCCTCCTTGTCGGATTCTGGCATCTTTAATTGAATGTATAGTCAGCAAGCATTAATGAAATTTGTCACTTCTGACATTTTTCCGGAGAAGACCAGAGGTTTGGCTACATCTATTCTAGATGATCCGCTGTTACCGGTCCCAGGAATATTGAATACCATCCATGGCGGTATATTAACAATGTTGGCAGGGGGAGGTGTGTGTGCTGCTGCAGCCGCGGCGGCCTGTGCAGCATTTGTTTGTAGCTGTGTCAGCTGGTTTTGGAGGGCTTGGATGGTTGCGGCTTGCGCATTGAGGAGATTCAGCAATTCTGCTGATGTCATTCCTTGGGGCACTGCCATACTGTGATAGTTTGGCAGTGGCAATGTAGGTGATGGCGTAAGTGGAGGTGGTGGTGATGAAAAAGGTGATGCGGGTTCTCCGATGAAATTGGCATCGGAGTTGAATAGTAGGTTTGGATTTAGAGTGGCTGGATTAGGTACTAAGATAGGAAATGGTGCTGCTTCCCACTGATGTGGTTCCTCTGTGATAGAGTTTGTTGAATGTGATGATGATGATGAAGTAGATTCTCCTTCAGATGAACTAAAACCCACGTTGTTTGGATCAAGATCGCCTGTGACAGCATCCCAAAAAGTATTGTTGTTTGTATCTCCTATTTTGTACTTGTACGTAAGTGAGGGAGGTCTTGGCCTGTCACTTGCTTGGGAACGTATGTATGAAACGTGCACTCAGGGTCTGCAACCACCCCTGTAGTGCTACAATTTACTATACTGACTACTGGTTTATTTATGGATGAAGAGTCTAACTAAGTTGGGTCCAAATGGTTGTCCAACTGCCACTACACTGTACGGGTGTGGGCCTTTCTCAGAGACACGTGGGCAAGCGCCGGCTATCTCCAAGGGGTAGGGTGAAAGGGTATTTACGTAAACTAAAATATAGCCTTCAGAGGCCTAGACCAGGGCAATTTAACACACTAGGGGGCTGGTGAGGCTGGTCCCTAGATACGGATTACGTATTGTGTAATCACTCCGGCACTGGTCTCCTGTGCACAGGTAACCCTATTGACCAGGTTAGGTCCTTCGGTTTGCGTAGACTGGGAATGTAGTGCAAAGCTAGTTAAGGGCTGCGATGCAGAGCCACAGGTGCGCAGTTTTAACGGTGTCTGGCAACCAGTACTGCAATTTTAACATCGGTGTATGACGATGTGATTCCCCTGGTTCTCTGCCACTTAACCCTGTGGTCCAGGTGTATCAAGCATTGGGGCTGCTAGAGAAGATAGTCGAGTTCTACTATCAGGAACCCCCCGGCGTGACACCTAGGAGCCCCAACAGAGAACTGAGGAGAGGAGAGGAGAGGAGGGATGAAACCCGAGAGAACTCGACTGAGGACTCTGGGTGCTGGATTGCACTCCTTATATACTATGACAGATGGTCTGTGCACTACCCTAAGCCCTACTCTAATTATAGTATCTGTATGAGTAAGACGACTGCACATGTAGTAATAGTAATGAGTCATCAGCGCCATACTCCGGTATCTTATCTACTACTTTATCTAAGTGCCAAGCAATAGGTGCCTGCTTAGTCAGCATGCGGTTATATAATATGAAGAAAATAAATAATAAAATGGAAATGACTTAGTGAAAAAGCCAAAGCTTTTCAGTCGGTCATGACAGATACGGACTTTTTCTTCATTTTTCTCTATTTTATTCAGAAGCCTACAGACATATAACTGGACACGGGCATACAGCGAGAGACCCCTATCCAGATATGGCAAGAGGATTATATAACCCAGGGTGGCTATATGATCAAAGCTGTTAGGGGATATTGGGTGAAATGGCATTCGTGGGAAGGGACCAGGAGTCTGGGTAAGTCCAGACAGGTCTGGGAGATGGGTCTGGGTCTTGTTGTTGCACATGCATAGCCTTAGCAGCTGCGCAGACTGTGCACACAGACCAGCGACTCAGGTATATAAGGTGTGCATTTTGGCATTAAAGCAAGGAAATACGATCATTGAGGATCACATAGTCCGGTTTAACACACTACTGCCATTAGTAGGTTGGGATAACAGAGCATTGATTGCACTGTACAAACAGAATATTAATCCTGCACTTGGGCAAGATCTAATCAGGCATGGAAATCTAGGGGATGATGCGACTTTAAAACAGATCCAGGATTGGGCAATAGAGTTGGCACAAGCCTATCACAAGGCAACGGAAGCATATGGGCCGGATAGACAAAAAGGTGGATACAAAGAAAAAACAGTTGCTAAGGATAACAAACCGAACCAGTTTCAATATAGTATGCCAACAATATCCAAGGATCTGAATGCAATGGATGTTGATAAGAATAAAAAACAAGTTACAGGAAGTTGTTATAACTGCGGAAAGGAAGGACATTTCACATGAGATTGCCCGGAACCGCAAAAGCCTTGATGGAAGGACAAGGGGAAGTGGAGAGCAAGAGAGGTTAGAATAGAAGAGCTCACCAAGGAGCAGTGGAAAGAACTCAGAAAAGAGAAGGGTTTTGGCAAAAGCCAGTAGGTGAGCACTCAGCGCTGCTGGCTAATAAAGTTTCAAAATTGGACAATGACTCTTGTGTAAATGTACAAGACTTGTTATATGAATATTCTTCTCATATTCATCAGATTCGAAACTTAAGTGTGAGCACAAAACCCAGAATTAAGCAGTGGACTCCTGCTTGGGTAATGAGACAGATATGGCAACAAGGTGAAGTGTTATGAGCTCACACTCAACACAAACCCACAAGCCTCGCAGAGAGAGGAGGAGGATAAGAAAGAGAGAAGGAAATGGTATTGAGACTACATTAGACAGAATCTAATGCCCATACAATGAGCGTAAGATAAACTACCTTAAGTCTTGGGGAACCAAGACTACCTACAGTTGGTCTTATATACTATTCTACTAAGACCCCTTACGACCCTTCCCACTGGCACCTCTACAGCCTCAGTGACTCATACTGCTTGAACGCTGCTTCCAGACCCTTGAGCACTGCTTCTGGACTTCATCTATCTTTAGCGATGCTGTGCGCCCTTGACAGTTCCACATGCGCCCATGGCCTAGAACCTTCCCCTCAGCCTGACGCTCCCACAGTCTCTGTCTGGGCCCTATTCCATGAGGCATACTGCTCACAGGCCTCCTGCAATCCCCAACAGGGAGTTGCTATTACCATATCAAGCTGTTGAGCATTGCCACTGATCCCATGCCTTATTGGGGTGATGTACTGATGCGCTGATGTGATCCGCACGCACTGCCACCCAGGGTTGCGATCTTCTTCCTAATATGTAGGTGGTTGGCCCAACCAATCATCGTCTTGTCTTCTAGTGAGCGCTCCCATGTGCTAACCCATGAAAAGTGTTCCTATAGTCCCTTCCATGATCACAGATCATGTATAGATGTCCCAGAGTGGTCCCAGACCACTAGCAAGATAAAAAGAAGAAAAAGACACATTAGGATGGATTCCTAACATGAAGCTGTTGCGATAGATTGTCTGAAAGGATGGGTTTACGAGAAACGTTTGTCTGAAGTAACACCACAATTGCTGAGGGAATTAAACCAACAGTCTGAATCAGAAGCAATGTGGAACTTGGTACAATTACAACAACAAATTGTCAAGGCTTCAGGGAAACAAGAAATGAACCTAAAAGGGATAATAACCACTATGGATACAGGATCCACAATTCCTGTTACAGCATTAGTTGATTCAGGATGCACAGGATCATGCATTAATGATGAGTTTGTGGAAAAGCACTGGATGAGCAAGCGACACCTCCTATGGCCAGTACCAGTCTACAACGCAGATGGAACTTGTAACACCATGGGGAATATCGAGTACATGGTTCAGTTCAAACTACAAATCAGAGACCATGAAGAAGTAATGGATTGCTGCATTGCACAACTGAGAAAAATGGATTTATTTTTAGGGCATGACTGGTTACAACTGCATAATCCAAGTATGAATTGGAAAAGGCAGGAAGTGACTTTTAGCCAATGTCCGGGAACATGTTGGAACCAATCCAATGTGAGTGAACCTGAGGAGGAGGTGGAAGAAACCGAGTCCTTAGAAGATGGGGAATGTCTACTTGCCATACATATAGGACCAAGAGAGTTGAAACTACAACCACTCTCAACAGACATTGTGGCAAAAGAGGCATTGACAAGCAAAAAGTGATCCCTAGAGGAAACTGTACCAGAGCATTACCTCAAATATCGAAAGGTATTTGAAAAGGATACTTTCGACGAGCTACTGCCAAGGCGATCATGGGATCATGCCATTGAGTTTATTCCAGGAGGACAGCCAATGGATTACAAGGTGTACCTGTTGAATAAGGAAGAATGGGAACAGCTGGATGAATTCCTGGAGGAAAACCTAAGGTCTGGGCAGATTAGACCAAGTACTTCTGAACAAGCGTCACCGTTCTTCTTTGTCAAGAAAAAGGATGGAAAACTGAGACCGGTACAGGACTACCGGAAATTAAATGACATCACAAGGAAGAACCAATATCTGCTACCCCTGATTGGCGAATTGATTGATCGACTATCAAAAGCCAAGGTTTTCTCCAAAATGGATATTCAATGGGGCTACAATAACATTAGGATTAAAGAGGGTGACAAGTGGAAGGCAGCTTTCAAAACTCATCGAGGCCTGTTTGAACCCCTGGTTATGTTCTTTGGTCTTTGCAATTCCCCAGTGACGTTTCAAACAATGATGAACAACATCTTTAGGCAGGAAATTGCTGAAGGATGGGTCGTCATCTACATGGATGATATCCTGGTGTTCTCCCAATCACAGGACACACACACGATGCATGTTAATCACATCTTGGCAAAATTGGAGAATCACAAGTTATCATTGAAACCGGAGAAATGTTGGTTTGATCAACCTCAGATTGATTTCCTGGGACTGGTTATCAGTCAAGATTCTATTCAAATGGAAAAAGGCAAAGTCCAAGCTGTGGTCGATTGGCCGATTCCTACATGCAAATGTGAACTGCAGCAGTTTTTGGGATTCGTTAATTTTTATTGGTGTTTTGTACCTGGATTTGCTAAAACAGCAAAACTGCTGATGGGTCTTACTGGCAAGGTTGAGTGGAACTGGATGGATCAGCAGATGTTGGCCTTTCAGGGACTGAAAGACCTTGTGGCAAGGGAGGTAGTTCTCAAAATTCCCGATGACAATGGTCAATTTTGAGTTGAAGTAGATGCATCTGATTTTGCGATTGGCAGAATTTTGTCTCAGCAGAGTACGGACAGTACATGGAGGCCTGTGGCTTTCATTTCCAAGTTGCTAAACAAGGCGGAACAAAATTATGAGATCTATGACAAGGAAATGCTTGCAGTCATGCATGCGTTCTACGAATGGTCTCATTACTTTAAAGGTGCAAAAGAACAAATCGAGGTTTTAACAGATCATCAAAACCTCACATACTTCCGAAAGCCACAGAACTTGAACAGACGACAGGCACGATGGGTTACGGACTTGCAGGAGTACAATTTTGTCATTAAACATTGGTCCAGAAAGTCTAACTCAAAAGTGGATCTATTGTCGAGGAGAGCAGGGCACAAAAGAGGACAAAATGATAATGAAGGGGTAATACTTCTGAAGGATCATTTGTTTGTAAGGGTTTATGATGATGATCGGGCAATCAAGGATATCATTAAGGCAATCCAGAAGGTCTCGGCTCAGCAGTGGGAAACTCAGGTTCAGCAAGGCCTTGAACAGCAGGACCCTGATTTTAAAACCAAGAAAGGATTGGTTGAATGGAAGGGTTGGATTTATGTACCAGCAGACACGCGGATCAGGGGCAATTTGATTCAGATTCACCACTCCTGGGGGCACTCAGGGGTAGCCAAGACTGTGGAAAGTCTCACCCATAACTTTTGGTGGCCACAAATGCAGAAAGACATTGAGCGTTTTATACAAGGATGTGAAATGTGCCAAAAGGCAAAGCCAAATCGACAGCCAAGAGCAGCACCATTAGTTCCGAATGAAATCCCCGATGCACCATGGTGTTACAATTCTCTTTTCCCTTTGTTAACGGACTACATTTACCTGTTACAAACCCATAGTTACGCTTGGACGTTATCTCCTTTTAAAGCTACCTTCACCTTTCCTTTCTTAGATAGCTATGCTCTTTCCCCTTTAGTTCCTATTGTTCTCTCAACATATATAAACCCTCCTCATGTACCATAGTTCCTTAGTTCCAACTTAGTCAAATCTTATCCATAACTTGAACACTCTTCTGCTCATCGCCTCAACCGCTCTCCTTGCTCTCTCTCTAGCCTTTGTCATCGTCAGACTTAGTGCCTAGAACCCTTGTCCAGTGATTGGGAACAGACCGAGACTCTGTTTGTCGCTGTAGACTTGGACGTTGAACGACGTTGTGGACATCGACCATAACATAAGTTGGAACTCAGGACCAGCTCAGGGTATCACCCCTAGCCGACACCATTGAGACCCGCAGCTCTCAGGAACAACCCCCGAATGGATCCATCACCTATAAGGGGAAATACTACCTTGGACGACAAGAAGTTTTTCTCTACCAATGAACCTGGTACTTTGTTACAGAAGGACGGAAACGAAACAAACCAGTCCCAGACAAATATTTTTCAGGAGACTTCTACTCAGGAGCCTTTGAATTCAATTTACCCAATCAAATCTACCTAGACTGGGGTAGTGAAGTACAAGGAGAACCACTCTACCTTGTTAAGGAACCAGAAAACGAACCAGGAAGGACCCTCTATAGGAAATTCTTTAGTGGAAGTGACCAACACGGAGTCACAGCTAGCCTTTTAGCAGAGTGGGAGGAATTACTATGAATTGAACAAGCCAAGCTTGAGGAAAACCCATTTGATACAGATTACTCGAAACAAGGACCACCCCCATCTCCAAAACCCAGAACTCCGAGTAGAACCCCTACTCCAGAACTGAAACCGATCACCAGAACACCAACCCCTGAACCACCGATTAACCCCAAACCACCGATCACCCCTGAACCAAGAATGGCATCTGAAACCAGTGCTAGCTCTAAAGGAGATATCAAACCGCAGCCTATACAACCTTTTACAGGCAAACAAATCGAAGCAAGGTCATTTCTAGGACAGCTTGAGGATTACTTTACCCTCAACGAACAGAACTATGAAGGAAAAGATGAGAAGAAAGTCAGATATGCACTTGCATGCATGGGACCAGAACTAGACGACTGGAAAACTATTATCCGAAGCGAATTGAATGACAACAGCGGCAGTACCACAGCCACGTTCAAATGGAGCAACTATGAAGCATTTGAAACACGTTTCATCAATGACTGGGGAGAAGTCAACAGCGCCCTTCGAGCCCTGAACAATCTATCCAAATTAAGAGTTGGAAACGGCATTTCAGTCCCAGAATACATCAGAAAATTTCACATGGATATAGGAACCTCTGGACTCACTGGAATACCCGCTCAGTTGCAGGCATTTGTCAAAGGATTACCCTTAGAACTTGCTAGAATGATCTTACAGGACCAAAGGAAGATCAGGATGATGCAAGAAGCCTATGATAAGGCTGAGGATCACCATAACGCTTGGGACATGACAGGACAGGGAAACAGGAGAACCACTGACGGATCTGGAACACGTTTCAATCGGAACAACAATCAATCCGGAGCAATCAGAGCTATAAATACCACGACTCCTAGCCGATTGACAGATGATCAAAAGGAGGAATACCGAAAGACTGGCAAGTGTTTCAGATGTGGAACACAGGGACACATCTCCAGGAACTGCCCGAAACGCAATGATGTGTCTTCATCCAGGTCTTCTTATCAGAATAAGGCCGTCCATTCCATCACTGAGGAACAACAGAAGGAAGAAGATGAACCAGCAAAGAAAATTAGAGCAATCTTTTCAGCAATGTCTACTGAAGAGAAGAATGCCCTCTTAAACGAATTTGAAAACGAGGGTTTTTAGTTAGGAAGCATCACTCAGCGGTTGGCCCTTCCTTATTATCAAGATCTGAACAGTTAGTGCTTGATTCTGTAATAGTATTATCCAACAATGACAAGCACATTTCGTTAACTATCAAATCGACCGATTTACCCGCTGGAACATCTGCCCTAATCGATTGTGGAGCAGAAGGAAACTTCGTAGATGAGGGAGCAGTGAAAGAACTCAGGAAAGAACGACTTAAGAAACCAATCAAAGTCAGAAACGAAGATGGAACAATAAATGTGAAAGGAATGATCACACATCGGACCAAAATATGCTACATGATCGAGGGACAGCAGTTTATCAATTGGTTCTGGATCACTAAGCTAGGTGATCAACGAATGATTCTAGGAATACCCTGGTTAGAAGAAAATAACCCGATCATCAACTGGCGAGAGAAATCTCTGAAAATTGGAGACCTAGACACATCGCCAAAAGCAATCTGGCAGCTAGTCCTTGACTCCCAGCAATGGGGCGAGGATGACTATTGGATTAGAGTTAAAACATTGGCATCACAGGAACTAGAGCATAGGTTAAAGAAAGACGAACCATCCACCACTCTACCTACAGAATATGAGCAATGGCGCACCATCTTTGACAAGAAGGCATCAGAACGCTTCCCATCCAGTCAACCATGGGATCACGCAATCAACACAAAGGAGGGTTTTGTCCCAAAAGCTAGTAAACTTTACCCTCTATCGGTCAAGGAACAAGGACTGTTAGACAAATGGATTGATGAACAACTCAAGAAAGGATACATTCAACCATCTACATCACCGCAGGCATCACCATTCTTCTTTGTAGCAAAGAAAGAAAGTGGAGCACTCCGACCCTGTCAGGATTACCGATACCTGAATGAATGGACTGTCAAAAACGCATATCCCCTTCCCCTTGTTTCCGATGTCATGACTAAATTATGAGGCGTCAAGTATTTCACCAAACTAGACCTCCGATGGGGATACAACAATGTTCGCATCAAGAAGGGAGACGAATGGAAAGCAGCCTTTATTACCAATCGAGGGCTCTACGAACCAACAGTAATGTTCTTTGGATTATGCAACTCACCATCAACCTTCCAAACTATGATGAACGAGTACTTTAGGGACATGATCAATGAAGGATGGCTGATCATTTACATGGACAACATGTTAATCTGTGCGGAAACACTAGAACAGCTGGAGGAGCAGACAAAATGAATTTTACAACGGTTACAAGATAACAATCTATTCCTGAAACTTGAAAAATGCAAGTTCGCCACGCAGGAAGTTGAATTCCTAGGAATGATCATCACCCCTGGACGCATTCAGATGGACCCAATAAAATTAGCAGGGATTGCCAATTGGCCAGTCCCTACCACAGTCAAACAAGTCCGATCATTCCTCGGATTTGGGAACTTTTACCAATGTTTCATTGGAAATTTTGCTGCCATCGCTAAACCACTTACCAACCTCACTAAGAAAACAGAACCATTTGACTGGACCACTGAATGGAACAACACTTTTGAAATTCTGAAGAAACAATTTGCATTATGCCGGTATTATTAATGCCAGATCCTACTCGACCCTTTATCCTTCAAACCGATGCATCGAATAAGGCAATAGGAGCAGTCTTGAAACAAGCAGATGAAACAGGATCTCTACATCCCTGCGGATTTATCTCACATGCATTAACACAAACGGAACAGAATTACCAGATCTATGATCGAGAACTCTTGGCAATTATCAAAGGATTGATGACCTGGCGACATTTACTACACAGATCACCCCACACCACTATAGTTCACTGCGACCACAAGAATCTGTCCTACTATCGAACCACCCAACGCTTAACGCCCAGACAAGCTAGATGGTCATCCCTATTATCAGAATTTGACCTACGCATTGAGCACATCCCTGGCACAAAAATGTTTGAAGCGGATGCCCTATCCCGACGCCCTGATCATATGGGAAACAGTGAATTACAAGAAGACATTGTAGTCCTACCAGAGGATCGTTTTATTCGTCTTATTGCAGAAGATCTAGTCACAGAAATTCAGAAAGCAATGTCAAAAGACAATTTCGGACGTATTCTAATTGAGGTTATCACCACGCACCGCGCCCCACCAATCAAATTGAACATACAAGATTGGTCTTATACCAATGGCATTGTTCACTATCTCGGAAAGACCTACATCCCTGATCAAGACAGGTTACGAACCAAATTGATTAAGGAAATGCATGAGGCACAATCATCAGGTCACCCTGGACGACTAAAGACCCTCAAACTCCTTAGGCGTGACTACTGGTGGCCTGGAATGTTCAAACATGTCAGGGAATGGATAGAAGGATGCACCCTCTGTCAGCAGATGAAGATTAACACACACCCAAATGTACCAGCCCTTCACCCGATTCCGTCGAAAGCAACCCGCCCCTTTCAGCAAGTAACCCTTGATTTCATCACCAATCTACCCCTTTCCGATGGCTTTGACTCGATCCTGGTCACGGTGGACCATGGTCTTACGAAGGGGGTAATTTTCACACCTTGCAAGAAGACAATTGATGCACTAGGCACTGCGGAACTTTACGTCTCCGAAATTTTCAAATGGTTTGGCCTACCTGACGTTTTGATCTTGGATCGAGGACCACAGTTCTCTGCAAAAGTATTTCAGGAAATATGAAAAGCATTAGGAATCAACCATAGAATGAGCACAGCCTATCATCCTCAGACTGATGGAGAAACAGAACGAGTCAACCAGGAACTAGAAGTCTACCTCCGAATGTTCTGCTCCAATGAACCGCATCTATGGAAACCGCTTCTCCCAATAGCCGAGTTTGCTCACAATAACCGACATCATGACACAATCAAAACTTCCCCATTCAGACTAATGTATGGGACGGACCCTGTTGCGCTTCCCACAGCTACTACACGAATGACCACACCAGCAGCAGAGGAGTGCCTTCAGTTCCTAAGGAAGGCCAGAGAAGAAGCGCTAGCAGCACATGAACTAGCAAGACAATTAGTGGCAAGACGACGCAAGGATAAAGCAATACGATTCAAAAAAGGCACCAAAGTATGGCTTGAGAACAGGAATCTTCACATACCATATCAGTCTAGAAAGCTAGCACCAAAACGAGAAGGACCCTTTGAAATCGAACAAGTAATGGGACCAGTAATGTACAAGCTGAAACTCCCAAAACAATGGTGCATTCACCCTGTGTTTCATACATCACTCCTTACCCTGTATAGGGAAACGACTGCGCACAGCCCAAACTATGTGAAACCACCCCCTGATCTTGTAAATGGACAGGAGGAATTCGAAGTAGAGGCAATTCTAGCCCACAGGAAGCGAGGCGCAGGCTACCATTACCTAGTTAAATGGAAAGGCTATGGATCGAATGACAATTCTTGGGAACCCGCTCGCAATCTTACAAACGCCACTGATATCCTATTGGAATATCAACAACGCCGACACCTCTGAACCATGACTCAATACAGAAACCGCCACGTCTTGAAACAAAATTACCACTATACAAAACGGAACTGCTCAACACTCTCTCGATACACTATAGCTCTTAAAGAAAAGACCGTCTACACCCACATACAATACCTCCCCTTCCAACACGCTCCTAGAGCACCAAACCCATCAGGAAAACTCACCCGAACTGTGGCGTTGGTCACACGATACTACCGCATCCCTCGACTTGATCACCATCACCAAAAGAACCCTTCAGGAACAACAGAGTTCCCCTGCAATGCCACCCAGAACTATCTTCCCAAGTACCATGACCTACGATTCTCAACCAACGAGCTACCTGCCTATAATAAGGATCCACCTGCCTACCAACTTCTAGCCATTAGAAACAGTAATGTTTATGAAAGTGCTCATGGAAGACTGCTATGTCCGGAAGAATATAAGCAGATGGATGAGATCACTAAACAGATACGGGAGTGTAGCGCACAAATTTGGTTAATTAACCAAAGAATCAGAATACCAGGAAGGCCTTGCATTCTCATGGAAGACATCCTTGATGATCTTCAATATTTGTCTACTGCACTGGGAGAGGTAATAGCGGACATCGTCAGGAGAATCAGAAGATTCTTAGTCACCCCAACAACGACACCAGGAATCCAACATCTAGATTCGCTAACCAGGTTCATCACGGAAGAACGAGAACTCCTCACTGACCCTGCAATCGAAGACCCACTGGATATAGAAAGTTCAGATTCGGACATGGAAATTAGCGATCTGGAATACATATAAATTCTGCAAGTATCATTGCCTAGTGCCAGACTCACACGCTGAAACCATGTTCACCTTCTTTGCCCTCGCTGCCTATTTCACCATCCTCCTCCTCCTCTCTTGCGCTCATTGGCGCATTGACGAAGCTACCGCCACCCTCTCGCCTTTTATCGCTGTCCCAGACCTCCCGCTCAAGGTCTTCATTGAAAATACCACTGTCATCCACTTCGAGGATGATGACCTCCACATCCACCCTGCTGACCTACTTCCTCAGGTATACCCTGACGACCACCACCTCCCTCATTTCGCCCAATTTGTCAAAAGAAACACTACACTCACTGTTGTCGCCGACGCCCTCGCCGCTGCCACCTGCTCCATCACCAATCTTTCCTCTGCCACTGATAATCTCGCCGCTCTCACCCTCACTATAGATCCACATGAGATGACCTACAAGGAACGCGATTCCTTCCTCCGGAATGCGCAAAACTTGCACAGAGCTGCTGAAGCTCTCAAATGGAAGGTGGAAACATCGACGAAAGAATTAGACAATGCTGTCAAATGGGCTGAGTCTAGAACGAACCATGGTTGGACAACCTCTGGCTGGTAGAAGTTGGTGACTTCTTGCATACAAAGGGGGTAATGTTACAATTCTCTTTTCCCTTTGTTAACGGACTACATTTACCTGTTACAAACCCATAGTTATGCTTGGATGTTATCTCCTTTTATAGCTACCTTCACCTTTCCTTTCTTAGATAGCTATGCTCTTTCCCCTTTAGTTCCTATTGTTCTCTCAACGTATATAAACCCTCCTCATGTACCGTAGTTCCTTAGTTCCAACTTAGTCGAATCTTATCCATAACTTGAACGCTCTTCTGCTCGTCGCCTCAACTGCTCTCCTCGCTCTCTCTCTAACCTTTGTCATCATCAGACTTAGTGCCTAGAACCCTTGTCCAGTGATTGGGAACAGACCGAGACTCTGTTTGTCGCTGTAGACTTGGATGTTGAACAACATTGTGGACATCAACCATAACACATGGGAAGTCATCTCAGTAGATCTAATCAGACCACTACCAGACTCAAAGGGCAATGACATGATCATGGTGGTGGTAGACTGGTTCACAAAAAAAGCATATTTCCTCCCAACAACATCATCAATTACGTCGCAAGGAGTAGCTGTCTTGTTCAGAGACAACATCTTTAGGGAGCACGGCTTGCCCAGAAAGGTTATCAGCAATCAAGGACCGCAGTTTGTCTCAAAGTTCATGGACAATTTATATGGAATCCTAGGAATACAGGCTAACAGATCTACAGCCTATCACCCGCAAACTGACGGACAAACAGAATGTGTTAATCAGGAAGTCAAGGAATTCCTGACAATGTTTGTCAATCATTGTCAGCACAATTGGAGTGATTGGCTTGCAGTAGCTCAATTCTGCCACAATGATCGAGTACATTCATCTACAGGGTTCTCACCGTTTTTCATGAACTATGGGAGACATCCCAACAAGGGGATGAATCCACTGTATCAGCCGAAAACTGTTGTCATGGAGGAATTGGTCAAGGAAATTGAGGATGTTCATGCCAAGGCTAAAACTGCACTCGAAAAAACCGCTGAAGCAATGAAAAAGCGGTGGGATGTTCATAGGACACCAGCGCAAAATTATCAACCTGGTGATAAGGTGTACCTCAGCACAGAAAATCTGCCAATGCTTCGAGCAACTAAGAAGTTTGATGGCAAGTTTGTGGGTCCCTTAGAGGTGGTTGAGAAGGTCAGCGAGTCTGCATACCAGCTAAAGATCCCTACTGCATGGAAGATCTATAATGTCTTTAATGAAGTACTCCTAAAGCCATATATTGCTCTGGAATTTCCCAATCAAATCGAAAAAGCTGCCAAACGTAAAGAGGCACAGATGGTGGAGGAATTGGAGGATGACGAGTATGAAGTTGAAGAAGTCATGGATAGCAGAGTTAGTGGACGAAACGGTGGTAGATTGGAATATTTGGCCAAATGGAAAAACTATCCTGTAGAAGAATTGACATGGGAACCAGCTGAAAACCTCGCCAATGCTAAGAAAGAGGTTCAAAAATTCCATTGACAAAATCCAAGTGCACCCAGGCAACTAGCATCCACAGATTTACAGTTTAAAAATTGGCATAACTACACAGATACAAAGGCTCCCAAATGGTTGTTCAGTTGGGAAGATGGCAAATTCAAGCATGACTACCTCAACAAGTTAAAACGGAATTGGCAATGGTGGAAAGGCAACTGTTACAGTTCTCTTTTCCCTTTGTTAACGGACTATATTTACTTGTTACAAACCCATAGTTACGCTTGGACGTTATCTCCTTTCATAGCTACCTTCACCCTTCCTTTTCTAGATAGCTATGCTCTTTCCCCTTTAATTTCTATTGTTCTTTAAACGTATATAAACCCCTCTCATGTACCGTAGCTCCTTAGTTCCAACTTAGTCGAATCATATCCATAACTTGAACGCTCTTTTGCTCATCGCCTCAACCGCTCTCCTCACTCTCTCTCTAGCCTTCGTCATCGTCAGACTTAGTGTCTAGAATCCTTGTCCAGTGATTGGGAACAGACCGAGACTCTGTTTGTCACTGTAGACTTGGACGCTGAATGACGTTGTGGACATTGACCATAACAGCGACTGCAAACTCATCTACGCTGAACCCGACATGGAAGGGGCATTCTCAAGAGACCTTGAGTGCAGTGGACCAGTTAAACCCACGCTTGATTCCCCTAGGCAGACCAATGCATGACTTCCCGGGATGTGAAGTCTTGAGAAGGAGGTCATGTTACAATACGGACTTTTTCTTTATTTTTCTCTATTTTGTTCAGAGGCCGACAGATGCATAACGGAACGTGAGCATATGGTGAGGGACCCCTATCCAGATATGGCAGGAGGATTATATAACCCAGGGTGGCTATATGATCAAGGCTATTAGGGGATATTGGGTGAAACGGCATTTGCAGGAAGGGACTGGGAGTCTGGGTGAGTCCAGACAGGTCTGGGAGATGGGTCTGGGTCTTGTTGCTGCACGTGCATAGCCTTAGCGGCTGCGCAGACTGTGTGCACAGACCAGCAACTCAGGTATATAAGGAGTGCATTCTGTAGGTAGGAGTCCTTAAGACTCTAGATTGTTTCCTCCTTGTAGGTTACAGACTACTGTGTCTTAGCTTCGTCTCAATCTATCTCTTTCTTCTCTGAAGCTTGTGATTGTGTCAAGGATTAGTCCTAACAAATCACCAAGGATTCTTTGTTCAGGATGTTCCAGACAGCAAATTCTACAAGCCACAGCTTCCAGGAAAACCACCCAACAGGACAGTCACTTATAAAGGGAAATTCTACAGAGACTCTAACATTCTAGAATATAATCACAGGGAACAGTGTTGGAAACAGTGGATAACAGAAAACTTTGCAAAGCGCATCAAGGAAAGCAAGTTTACAGATTCATATACACCAGGAAACCCAGAAAAACTCCCATTAGATGTTTTAGATGAGTGGATAGCAGAAAACCACCCAGAACATTTAGAAGTGGAAAGAACTCCCATCCCTCAGCCGTTATTACCACCAGAACTAACTGAGCCCAGGCAAAAGGAAGACAAATCTTCAGGAGAGTCATAACAAGAAGAAGAAGAAGGATATAACAGTGGAAGATTAGTAACAGGAGAAAGCAATCTACAACTTGAATATTTTGACACAGCTCCAGATCCACTATCCATTGGATTAGCTCAACTTAATATAAATGCCCAAATACCATCTATTGAAACACCAGAACCACCACTTTGAACACCTACCCCACTGATCCCACAACAAACCAAAGAAATGTCTACCAGTACTACCACCAGTGACAAGAATCACCCAAAGATAGACCCTCCTGAATACTTTACAGGAAAGCGATTTCAATTACAAAATTTTCTTGCCCAATGTGATCTATATTTTCACCATTACAAGGATACATATTCCATCAGCCCTAAAGACAAGATCTTACTAGTCTTAACTCATATGAATGGCTTGGCAGCAGAAAATGAAGTTTTTACAGACCCTAGGATTGTAGATCAGATCGACAATTCAGACACAGATTTAGATTCCAACTCAGACAACAGCAAAATGGACTATTTATAAAGATCCCATTGGAACCATTGTCCTTCAACTACAAACACTTGCAGCAACAAGGTTCACCTTTTTTGCCCTCACTGCCTACTTCACCATCCTCCTCCTCATCTCATGCACTCACTGGTGTATCAAAGAAACTGTCTCCACCCTTTCCCCCTTCATCACTGCTGTCCCAGATCTCCCACTCAAGGTCTTCATTGAAACCACCACTGTTGTCCACTTCAAGGACAATGACCTCCACATCCACCCATCCAAACTTGCCCCCCAGGTTCACCCTGATGACCACCACCTTCCTTGCTTCACCTAGTTTGTCAAAAGAAACACCACCCTCACCATTGTCACCAATGCCCTTGCCACTGCCACCTGCTCAATCATGAACTTATCTTCTGCCACCAACAATCTCACTGCCCTCACCCTCACCATTGACCCACACAAGATGACCTACAAGGAGCGCAACTCATTCTTATGAAATGCCCAGAATCTCCATTGTGCCACCAAGGCACTCAAATGGAAGGTTGAGACTTCCACAAAAGAACTAGACAACACCATCAAGTGGGCCAAGTCCAGGACAGATCATGGCTGGACAACTTCTGGCTGGTAGAAGTTGGTGACTTTTAGCATACAAAGTGGGTAATGTTATGATTCTCTTTTCCCTTTGTCTAACAGACTACATTTACTTGTTACAAACCCATAGTTATGCTTGGACATTATCTCCTTTCATAGCTACCTTCATATTTCCTTTCTCAGATAGCTATGCTCTTTCCCCTTTTATTTCTATTGTTCTCTAGACATATATAAACCCTTGCATGTACCATAGTTCATTAGTTCCAACTTAGTCAAATCATACCCTCAACTTGAATGCTCTTTTGCTCATTGACTCAACTACTCTCCTCACTCCCATCTAAGGCCATTGTCATCATCAGACTTAGTGCCTAGAACCCTCATCCAGTGGCTGGGAATAGACCAAGACTCTGTTTGCTGCTGTAGACTTAGATGCAGAATGACATTGAAAACATTGACCATAACACTCCATGATTTTAACATTTGGCAGTCTCTTTGGAGAGTAACCACTACATCCCTCTGGGAGTCAGTTCCAAGGTTGGTCCAACATACCATGGGAAAAGCTGGGGTGGTGGTGGTGACAGTTCAATAATGCCTCACACACTAAATGTGCATTCACAAGTACTATAGACTATACATGGTAAAACACTGAATTTTTTTATTGTGTTTTTCCAGTGCTGACATCATTCAAATTTGAGCCATGGATAGATTCATGGAACTTAGCTAGGCAGGGTCAGCATAAAGTATTGTTCAAACAGGGGGATTCCCACAAATGTGTTTTAGCAATAGCTCAAACCCATCAGATGTCACCTTTGCCAAAGGCACCTTGTCAATATCCTCTTCATTAACATTCTGTAGAGAAAGCTTGACACGATATGCAGAGAGTTGTGTTATTCCCAAAACTAGGGATATTACTTAGATAAATTTTGTTGTGACACCAGAACCTGAATTTACCTTGAGGATTTGCCTTGCCAAAGTAGAGGTCAACACGTCGTAAATCTTTCAAGTCTTTCTGATTGCGCAGCTGATTAAAATTTACTTTTGCAGGATTCACCAATTCTACAGTATAGAAGTGTCCAGGCTCATCGGGAACTTTCTTGACACAAATAATGGGAATCTGAACCAGTACCTGGTTTAAATTCCAAAATGACTATCAATGCCATAATGATAGTGTATATGTATTCACCTCATTTTTTTTCTTTAAAATGTACAAGAAGTGAAGTTGTGGACCTGGAAATACATTTATTCAGCTTGTACGTGTCAAAGCAAGATGGGAATTTTTCTTGCGTACTTTGATTATGATGCATATAAATACCTGAGCATCAACATGGTTAGCAACCCAAAGTGAATCGGAAAATCCTCGTCACTCACTTTCTAACAACTTCCACCCTGAATCTGACACACCTGCCAAAACATCATCCTTATCAACGTCTTTTATGTTAACCTTCTGTGGAGAAAGTTTGATGCTGAAATCGGCGAGTTTAGTTCCCAAAACTAGGAATTATCTCTGAGCTAAATTTGGTTGTTGCAATGGATGAGCTTACCAATGCTTGAAAGTTCTGATTTGTCAAAGTATTGAAGAGTACTTCGCACGTGTCCATGTGTGCGGTATTGACGAGGCCCAGGCATCCTTAAATCTACTTTTGTGTTTTCCACCAATTCTACAGCATAGTACTCTCCAGGTACAGCCTGACGCTCCTCCGAGTTGTCAAGAACTTCGCCAATACAAATGATGGGAATCTCAACCGATGTCTGGTTCGAATTTCAAAATGACTGCTAGCATCATGATATTGCATATATTACCCCGTCTTTCTTTTCTAAAATATACAAAACACCGGGATACAGATCTAGAAATTGGAAGAGAGAGCTTCAGTATTATCATAATAGCAGTGGACATTCTCCAAAGTTCACCTTTTTCCGACTTGTTGGATTCGGCATCACTGTGCGGTGAAGAGTCAAATGCCCTGGGATTAACCTTATTCTCTGCTGAGTGACTCGAACCATCGACAAGCCCTTGGTTTGCACCATCATTTACAACAGGTACTGCAGTGGAAATGCTTGTAAGCGCCCAAAGGAACAAGGCATAGTTGAAAAATATCATGATGAATCTGCTGTACATAAGATATTGAATTGCAAAGGTTCAAACTAGACACTCACAGATGACTATCTGCGGAAGTAAATGGAGACCAGCTCAAGGGCGATAAGAGAACCAATTGTATTTATACGGATCATGACTGACCCCTGCCCAATATTACTGACCGGTCCATCCCCTTGTTGCCTGGCAGAAATATAGAAATGTTGCAATGTCTACAAATCGGCCAGAGTAGGTGGTTTCCATAGCGCTGTGGCTATGATGTTCGGCAAGAGCAATATATCGTATCTGTGTACTAACCTTTTGGCAAGTCACGACCATGCTCATCGACATCCGCCGTTTCGTTGGCACAGGGAATGCATCATGCATGGCATCAGACCAAATTTGACGGAAGATTGAAACCAGGTTACGTTTACAGCAGGCGCACACATAGCAACCTTGCATAGCCCATCCGTCTCCACAATATTTGATTACCCTGTTTCTGCTCCTTATAACCCTGTTTGGGTGGCAGTTCGTCGCTCGAGCCATATTCGGCTGTCAGTAGAAACTTTTCCACCTTGGTAACGACGAAGGGATCGGGGTTAACATTATCTGTCGTACATGCAGGCTTGGTTGGTGGCGGCTAGCCGAGGCCGAAAGAACATCCAGCTGACAATACTCGCAATATTATCAACGGCTCTCTTAATCGAGGATGCATAGAGCATGTCCTGAAGGCTTGGTTACTCGTCTTGACCCTATGCCTGCAGTTGAGTTTACAGTGGCAAAGATCTAATTTCACAATCAAAAAAAAAATTCTAGGAATGTTACGATGACAACTATGATTTCCTTCAATCCCGAGATTTGTAAATAATCCATGCAATCTTTCCCAAGCGCTTCTTGTTCATGAACAAGTAGGTTTGTGAGTCGCAAAAGAGAATAAGGACAATAATCTATTGAGAGGGCGATATTCAATCCTGTGAACTGGCCATGTACTTATACTGATCTTTTCACCCTCTACTGCGGAGAGCGACAGATGCTTTCGAACATCCATTCCTGCTGTTTCTGTCGTTAACGTTATCACAGGCGGTTCTTGGATATGGTAGATGTGCTCTTGACCTCGGGTCATCAGCAAAATCCTCAGGCAAGGACATGAATGCATGAACGATGATAATGCGCATACGTATCTCCAAAGGCTACCACCATTGGAATGAATAACTCTCTGACGCGAAACACGCTCCCTGTGGCCATACTGGCCTAAACACACCATTAGCTATCGACGCAATCATTCGCCGCTTTCCCTTTTTTTTCTCGGTGCCGCAAACCCGAATTATCATCAGACCAACAGCCTTTCATTACCAGATTCAGAATCTCGTCTATCTTCAGTTGTATGCGCGTACACTGCTTCATGCTTGCGTCCACAATACACCAACTACCTCCTGGCCAACATCATAGAGTCCATTATTACCAGCGTTCCATATACATATATATGACAAACAATTTTTTTCCACACGGTGGGACCATCGACATAATTTCAAGCCCAGACAACAACCGCCGACAAATGGTTTATGCTCTCAATGTGGCCCTTTTTTCTCCATTTGCGACCCTGCGATCTCAGCCCCCCGCCTTTTTATATCCTTGTCAGCAAATGTTTCAAATGCCACTCGAACCCCGGTCTAATATATCCAGACTTTTTGGGACGTGTGGTGATGGACTAGCATCGAACCAGCATAGACCCGGAAATGGGAAGAGGCACTGACTCTATGGGAATGAAGAATGAAGGTCCCTTTGCCGTTACGTTCTCTTGGAAAGGGATGTGGCAAGAGTCATACAATTTGGTTCATTAATGACGGAGCGTACATATGTCAACGTGACAATTATGAGGGTGGCACGGATACAGAGCGGGCACAGCAACTACCCATGATTGATTAGGATGAGTGCACATTCAGATATGTAACCGTTGACTCATGGAAACTACTAAGCCACGAAAGATATGCAGATGTACTTTGGACTCGAGTACATTCTAAACTCCGTGAACACGTGTTTACTTTGCGCTCTTCAAGGACGAAAAAATAATTTAGACAGTGACAGCTTTATTGTTACCAGCATCCACCCAAATACGCCCTGTGCCACAGGTCACTACTTTTTCACCGTCGGCGATGAAAAGGAGTAGTCGGATGATCGAGCCACGCAAAACGACTGAAGTTCTCGTCTTTAACATTCTGAGTACGAGTTGGGATAACTAGACACAGATTCTAGATCTGACTAACTCCATTTTCGGTATATGGCTTGTTTTGCCTTTGGATAGAGGCAGTCGACTGCCTACGAACTAGAGGCGCATTCGTCAGAATTGGCCAATCGGCTACGCCGCACTCGTCCCTGGTGGCGTATATCACGACTCTCTCTCACGGCCGCAAATGACGGTCACCTTTTTGGGTATGAAATCGTTCTTTTACGAAGGACCAACTGATATGTCATTACTCAATTGCTCAGGTAAGGTGGTGTGACAAGTACCCTGTTTTTTAGTACGTGATCTCGTTATGGGCCAAGTGTACAAAGTTTCAAGTTGATGCCAGGAGTCACTGGGGATGTAATGGTCAGGATCCGTTATTCAATATCAATACCCGCGTACTGCTCTAAATATCCAGATTATATCGGCTCAATGTAGGCGCACCAGAATGGCCCTTTTTTGAATCTCAATTTGGTATGAAAGGCGAAAAGGCATCTGTAAATTTGTAATGAAATTCTGACGCAAAGAAAAAGTCTATTTTATACCAGATCCAACTCCATCCATGGGCCACCCGTCGTCCGAACTCCTCAAACACGAGTGAATGAATCTCGAACGTTCTTCGCATGCCATGCACCCATCAATCTGGATCATAATCGGTTGAGTTTGTGGGTGCTTGTAGGCACGGCGGTCCCCGTTCACGACGTGAAAGACGAGAAAGAATTTTTTTTTTTTTTGGTTGTATCCACTGTGAGTTTAGTTCGTTGGCTGAGTGACACCCAATTATTAAAGGTTGAACCATGATCGGAGCAGTACGAGTTCAACATGCCATGCCAGGTGATACAGATCATTAGCATAGTCCAATCAAATACCGCCGCATTGTACTACAGCCAACAATAACTAGTAACGGGCAAAGGCTGCGGAGCATGCCACTTATTTATAATTTATAGCGCCGAAAGCCATATATCTACTCGTTCATTTCAAACCCACCCGCTACCCCTGCTAGATTCGCTCCCCGGAATCGCGACGCGACCCTCTGTGTCTCGAATGAGCCCGCTGCGCCGCCCGTCATGTAGCGAATTCTACTAAGCAACCACGGTGTCGCCCACACTACATATCATACTTTATTGCATTGATGCTATGCTACAAGAAATTGTAGGGAACGTGATATGCTCGAAAGACTGCCTGCACAAGAAACCTTCTATTCACTGACGTGGCTCAAAAAAATCTCGTGGTCAAGGTTGCTCGCATTAACACGACCCACAGGTAGTGCAAATGCCCAATTATCAATGATAAATGCCGTATCCCTTCCGTCGATAACCTGGTAGACATAGTCTTCCTGTCTATCACCCCTGCACGAGCAAGTCAAGAGGGAAAAAAAAATACGGAAATCATCACTGGCGTCATTAAGCCGCAATTGTTATGGATAACGTACGGATGAATGAGCTTGTAATCCTCCTGGTATTTTTCTCTAGTTGCCTGTCTGAGGCTGAACTCCTCGTCCTCCTTGAATTGATTGGGTTTGACTGGGTCGCCCTTGTACTTTGTGACCAGGTAAAAGTCATAACAAAACTTTTTTGAGCCCGGTGGTGCGCAGTCGAAATATGCCCATGCGAGAAAATCACCAATAGCAGATTGGTTGATGACCTCGTACTCCATTGAGCGACCGTCTTGCAAGTTGCGTGCTTCCATTTTTCTAACGATAGCAGGGTATCCTCCAAACTCCCCTTTCAAGCGATTATACATCGAAAAGCGGCTGGTATCACCGATCTTGATTGATTCGCCGAGGTTGTTTGTTACTGCGTAATAAACGCAATCCTTGGGAGGTTGACATTTTGCCGAGTATTCCTGCCTGGATGGAGGGCTACGCTGCGACGTGAATCTTGCGTATCCCCAATCGATGAGATGTGCCTTCCAACTTTCGTCCTGAGAGGGGATTTGCTCGAATACCGTGTTTGGGCCAATCTTGTCCCTTGCGAATAGCCAGTTGATGCACGAAATAGCTAGGGCAACAGGTAGACACTTACATATACTGGACTCCAAATACTTGCGCATAGGATGAGACCAACCCCTCTGTCAGCTTTGGTATTTGATCCTCCTCCAAGCCTCGCTTAGTAGCCTCTTTCTTAGTCATACCCATGTACCTCATCACGATACAGTAACGCTCCTTGCCCCCCGTCATTATGCCATACCGCAGTAGCTGGCCAACAGCATGAAGGTATGCTAACTCAAGCGTCATCATATCCCGATCCGTTTGCTTGCGGATCCTCACGAATTTGATCACAGCTGGAATTTTCACGTCGCCAACGGGGAAGCCGTCCGGGATCTTGAACGTTATGCCGCTGGCTCCATCCCCGATCAAGGACGCCTGGAGGTGACTGCGTACCCTTTTCACGGCGGCCTGGACAGATTTCAGAGGGCCAGCGGTGGGTAACCCTGTCAACTAGTAATTGTCCCATGGGTGGCGTTAAATTAAACGATCAAGGGGAGTTACTCACCTCAGCGCCATTATACCGCGAAAACAATCTCGTTGGAGGGTAGCTCTCGTTGTAATTGATGAGCGCCAAGCCTGAGTATCCTGCGATATTGGTATCCACTTCGACGGTTTGTTGTGATGCGCATAGGAGCGAACAAGAGTAGAGCAGGAGGACAGCGTTGAATAAATAGAGACGCATGATAGGTCCCTGGCACCAGGCCCCGCCCAAGCAGCTGAGAGATCGATTGCGAGGAGTTTTATACCCGATCCGTATTTGATGCGTTTCGTTTCAGCCTCCGTGTAACCCATGCAACAATCACCCACCAATTGTTTTCATTCATTCAATGGCGTACGAGATATTGCCAAAACCTATGCAACCATCGTATTGCTCCCATCACGCCTTCCTTTTATGATACTTACAATAAGAAGGAGCACTTATATATACTGAACTTTAAACTTGCTTGCATAGAATTCTCCGTCAGCGCTGGTATTTGATATTCCTTCAAGCCTTGCTTAGTTGCCTCTTTCTTAGTCATACCCAGTACTTCATCACGATACAGTAACGATCCGGGTTTCCCTTCATTATGCCGTATCCCAGTAGCTGGTCAACGCATTAAGGTATTGCCAGCTCAAGCGTCATCATATCCCGATTCGTTTGCGTATGGACCATTACGAGTGTTACTACGGCCAGGATTTTCGAGGCCCAAACGGGGAAGCCGTCCGGGATCTTGTACGTCTTGCCGATGAGTCCATCCCCAATAAGGTGCGCCTTGCCGTCGTGCAGCGCAGCACCCTTTCCACGGCGGCTTGATCTGTAGTAGTATTTATATCGCCCCCGATGAGTGGCATTAAATTAAACTATCAAGGGGCGCTATTCACCTTGTCGCCATGATTCCGCGAAAACAGTCTTGTTGTTGGGTAGCTCTCGTTGTAATTGGCGAGCACCAAGTGCCCTGTGATACTAGTAGCCGCCACCTCCACGGTTTGTTGTGACGTGCACAGTAGCGCACAGGAGCAGATAAGGAGAATAAATAGATATGCATGATAGACAGGTAAAGTTTTCGGGACCAGGCCCACCCAAGCAACTGGGAGACCCGATTGCGAGGAGGAACACATGATAAATGTATCACCTACGACCCATTCCTTTCATAAATATGACCTTGAAGCTTGACCAGTTTTTTTTTTCTTTTTCCTTTTGCTCTCGAGATTGATCTAGCTCTGGAGAAAGTTACTTGCTCAGGTTAGGATTCCCGCATTCGGATATTTGCTTGTTGTCCCCGATAAATGTGAATGTCACGTTTGTGACAATCATGATTATGTAACTAACACAGACTAGTAAAATACCGGAGGGGCTGAGCGCACCATTCTAATCTGTGGCAGAAAAACCCACAGTGTGAGGCCGCGGCACCGTGACTGTTCCAAGAGTTCTAGCCCATCCCCAGGGTCGCCCTTCAAAGCACCGGAGACACCCGTTTCCATCCATGACCGAACCACCTTTGCTCACTGTGGACGGTGACTGCAATAGCGCATGGCCAGAAGAGGCTCTGAGGGAATATTGGATGTGCTTGTATAACCGCGGTTCGGGCGATCCGTGGTCGAAGGAGGAGCCTGAGGGGTCCATGATGATGTTGAAGGACACGACCAACCTTGGACAGGACCGTGCTACTAAGCCGTTGTCAATAGGCTCCGGTTGGAATACGACTACTGACGACTTCATCGTCCCATTGGAGCAAGACCCTCCGAATTATCACATGAAACGAAAAAGAGAACAAGAGATAAAAGCGACTCTTAGTGACATTGTCCTTCACGGCGGACCCAGTAGCACGTTCTACCTAGGCCGTCCGAACCCTCAGTCCGGCGTACCACCTCGCACGACGGTCGTTCAAGTTGCAAAGGATAACGATGAGAAGACTAGTAGCTCAGACGGCGGCGGCGGCGGGTGGAAGAAGCCTCCCGTACTCGTACCTATACCCTCTCCGATGTCTGCGCCGGGGGTGGTGGTGGCGGCGGCGGTAGCAGCAGGGTCATACACTGGCACAACCAAGACAAGTCTCGCAGGTCTCAAATTCCAAAAAAACAAGAACAAGAACAAGTCAGCGACTGCCGACTCGGACCACTCGGCGTCGGTGAATCAGGAGGCTTCTCCCAACAATACGAATAGCGAGAAAGTTATCCGAAATTCTGGGGTGGAAGATGCCAGCAATGGGCCTATCATCGAGTCCGACACCCTTGGTGACAAGACTACAAAAACGAAAGTAGAAGATGACAATGACGTGCCAGGTCTTTTCCTTTCTACTCCTGCAACTCGAGAGGTGACGACGAGTCGGACGGGGACCATCGTTGACGGTGGCAACCCCACCACCGAATCTGCCCAAGAGAAGAAGAAAAAACGTAGAAGATCTGGATCTGGCTCAGTCCTCCCAAATTTCAAAAAGACGAAAAAAGCCGCGCGCGACGCGGATACGGTGGTGCCTCCTCCTCAGAAGGGTCCTCCTGGTGGCCATCCAACCCACTCGAACGGAGAAAGGCGTTCTGATTCTTCTACCTCTTCTACCGCTGTCTCTACTCCTACGACTACGACTACGACTACGACTACTATAGGAAAGGAAAGAGAAAATGGGAAAGGAAAAGAAAACGAACTAGAAGACGAAGGAGATAAGGGTGAAAAGCGGAAAAACACGAAGCGGAAGAATTTGGAAGTGCCAGTGAATGAGCTGATAGGGTCGAAGAAGGCGACGAAAAGGATCAAACGGGATCCCGATGAAGGGGAGTCCGGGGGAAACGGTAATGGTAATGGTAGCAGTAGCAGCAGCCTTCACGTTGAACGGCTCGCGAATGGGAAGAAGAAGAAGCGGGCTACGACGACGACTGGAGGACCCACCGGCGGCGAGTCGCAACAAAGGAGTCTGCAATGGTCCCTTGTCGTCACCACTACCACCGGGAAGACGAAACCGAAAACCAAGTCTAATAATGCGAAACGTGTACAACAAACGGTGCCTGCACAATTCACATTAGGAACCCCCACCTCCGCCTCCGCCCCCGCACCTGTTCTCTCACCTCCTACACGAATATTAAGACCAACGATATGGGCAGCCGTACGTCTTCCCTTTTCTCTCTTTTCTCTCTTTCCTTTCTTTTGTCGTTTTGCGCACATATCCACTTTTTTGTTTTTTGGCATGGGACCATCAACCCACCCCCTTTCTTTTTTTTTCTTTCTTATAGAGCAGATCTGAGCTCGTGCTCGTCCTCCCTGAACTAGGCCACTCCAAATCGTACAATGGGATTACACAAGGATCGTCCAACTATCCAATGGTGTTGCTGGACGAGTCGACGGCGGAGGGCGTGAGCGTTGAGGTCGTCCATCCAGCACCACCACCAGCAACAGAAACAGTGGGAGCGTATCCCTGTGTGAGGCTGACTTTGTGAGTGGGGACGATAAGCTTCACGTCCTTGGTCGAAATATTAAACCCGATTTGCTTGTTTTTTTGCTAGGAAAAGAGAATTCAATTGTGCTGTTAATGAGCTCCCCGTCGGGACTGCAGTCAAAAAAGAAGAGGCAGAAGCGGAAGGAGAAGAAGATCTGGGAGGGAATGAACGCCTCGCTGTTCCTCTTCCTTCTGCTCCTCCTGCTCCTCCTCCCGCCTGCATCCCAGACATCCATCCGCCCGAAATCGAGATCCTCACTGCATCGCGGAACCTCTCGTGTCCCATCATCCTCGTCTCGTCTAAAGAGGTTTTCAATCAGGCGTTCTTGACGTCGAACCTGGACGCGAACACAAATGCGAACACGAATGGGAGGGGGGCGGGATTGGCGGATGAACATGCGTATGTGTTTTGGGGGTTTTTCCTGATAAAGAACGTTACGGAAGGAGGGAGATTGGTCAGGTCGTCATGGGATATGGAAGAGGTTGGCGAGGGGGAACCACAACCACAACAATTTCCACCACCACCACCATTACTACTACTACCTCCACCACCTGCGGACAAAGACAAGAGGAGAGTGAGGGGGGTTGTCGAGTGGGTGTTTGATGTCGAGTGGGCGTCTGAGGCTGGTGTCGATCCAAGACCGTGGTGGGCGGCAGAAGACTCGGTTTTCTTCCCTTGTCCCGTGGACAAAAGCACCTCGGCGCTGGGAGGAGGAGGAGGAGGAGAACAGTTGTTGCGTGCACCTCGGCACACGAACTTGCGCCTTAACCTCGTCCCGACACAGCTGGCGGATGGACAGGAAGAAGGGTCTGCGGACGAGTGTATGCCGCGCGGATGGCTCTGCAAGAAGTGTGGGAGGCTGAATCCGAAAGTGATGATGCGCCATCGGTGGTGTGGTGCGGCGTGGATGGGATGTCAAGTGAGTGCCATGGCTTTTCGATAAATCTTCTTTTTTTTTTTTTTTGTCCTTTCTCCGAGGTTATTCTGGGGGGGAAAGCTGACGAAGGTGCTTTCCTCCTTGTATTATTATATTTTAATAGGGCGAGGCGTTGAGTAAGGGGTACGCTGTGCTTCTTGAAGACGCGCGTGATCCGTTGCAGGCGCCACTGGCGCTTCCGATTAATGTGTGGGACGAGAATCGGGTGGATGTGCGTGTGGCGGATTGGGATGATGGGATGAGGACGGTGAAGTACCGGCCGAAGTCGCTTGAGGCGGTGTTGGCGCGTCGGAACGAGGAAGAGGAAGTGGTAGAAGGGGGCCCGGAAGAGTGGACGGTGGGAGAAGGGGGGATTCTCAAGCATGTGTTTACGTGCAACGCAGAGGATCTTCAGAGGGAGGCGACGCCGCTGTTTGCGAGGATTCAGGAGGAGGTGTGTTTATCGAAGAACATGGGTGATCCTGGTGAGTTTCTCTCATTCATTTTTCGATTGTTTTTTTTGTTTTTTTTGTTTTTGAGGAACGTCACGTCTGGCAGGAATGTACTTCAAATGCGACATTTCGGATGTGTACGCAGGAAGGAACGGGTTTTCCAGCAAGACATGGGACGAGGCACCTCAGAGTGTTCATGATGCGCGGTCGTTGATGGAGTTTATGGGCCGGAGCTATGGCGAGGATGGTGGATTTACGGTGGCACAGATGAGGATTACGGGCTGGGTGTCGAGCGGGACGCGCAAGGTGAGAATCTGTCGGAACTGATGATTGGTGGAACTGATTGATTGATGAATTGATGGACTGATGAACTGATGAACTGATCATTTGATTGATGCAGGCAAGCGAGACGGTGGCGGGGAAGGCCGGCACGGTGGGGATGCTGTGTCTGGGAAACGACGTGATCCTGACAATCATGCCTAAGTGGGGCGCCGACACGCCGGGGATGAGCGTGACGCTGGTGCACGGAGACATGCTGCTATTCTCTGGCAGCGACTTTGAGGTGAGCAAGCAAGCCATAGTCATAGTGTTGCATGGACTCCCAACCTTGGGCTTGGGTACTGATGCCAGCGCACAGTACAGCATCAAGCGGCTAGGAACGTCACTCTGTGAGTGTGCCATCAGGGATCCTTTGCGCGGTGAATCTGATGGATGTCAGTGCTTGTTGGAGGGCCCGTCAGCTGGAGAGGGTCGTAGTTGTCTTTTACATATCTTGTCTCCGTTTTTCCCGGCTTTTTTTTTTTTGCTTTTTTTTTTTTTTCTCTCGCGATGAGCTCTGCCCAAGATGTCCAGTGGGGACGAGGTGAGGCTTTCACTCCCCACCACAAGTCACTGACAACTGACCCTCCACGTTCTCCTTCCCTCCCCGCCCGCCCAGTCTTGATTGCGGGTGGTACAGACTGGACTAAGCTTGGCCGCAAAGAGCGAGGCGGAAAACCCGCAGGTGACCCTCAGCAGCCTTCTACAGATCTACTAGAACCCCACCTCCTCCGGTCGCTGCTCAACGTCCAAACCCGCTCCGTCCACACCTCCTGCAGCGGCTGCCACTTTGTCTGCATCGACGTCCACGGCCAAGCCTGGCTCTTTGGCCGTAACGGTTCCTCCTGCCTAGGCGTCCCTTCCTCCTCCTCCTCCTCCTCCTTTTCGTCATCATCATCATCTCCCTTCTCCTCCTCGGCAGACCCGTATTCTTCTTCTTCTTCACCCGGGGTAGACGCCATCTCAGAAACAACACCGCGTCTCATCCGTCCTGCACTCGACCTCCCCTGCGCCTCTCCCTCCACTCGCATCGTACATGCCGCCTGTGGCCGGAACCATACTCTGCTCGTCGGGAGTGACGGGAACGTATGGAGTGCAGGGGCCAACGCGCACGGACAGTGCGGGCATGCGGTCTGTCCCGAGGTGACTTCGTTCCGGCTTGTGACGGGCATTGTCGCGCCCTCCAACACCACCAACACCAACAGCCACACGCAGGATGGGGAGAAAGAGAAAGAAAAGGACAAAGAGAAGGGCAAAGAAAAGGAAAAAGAAAAAGAACGGGCGGTGATGGCTTCGGCGGGTGTGACGTTTTCGGTCGTACTCGCTGCGAGTGGGCGGGTGTATACGTTTGGGAGTGCAGAGAAGGGGCAGTTGGGGAATGGGACGACGGGGGAGAGGATTACGACGGGGAACAAGTCTGCGTTTGACATTGAGCCTAATCCCAGTACGTGTTTCTTCTACCTATGCTCTCTTTTTTTTTTATTTTTCTTCTTCTCACATGGTTACTTATTATAGCATATGTGAAAGAATTGGATGGCAAGAAAATTGTGCAGATCGCGTCGGGTCCTCAACACACATTAGCAGTAGACGATACTGGGTGAGTGGCATAACCTTGCATCCCTTTTTTTTTTTTGTCGGAATTCGTTGGCCCTGATGATTTCTTTGCGAAAAAAAAAAGAGTGGTCTATGTGTGGGGATACAACGGTTACTGCAGACTCGGGCTTGGAAATCAAGTTGACGCGTTGAAACCCAAAATCGTGCCACAGGTACGTTTTTCTTCCTCCTCTCTCTCTCTCTCTCTCCCCGGTAATGTTCCCTCCTTTCCAGTTTGCGGGTCCGAACGAAGCACAGATGGGTTCTCAAGTCTTTGCTGGTCCCACGAACAGTGTCGTGATCGACAAACAGGGGATGTACTGGATGGCAGGAAAGGTGTGTATGTTGTGCTGTCTATTTTACGTCTTATGCCTATTCTCAACACACACGTGATGTAATGGCTTACGCTTTGTCTTTTTTTTTTTTTTTAGTGGAAGAACAGCGGAGAAGGATCGGCTGGCTCACCGTATTCGTCATTTCGGTTCATGCAAGAGATTATGGGCTGCAAGATCAGCTTGGCACAGTGTGGAGGGGTCACGCATTGGGCAGTGACACCCGACGATGATGAAGAAGGGGGTCTTATGACCGTGTGTTGGGGCCAAAATGCGTCCAACGGTGCGTTTCTTTTTTTTAATTTTATTTTTAGTTTCTTTTGTAATAACCTAACGCTTCTTTTCTTAAAAAAAAAAAAAAAAAAAAAACCAAAAGGCGAGCTCGGACTAGGACCCGACGAACCCAAAAGCGCGACCAAGCCAACGCGGAACACGACCCTCAACGGGCTTGATGTGCTTGACATTGCGGCTGGCCAGAACACGACGTTGTTCCTCGTACACACCAGCGATCGTTTCTCGGATATGCCGCGCCACCCTGTGGAGGTGGACGCGCCGGAGGTGTGTGTCGGGTGCAGGCGGGACTGGGGCGATCCGCTCGAGTGCGACAAGTGTGATGCGCCGTGGCATTTGGAGTGTCTCCGCCCGCCGTTGGATAAGGTGCCTGAGGGTGAGTGGTTTTGCCCGGCATGTGGAGAGGAGGCGGGTGCGCCGCCGGGGCCGAAGAGGGGAGCAGGAGGTGGTGGTGGTGGTGGTGGTGGTGGGGTGAAGCGCGGGAGAGAAGAGGAAGGTGAGGAAGTGACGAAAAAGAAGCGGCAATAAATAAAAAAGGAGTGGAAACCAAAAGATTTTGAATTGAGTTCCACAACTTGCTGGTAATACCGTGAGGGGCATTTTTTTTTTTTTTGTATGACAGGATTAACTGTTGTTGGTGACGATGACGACTATGGTCTTTTTCAAGCCGAGAGTAGTTGGCTGTGTGTATGTTTTGATTTTGATTTTTTTTTTTTTTTGTATATAGACATACATGTACTTGGCTAATTCAAGGTTATTATGTGAATTAACATCTGAACCATTTGTGGGTTCTTGTTCCATGTTTTTTGGAAACTAACGTGACGTCACATATGTGATCACCGGCCAGCCGACTTATAGTTATACTTCAACGCTGTTGACGTTATTCCCCAGTAGATATTGCTAGAAAACACGAATACATGATCGCCGAGAACATGTGCGTAACCAGGCGAGGGACAGAATTGAAGCGGTCAGCCGTCTCATGAAATATAATCACGGCTTCAATGGTGAGTAAATTTTTCTTGCCAAAGCGGTGTGGATAATGGGAAGCACCGATCTTTTTATGATCATACGAGACAGACGACGGTTGCGTAGGTGATATGATAGTATCGATGGTGAGGTGTTTGATGGATGTTGCAGAATGGCCGCATGAAATGCATCGATTTTGGGTCACGCATAACATGGATCAAATTTTATGTCTCTCAGCCGCTTGCCAAGCAGGCCTGGCCCCAGAAAGCATGACTATCACTAATGTGTGTCTTTAATATCTATAGACCACTAATCATTATTCAAGATCATAAAAGAGGAAGGCGTGATGGGATACGACGGTTGCGCAGGTTTTATGTTTGGTTGAAAACTGAAACGCATCAAATTCAGATCACGTATAAAAGATAAATATTCCTCCTTGCGATCTGTTCATTCTTAGCTGCTTGGGTGGGCTTGGTCCCGAAAACTGTGCACATGTTTATCATGTGTCTCTATTTATTCAACATTATCCTCTTTCTCTGCTCTGGTGCGCTCCTGTGCGCGTCACAACAACCCGTGGAGGTGGATACTGGTATTGCAGTGCACTGGGCGTTCGCCAATCACAACGAGAGCAACCCACGATTGTTTTCGCGGAATAGTGTCAACAAGGTGAATTTAATTTACTCAGTGGGGCGATATACTAGAGAGGGCCTGTCCGGACCGTCGTGAAAAGAGTTCTTCGTGACACTACGGCGTACTTTATTGGGAAAGGATCCAGCGGACGAACGTTTATGATACCGAATGGCTTCCCCGTTGGCGCCTCGAATATTCCGGCCGTACTCAAATTCGTGAGGATCCGCAAGCAATCGGATCGGGATATGATGTCGCTTGAGTTGGCATTCCTCGATGCTGTTGGCCAGCTCCTAGGGTATGGTATAATGACGAAGGATGACCGGGAGCATTATTGTATTGTGATGAAGTACATGGGTATGACTGAGGAAAAGGCTCTTAAGCGAGGCTTGAAGAAGGATCAAATACCAAAGCTGACAGAGGGGTTGGTCGCATCCTATGCGCAAGAATTTAAAGTAGAGTATTTGTAAGTGTCTACTTACTGCCCTAGCTATTTCGTGCATCAACTGGCTATTTGCAAGGGACAATATTGCCCCAAATACGGTGTTCGAGGAAGTCCCTTCTCATGCTGAAGGTTGGAAGGCACATCTCGTCGATTGGGGACATGCAAGATTCACGTCACAACCCCTCATCCCACGCATTCAGGAATTTTCGGCAGAATGTGAACTTCCTGGTGATCTTTGTGTTTATCACGCAGTAACAAATAATCTCGGCAAAGAAATCGAGAGGGCCAAGACCAGCCGCTTTTCGATGTATAATCGCTTGGAGGGGATGTTTGGTGGCTCCTTGGCCGTCGTTAGAAAAATGGAAGTACGCAACTTACGAGACTGTCACTCAATGGATTACGAGGTTATGGGCCAATTTGCTATCGGTGATTTCATCACATGGGCATACTTTGATTGCGCGCCACCGGACTCAAAGAAGTATTGTACTGACTATTACCTGGTCACACAGTACAGGGGCGACCCAGTCAAGCCAAATCAATTCACGGAAGACGAGGAGTTGCGTCTCAGACAGGAAGCTAAAGAACGATACGAGAAAGATCACAAGCTCATTCATCCGTACGTTATCCATACCAATTGCGGCTTGATGACACCGGTGATGGTTTCCGTGATTTTCTTTTTCTTTTTCTTTCCCCTCTTGGCTTACTCATGCAGGGGTAACAGAAGGGAAGATTTTGTCTACCAAGATGTCAACGGAAAGCAAATGGCATTTATCATCGACAATTGGGCATTTGCATTACCTGTGGGTCGTGTTAATGCAAGCAACCTTTACCACGAGATTTTTACCATGTAAATGGAACGTGTGTACACCCCAATGCTACCAGCTGATCCAAAAATATCTTACTTTACCTGGCATCACGGATCCAGCCCCGTTTCGTTTCTGTTCTTATCGTAAGTATCATAAAAGGAAGACGTGATGGGAGTAATGCGATGGTTGCATAGGTTTTGACGATATGTCGCATGCCGTTGAAGCAATTTGGTGGGTGATTGTTGCATGTGTTACATGGTGACTGAAACACATCAAATTCGTATAAGAGATAAAATTCCGCCTCGTTGGCAAGCGATCCGTGTTTAAACACCTGTCATGCGTCTCTATTTATCCAACATTATCTTTCTTCTCTGCTCTTGTGTGCTCTTGTGCGCATCACAACAACCTGTGGAGGTGGATACTGGTATCGCAGTGCACTTGGCGTTCGCCAATTACAACGAGAGCTACGCATCAACAAGATTGTTTTCGCGGAATCATGGCAACAAGGTGAATAACGTCCCTTGATAGTTTAATTTAATGCCACTTATTGGGGCGATATACTAGATAGGGCCCGTCCAGGCCGCCATGAACAGGGTGCACAGTGACTCCAAGGCGTGCTTTATTGGGGAAGGATGCAGCGGCGTAACATTCAAGATCCCGGGCGGCTTCCCCGTTGGCGCCTCGAAAATTCCAGCCGTAATCAAAATCGTGTGGATTCACAAGCAATCGGATCGGGATATGATGACGCTTGAGTTGGCATACCTGGATGCTGTTGGCCAGCTCCTAGGGTACGGTATACTGTATGAGACCAAACAGAACCGGGAGTATTATTGTATCGTGATGAAGTACATGGGTATGACTGAGGAAGAGGCTAGTAAGCTAGGCTTGACGGAGGATCAAATACTAAAGCTGACAGAGGGGTTGGTCGATTTCTATGCGCACAAATTTGAAGTTTACTATTTGTAAGTGTCCACGTATTGCCCTGGCGATTTCATGCATCAATTAACTTTTCGCAAGGGACGAGATTCACGGAAACACGGTATTCGAGCAAATCCCCTCTCAGGCTGGAGATTGGAAGGCACATCTCATTGATTGGGGATTTGCAGTATTCACGTCGCTGCCTGCCGTTCCACCTATTCAGCGATACTCGGTAGAATGTCAACCTCCTGAGCATTGCGTTTATCACGCAGTAAAAGACAAACTCGGCGAAAAAATCAAGAGAGCCGAGACCAGCCGCTTTTCGATGTATAATCGCTTGAAGGGGACGTTTGGCGGCTTCCCGGCCATCGTTAGAAAAATGAAGACGCGCAACTTACAAGACGGTCGATCAATGAGGTTAGAGGTTATCGGCCAATCTGCTGTTGGTGATTTTCTCGCATGGGCATACTTTGATTGCGCACCGCCTGGCGCAAAAAAGGATTGTTATGACTTTTACATGGTCACAAAGTACAAGGGTGACCCAGTCAAGCCAAATCAATTCACGGAAGACGAGGAGTTGCGTCTCAGACGGTCAGCTAAAGACAGATACCAGGAAGATCACAAGCTCATTCATCCGTACGTTACGCATACCAATTTCTGCTGATGGCACCAGTGACGATTTCCGTTATTTTTTTTTTCCCTCTTGACTTGCTCATGCAGGGGTGATAGAAAGGAAGACTATGTCTACCAGATTGTCAAAGGAAAGGATACGGCATTTATCATCGACAATTGGGCATTTGCATTACCTGTGGGTCGTGTTAATGCAAGCGACCTTTACCACGAGATTTTTAGTCAATAGAACTGGCATCACAAATGCCTCACGTGTATAAACGCATTGGTAGATCCGAGTGATCCAATTCTCTGAGGTATCGTTTATGCCACTGCGTCTCAAGGGCATGACTTTGCCCTATGTATCCTTGATATTGGCTTGGCATTCTATTAATTTCCGTGCAGATGACATTAAGTTGGCAGTGGAGATGTGTGCCATGTGACACCTTGCGGTTTTTTTTTTTTTTTTCCCGCATAACAACAGTGATTTATTCGATCAGAAGTAAGCGTACCAGGATGGAGGGTCCTACGAATACGACTCCTACGAAAAATACTCGGTCGCTCGGGAGCGGTACTTACGCGGTTCACGGGCTGTAAAAGCAAAGGTGCGGGAGGAACTGTGATCTGGGACTCATTCGTCCGGGAGGTGGCTATGAGAGGCTGGGCGCGCTGGGCTGAACGGGAAGTCCTATGGGTTATGTTGCGTTGAATTCGAGCCTTATCCAAAGCTGAGAGGGCCTGGGGTTTATAGCGTGCCCTGTAAAAAGGGCAGGTTCGGTGAGTGGCGTGGTGGGCGCCATGGCAATTGATACATCGTGTTCTTGCAAAAGATGCGTCGCTCGGTGTGGGCCGAGGACGGGTGGGGGCCAACGCATTGAGCGCACCAGGGTAGTTTTGATTTACATACGTGAGCAGTGTGGCCCCACCTAAGGCAGATGCCGCACTGCGTAGAAGCCTTGGACACAATCCAAGGTTGGGCTCGACGGCGTGTTCCCCAGAAGAGAACGTCCATCTGGAGGAGGCGTCGGGCTGTGGAGCCAGCCCTATCGTCAAGGACAGCGCACTTGATGGTCGCGGAGAAGATTTGAGACCGGTCCTTATTTGCCGGTATAAGGAAAGTCGGAGGGAGTGCGAAACGTACCTCCTTCCACTTCGGATGGAGTGACACCTTGACTTAGGCGCCTAAGCTTGACAATGATCCCTGCCGTCAGAAAACACAATTTGGAGCCTGAGGACTACGTGCATGCATACACGACTGAGAACATGTGGGTACTAGAGGCTACCCGAAGAGGCCTAAATAAGATTGCCTACCATTGCTTGCACTATGATGGAGTGATTGAGCTGAAACGCCGTTTCATCGAAATATCGGGTCGCGTATAAGAGACAAATTTCCACCTCGGGCTAAGCGGTCTCTCAGTTGGTCCCAGAAACCTTGCATGTCCATCAGTCTATTCAACACACTCCTTCTTCTCGGCTTGTCCGCGCTCCTCCTGTGTGCGTCACAGGAAACCATCGATGTGGATATCATCCAACCAGGATACTTTGCCTTCGCCAATTACAACAAGAGCTACCCACCAACAAGATTGTCATCACGAACAAATGGCAAGGTAAATACGATACTAATGCCACCCCACCCGGATGTCACGATGTAACTAGACGATAGGACCTGTTCAGGCCGCCGTGGAAAGTGTGCACTATTACGGCGACCTGTGCTTTATCGGAGAAGGATGCTCCGGCAGAACATTCAAGATTCCGGAGGGCGGCTTTCTTATCGGAAGCGAGAAAACCCCAGCCGTAATAAAATTCGTGTTGATGCGTACGCAAACGGACCGGGACTGGATGAGGCTTGAGCTAGCGTACCTTGATGCTGTTCACCAGCTGCTGAGGTTCGGCGTCGCGAAGGGGAACCCGGATGCTTACTGTATTGTGATGCCGTACATGGGCATGACTGAGCAAGAGGCGGTTGATGATAAAGGCTTGAAGAGGTCTCAAATACCATCGCTGACGAAGGGGTTGATCGCAGCCTATGCACACGACTTTAAGGTTTACTATTTGTGAGTGTCTACTTATTGTTCTGGCGATTTCGTGCATCAACTAGTAGTACTCTTCGCAAGGGATGATATTACACCAAATACCGTATTTGAACAAATCCCCTCTAAGGCTAAAGGTTGGAAGGCATATGTCACCCCTGCCAAATCTTGGAAGGCACATTTGGTCGATTGGGGGTATGCAAAGTTTACATCACAGCCTTGGCGTCCACCCGCCCAGGATTACTCGGATAAATGTCAACCTCGTGCAAAGTGCGTTTATTACGCAGTACGAGATAACCTAGGCGAACCCATCGAGAAGGGTCAGACTAGCCGCTTTTCGATGTATAATCACTTGAAAAAGAATTTTGACAACTTCCCGGCTACTGTCAGAAAAATGGAAGTACGCAGCTACCAAGACGGTCGCACAATGCATCACGAGGCCATGGGTCAAGAAGCAGTTCATGATTTTATTGCTTTGGCATACTTAGACTGTGCACCACCACGCTCAAAAAAGATTTGTAAAGACTATTACCTCGTCACGAAGTACAAGGGCGACCCAGCCAAGCCGGATCAGTTCAAGTCAGAAGAGGAGGAGCTCAAGCTCAGACAAGAAGCTGTTGAAAGATACCAAAAAGAGTTTGGGCTTATCCACCCGTACGTTATCCTTTCAAGTTACGGCTTTCATGCCAGTAGTAGCGACTAGTAATCTTTATTTTTTGGCTTATCCTTCCAGGGGTGACATAAAGGATGACTTTGTATACCGAGTTGTCGAGAAAGGCAATGAGCACAAGTTGGAGGCGTATATCATCGATAGATGGGCATTTGCGTTGCCCGTGGGTTGTTCTAATCCAATCACATATCAGCACGAGATTTTTTAGCTTAATGGTATGCAAACAGATTGTTGTTCACACTTCACCGCTTTGTATTATATTGTATATATATATATTGCTTTTCATCAGCAGAGTGACAGCTGATCCAAAGTTCTCAATTGTCCCATCTAGTATTATCCCCTGGCCTTGCCTCCTGAGGTCTTCCTTAACATACCCGATCTCATTTTATAGTCGCTCCCTTGATTATCCGTTTGTTGATGCCATGATCAGCATCGATATGCATAAGGTGAAAGACTCGTGGTTGTAATTTCCATAATTGATCCTCTTCATACGAACATACGTTTACTAACCTGTGACTCGAGTCGAAATGGCAATGGATAGACTTGAGTACTATCAAAGAGTTCATCGCCTTATGCCGCTGCTAATCACACAGTTCGAAACCCAAGCCATGTTTGTGGACATTTCAAGTTCGAAAAGACATAGTAAGGATCCATTGGTGATTTTCAAAGAACGAGTACGGGTCTTCAGCACAGTTCTTGCTTCCACATGATCCTACGCCTCCTCTCATCTCCCCAATCAATCACGTTTGTCCCTGGCACAAAGTCTATGATGAAAATCGCATCAGTGCTTAGCCACTCGCGTGGAAAAAAACTTGAGTATCCGTTACTTACCTTTACCAATCCATTCCACCGTGACTTTGTGTTTCCCAGGCGGGACAAAGACTCCTGCATAGCTCCACCCTCTGTTCACACATTTGTCCGCGTCAACTCCGCAGTCCTCGTACAGGGTGAGATCGAAATCGCTCGAAACCTTCTTCAACGATCCATCGACGAACACTCGGAACCGCATATCGCGCGCGTCCGCATCAACAAAGCTGACCCACCTTGAGCGGCGGTGCGAGAGCATGTTTGCGAAGGGTAGTGTCTGGTTGTCCGGGCCGGGGAGCATCGTGTACACCTCCCATGGCCGGTAATGTCGCGGGTACTTGCAGGTGCGTCCAGTTATAAAGCCACCGATGCCTAATTCAGGAAATATTTTAGCAGAGTATGTATGGGGTCTGAAATCGCTCACGGAATATTGTGAAATAAAAAATTATGATTGCAATGACGATCAGTATGAAATCGCAAATGTAGCGAACCACAGATGTTGGACGCGGCGGGCGCTTGGCCTTTTTCCTTTCCGCAGGAGGTTTAGGGCTAGGGGGACGACAAAGATCAAGTCGGGCCCACATATACGGCACAATTTCCGTACCTTCTGTACTGTTGTGCGTAATTCCAGTCAATGAAGGGTGGATACATAGGACAGTTTGACTGACTGAAATAAGAGCAGAGTGTGCTCCGGCTCTGCGTTCGGTTGTTATGTCTTCTAAGCGGAAGATTGCCTTGAAGATCTTGAAGGAAAAATAATGCGTTCAGGTTGACGTAAACAGAGTAGCAGGGGGAAAGCATACTTCAGGCATTGTCTGTGGGGGGTGATATCAGGATCCATGTAGCTAGAGACAGACAAACTGACCATCGTGACAAACTCTTCGTCGAGGAACTTGAACAAACTAGGACCATGATAGATCTTGGTGTACCTGTCAGGATTGATAGCTTTATCCTAGGTACATGAAAAAAAGTGAATAATGGAAAGCTCTAATGGTAAGTATTAGCAAATACCTCGTCCTCTATTGCTGCGGCGATATCGAAAGTAATCTTCTGACCCCTAGAAAGTGTGAGTGACAACCCCCCTCCAATATCCAGCACAGTATCCCTTGCGACGCGGCGAGTTAACATATCGATTTGCGGGTTTAAGCCTGCCATATTTTGTCAGTATGCTAAACTTGTACTGTAACAATGATCCTTACGATACGATTCACGTATGTATCCCATGATTCTAACATTTACTTCTGGACCTTGAGTTGCTAGGTTATGCAACACTTGGCGCTCATTTGCACGCCTGGGATCGAGGTAGAATCGGACCGCTCCAGCACATACTACCTCAGGTCAGAAAAGATCATCAAAAACATAGCTGATGACTGACTCCGTGCAAATTTAACGGAAGTGAGTACCGCGAATTGGAGAACGATTGCACTCAATTCTCTTTTGTCCAACCCTGAGGCAGCGAGACGTGCAAGGAAGCCTTCAGCGGAACTGCGTTCCGGAGCTTCACCCATGAACAACTCTAGCATCAGCTCTGCAGTTTGATCCGCCGTGCTCTGAGGAAATGACTTTGGTTAGCGTTGTCGTTGAAATAAGCAATACCCGACAAACCTGGGCGTATGGATCCTTATCCGCCAGCTCTATATTGTGCAAGATGATACCTATAATGGTATTCGCTGTTTCGAGCGCCCGGGTGAAAAGTGCGATGCGATCCTGCGGTTCTTCATTCCCAAACATATATCTAGAAGAAGGAAGAGAAGTTCAAGAACCTTGGGGGAAGAAAAAAAAGGATAAACCTACTCATCGAGATCGAGTAACATGTCATAAATTTCTTTCTCTGTATACCCGGATTCGACATTCAATGGTACACCGCACTGAAGTTAGAGCTAAGTTATAGTTCAACAAATAAAAGAAGTCTCAGAACGGACGAGGTGTTCTGCTGCCCAAGTCGCCATAACGTTGTTAATCACATCCGAGACGAGATCAAGTTGACATCGGGCATCATCGATCCTACGATACATAACACATTAAAAAGAAAAGAGCAGAGATTGGGTGGTGCCGACCTGTTTGACCGCCTCTTGATGAATTCCTCAGCTCTCGTCTTGAAGAACTCGCCGTATCTGCCCAGCGCCCCAGAATCCGGGACCGCACATTTAAGAATCTGCCGCAAAACGGATGAGAAGGCGAACCGTTATAGACAAAAGATGTACCAAGAAATGGTGTTTGAAGGTTCTAATTAAACAACCGTCAGCTCCACGATAACAAATGCATTTCTGCGATACTCACGCTTGTACATCATCGAGGCTAAGCAAGTGACTATAACTGGTCAGTAAATTGGAACCGTATATCAAGTCCGAGCTCTTACCCATAATCACCCGTCACCTTGTACACATCACCTGCAAAGGGTGCGGGATAATTCTCTGGATCTCCGAGAATGGCAAAAATCGAGCCAAGGGTCCGTAAAGTATCGACACGAATGGAGCCCGGTCTCTCAAACTTGAATTCCCTTCCTGTGGAACGGAGGGTTGACAGGTTTTCTCTTGTCTTCGATGGAATTGTGAAGGGGAAGAGCCCATAGATGCTCCCGTACTGGTAATGGTTGGGGAGATTACGAAGAAGTACTAAAGACGTGCATGAGGGACCAGTATTTACCAAAAGTCGATATACCCACACTTGGGAAGAAACGCGCCAAAGCCTCCGTCGTTGGGATTTGGAAGTAATTCATTATAACCCCAAACAGTGAGCGACTCTCCTGAGGAGCTACGTCAAAATACACAGAACACACAAACCAAATGTGAACTCACGCGTAAAACCTTGGCTACATTCAGGGTCACTGCGAACCAAGTCCACCTATATACTCAGTTGTCAAATTCCAGAAAGGCCGATATAGTAGAATTCAAGAACGAACAATGTCGACAATGAGAGCTTGCGTCTGTCAACCCATTCCATAAGCAATTTAGTTTACAATGAAAAGGCGAGGCAACGTTACCATCGTCTCCCCAAGGCAGAAACCAGGACCAGTCGAAGTCTTCTCCCCGCGCAGGCCAGGCTACATTAGATAGGTAAGAATTTTGAGCGGAATTCCGTTCTGTCAAATGACATACATAAAGTTCCAACCGATTGATGTCGCCGTATAGCTGTTGAGCAGCATTCGCGACGTCGGGTATCGGGCACCAATCGTGGAAGTCATTGTATGCTTAATTTGCACTACATAAGTGGGGAAAGTCGTTACGCAATGGTGATAAGCTTACGTGGTAGTCCAAGGAACACCCGGAATTCATTAAGCGAACAAACTCCCCATGAACGTGCCTGTTTCATCGACGCCAGTTCGAGAAGCCTCATGGAAGCGGGTGCACTACGTGCCCGCGACGCTGACGCGACAGATTCAGTAGTCTCTATTAAGATCTTCGCGAGTTCGTCGTCGTTAAAGCGACTTGTCTCGTCATTGCGTTCGAGCCTGATTTAGGAAAGGGTTTGGTAGCTGCACCTAATATGAGCTAGTTGAACCTGACGTACCCGGCACATGCGCGACGTTCCTTATTCGTTACAGCGTAACTTCCAAACTCTTCCAAAAACTCTTCAAGCAGCTCTGGATCAATGTCTTCCTATTCGCACCATAGTTAGCCCCGTATAAATGACCAGTAACTGTCAAGGTAAATTACATCGTCTGGGTCCACTCCTAATTGTTCACCTAGAACACTCGTGATATAGTTTACATCTTTCTCAGACGCCATTGCTTGCCACTATGAGATTGTTGTAGTCAACATGTACTTTTACCGAAAAACAGCACAAACATTATAAAGGAGACTAAACTCGACACTGATGGGATGACTATTAAACTCCTCTTCTTTAATGTTCTGTAAATCCACGCATTACATATCAAAATTGATCTTTATGGATTACTGACTTTGAATAAGTCAATCGAAGGATTTCCCTCGTGGCTGTCAAGACCAAGTAGCCCTTTTAGGAAGTCGTTAACGACGATGTTGCGGAACAGTCCGTAGTTGATCTGCGAGAACGTTTCCACGGGAGATTATGACTCCATCAAATCGACACGTACGCGACGGGCAAGCGTGAAGATTTCGTCGTCTTGGGCCTCCAAAGCACTTTCGTCACCTTCCAAATTGGCAGGATCAACCCATTTTCCCTCTTCGTTCTCTTCGTAGAGACACCGTGCAATATGCTAAGCTCGCTCCGTCAGCGAACAAGTAGACACGCATAAATAGTTCAAAGTAATAAATCGACGAACGTTATGGTTACGGTTAAACAAAACCAAAAGTACGGATACGGCTCTGGGTAAGAAAAGAAGCCGTTCCTCCGCTTCAGAAAAAGCATCGGGTAATAGTAGTCCAAGGCCTTTATTGTAATCGCGTATTTCTTTGCTATCTTCCTCAGACAAGCCATATAGCGGTGAGAGATCCAGGAGACCTGACGCTTTGTTGTAGTTCGTGTTCTCGAGATCTGGATAGGAAACGCAGAGCTGGCGATTCGTCAATTGGATTGCACAATTCTGCAATACGTTCTTGTGACTGACCGAAATCAAGCATACAAAGGCAAAAAGAAAGCTAGAAACCCCAGCTGGGTGGTCGGTCCTCTGTCCGCAATAGTTAACCCGGTAATCATCTAATGGAGTCTATCAAATACGTACAGTTGTGCCTGTCAGAAGATCTGCGGATACGTCGTCGAGGTCAGGAACGTTGCCATTGTAATTCTGGATCATTCGTATGTAGGGACTTCTTGTATCGTCATTGTTCTCCGCTAGCTCTGTCAGCGTAGCCGCCTGTAATGTACCGCGTACTGCAAGAATAGATGATGAGAACTTATAGTACAAGAGCAATGATGGAACGGACAAATCTGAAGGCACGCGTCATCAACACTCTTTTTTTGCGGGGAATCAGGCTTGAGGCCGGACACAGTCGCATTGCATCGGCGAAACTAGATATCAACTAGTAAAGCTTGTTCAGGGTGATAGAATCTTGAGAGACCACTGACAACTCTTATTTTTTCGCTCATGCTCGCATTCGGGGATAGGGCCAGGAAAACATCCTGGATAATGTTGTGAGTACACCGAGAGGCAGCTTGGTAGAGATCGGCATACTATGGCTTGTTGATCAACCCGTAGTTCGGGAACGGGCAGAACAATTTTTTTGACCTGTCTGTCGCGGCCAAGAGACCTGCGAAGCAGACGAGAGAACGGACTCATGGCGCTGTGGAACCGTTATCAGCAGTTGGTGGTGGGGAGAGTCAAATCAATGAACAAGGCCAAATTGTCTGTATTTCTGGCAGACTCACCTACCTTTCCGTTTGTCACAGTGGTCGTTGTGGGGTCCGGGATGGTACTAAGTACATCTAGCTCGGGGTTAGGATGACGAGACCCCAGACTTGTGATCAAGATGCTCAAGATGTACAGACCATACTTGGAGAGTGAATGAGTGAAAGATGATCATGTTGGCGGCCGGTCCGAAGAAAATCATTGCCGAGTACCACACCGTGCATGATGTCATCTTCGACCTGATCCTCACATCATGTCGCCGGTTGAATGCAAGTACAAGAATGCTTTGTTGCTGGATCACAACTTAGCTATTGGGCCAACAGTGAGTTGAACATTAAAAAGCCATTCATGAAATATACAGACCAATTAATCTGCTCCTAATTTGACGCGCTATTCCCAGGCGCAGATAAAGTGGAACGTGCTAGTTCTATTTCCAAAAATCTGATAACGAAACGCTCCACAGGGCGTTATGGGATTTATCGTTCACGAGATTGACGAGGATTCTGATTCTCGTCATGATAAGTGGAAGCATGACAGCTAGAACTTTCTGGATTCCACTTGTGGCCTAGTATCCCGGGTCCTACGTGATAACGGTCGAATGTGGTACGATACCAACTTGGAAGGTCGTTATCATGTAAAGATCTGGGGTTTATCTTGTGCCTTCCGACGATTCTAGCAGTATGTTGTTCTCAGGCGCAGCTAAAGTGGAGTCTACTATTTCCATATCCAAAAATCTAATAACCAAATATGCCACAGGGCGTCACGGAGATCTATCGTTCAATTAAAGAATCTGATTCTCGTCATGACACGTGGAACTGAATTCCGCTTGTAGCTTGGCTTTCTGCGTATCGTGGTTATACGCAATAACGGTTAACATCGCACAAGACCCATCATGGATGGTTGTTATCGTGAAAAGATCTGGGGTATATCTTGTGCCTTCTGACGATTCCAACCTCGTGTAGCATGAGAAGTTGTTATCATGCGTAGATAAAGTGGTATGTCCTCGTTCCATTTTCAAAAATCTGGTAACCGAGTACTCCAGATGGGCGGGAAGAATCTTTCACGAGATCCTGGATCTATTCAATTCTCATGATTTACCATGATGTTACAGTCATCTCTACACAAGGGGACTCGGACGAAGGGCCGAATACTACTCTCATCAACCAGTTTAGGGGTTGTGAAATAATGGCAGCTCGCAATTCTCAAACTGATCACATGTATTGGTTGCTGGGGTCTACTTTCTGCTCTTTTGAAGTACTTGTCTTGGGAGATTTCCAGTCCGATCTGCAGTTCCTGGAGGAAGAAGTGAATATCCAATTTCTGACCCTACCTTCGCATCGAAAAACGACCCTCTTGAGCTCCCCACTATCTTTCAAGCCCTCCTAAACTTCAAAGGACAGCATCCCCGATGTCTAAAGGTCGCAGACTAGTTTGCTGTTTCGACGGCACTGGAAACCAATTCGGTGACGTGAGTAGCCTACTAACCGCGCGTCGTTTCTGCTGATCGTAACCCTTCCGCCATATACTGAACCAATGACCCGATAATAGATTGTAACTCGTTTTTTTTTGCTAGTCAAACCATGACCTATAAGTTAACGAATTATATTCAATAGAACACGAATATCGTCGATTTCTTCGGGGCACTTACAAAGGATAAACCTGATGAACAACGTGTTTATTATCAGGTAACGAACTTGATATTTGGACTAATCGTGAAAACGACTTGGACTGAGATACTTATCACACAGACTGGAATCGGAACTTACACAACGCCTGCTATCTCAACGCCTATAATGTCAAAACTTGCGTCTATCGCGGACCAAGCTGTTGGTGAGTGAGCTTGGTGACATTCATTTGTCTCAACAATCAAAATCATGGAACAGCTTGGTATCTCGACGCGCACGTCAAAGAGGGGTACTGACAAAATATATCTGATTGCACTTGATGCTAATGAGTTGCTGATAGATATGTATTTCTTATGCAAAACTATCTGTGCGTTCAAATTGTTTGTCTCTTTTGATCCGCTGATGTTGTTTCATCAGCCCAGGAGATCGAATTTGTATCTTTGGATTTTCTCGCGGAGCGTATACTGCGCGCTGTCTAGCTGGTAGGTCATACTAAGACACTGCTGGTTCGTCCGTTTAATGCTTTATTCAACGCAGGCATGCTACATAAGGTCTATTTCAAGATCTTTCCGTAAAATCCTTGCCAAAATATATTTAGGTTGGCCTGCTTCCCCCGCACAACGACCAGCAAGTCCATTTTGCATTCAAGCTGTTCAAGCGTGCGGATAAGGTAGGCTGGAAGCAAAGTGAAGAGTTCAAAAAGACCTTTACCTCGTTCGTACACTGTTTCTGTTCGTGGATCTACCACTCCTATTAATCAGAATCAAATAGTCACGATGTCAACATCGAGTTCGTCGGAGTCTGGTGCGAGCAACTATTACAGCAGGCTGAATGTGCGATTCACTGATCTCGGCTCACAGGGACACAGTCTGCTCCGTCGGATTCATTCCGTATCAGCTCCCATTTACCAGCTCCAACTACGCCATCAAAACCTTCCGTCAAGCACTTTCGCTAGACGAGCGCCGCTGCAAATTCCTTCCAAACACCTGGAACACCCCGACGGCGCGCGAGGCAACGTTGGGTCGTCAGCCCCAGCCCAAATCCGGTCCGCGTGACCCGGACGAGGAAGGAGAGTGGGAATACCAACCACCCGAAGAGGATCTTACGGACGTGTTGGAAGTATGGTTCTCTGGATGCCACGCTGGTGGGTTGTTCTTGGACGGAGCGTTCCCAGTGGCTAACCTCTATAATCGCACTGGGTTTGGGTAGATGTCGGCGGAGGTAACACGAATGAGCGCGTGCGACTCGCGCGCATTTCTTTGGCATGGATGCTTAGACAATGTAGGGAGACGAAATCGGGCATCCTTTTTGACGACGATGTGATCCAAGAACTTGGAATTGACCCCAAGACTCTCGAAATTTCCGACGGGGCCGCTGTTTCTGGCCCGAATGTGGGCACGGCTGTTTCGACGAGCAGCGGGAAATACTCTTTCGCCCAGATATTTGATCAACTTGTCGAGGCGCCATTCTGGTGGGTTCTCGAAGTGATACCACTGATTCATAGTTACTACGAACAGGGGCGCAAGTATCGCTACATCTCGTGCGCTTTTCTTACTCCTTCCTGCCATTCCATCCTCTCAGATGTTGATCCAGGCGAAATTTCGGGAAGGGCCGCTACCTCTACCAGACCGACACTAATAAGATCAAAGTCCATAATTCCGTCAAGGAGCGGATGTCGGACCTTGAGTACTTTCCGGGGGTTCAGAATTTCGATGATATCAAAGATACTTGCGAGTGGGTCGATTGAGTGGATTTTAGGCTTATAATTAGTACATGACATGCTGTTTTCATTTCAACTGATCTTTGCTCAAACGTTCATGGGTATGATTGGATTTACGAAACGTAGAAAAAAGGGAGCCTAAGACCATGTCCAGAAGCCGGGGTACAGTAGGAAACTCGTAAAAGAGATAATGCATAGATTCAACCAAATAGCGCGCGGACATTTGGCTGAACGCCGCCAAGCAAGATACGCTTCAACCTTTCCGACGTCAGAGGTTGACCATTGTACAGGACCGTATCGGCTATACTCTGAGTCCCACGTTAGTATCTGTGCACAGATAACGGTAAGGTAAACTTCATGAACTGACCCCTATATTTCCAGCCATGATGTTACGAAGGTTCGCTGTCGCTTTTGAGTCGTCACCGATCTGTACTATCTGGATGCCGACGTAGTTGGGATGATGCTTGCCTGCCTGGAGGCGCGCCCAGGCATTTTCTAGGACAGGCCTTGGGTCGTCATCTGTGAAAGAGTTGACTAAGGGATATATCACGACAAGGCAGGCTCACCTGGAAGTCCGTCAGTCAGCAGAATGATATCAAATGGCCTGAGTTGCTGGTATAGACCCGGATTACCAGCGGCAGAATTGAGCTGGTTTATGCATTCATCGAGAACTCTCTGAAGGCATGCGGCTGTAGGAGTGTGTTCTGGGATTGTTGGTGTGAGGGTGACTTGAAATTATGGATAAGATAAGACCAATATGAAGCTTACGGATACGAAAAATCCAATGGGGGGGTTTGGCTTGGTCAAACACGTTCATGATAGAGCCAGTGTCCTAAATATAAAACATTAAGATCACAGGAGAAGGTTTCTCATACATACTTTCAGACCACGATGGATCAATGGAGAGTTGAGGAAACGCATGTCGATAGTATCCACTCTGAGTTGAAGCGCATAATTTGAGATAGGCTCCAATGCAGATCGTGTTTCTTCCCATCGTCCATTGGGAAACCCCAGAGTGGGATCCACGACCATCTAGGAGTGTCATGTGTTTCTCTCAGGTAAGTCCTAACCGAGAAATAATCTAAAACATACAGATGTCGAATCGTCTATGACGAAGATGACGTGATAGTTGCTGAAACCGGCTTAAGGTGAGTGAATAAGGGAACTGGTGATCAGAAGCTTACTACAGGTATTCGTCCAATTCTGTTGGCCGTGGCTTCTCACATGCAGGGTGTGGTTTATGAGTTCCTGGTGGAGCAGGCGGAATCGTCTCTGCCGGATTCACGGGTTTCGTTGGTGGAGCTTGCGGCTTTATGGGTGTCGCAGGTTTTGGTGATGGAGGGATCGGAGCTTTCGGCTTTATGGGAGTCACTGGCTTCGGTAATGAAGGCAATGGAACATTCGTCTTTCCCGGAGTCACAGTCCTCGGCCTTACGAGCCTCTTTGCGATATTCTGGATGTCCTGTTTTCCGTTCGTAGTGGCCAACCACGTCTTAAAATTAGCTTCAACATCCTTAGAGAAGATATCGACTAGTTCCCATTCCAAGTCGAAGGAAGGATCGACGCGAAAGTAGCCACTAGAAAGGGGTGGTATTAACTTCTGCCGAGAAGCGTACTGACGATGGTGACCCACCTGTTCCGCCGAACCTGCTGATCGACTTCGATTGTTTTGGCTGCCTGCTCTAAGACCTTTTGCACAACGGCAAGCGCAGAACTAGTTGAGCTGGGTGGAGGATAGTTCGACAGTAGCGAAGGTATCAGGGGCTTCGCATATTTGGCATCGGCGCGGGTAGACTTTACTTCCTTCACAGCAATATATGAGAAACCTTGTCCGATGCTAACAATGACTCCGGGAGACTCTGGTTTCCATGATTTCTTCGCCCAGTCAATCGCCTGAGGTGTCGGATTGATACTAGTTGAAGCCGGCTCGCTGTAGGATTCTTGCTTCCCTTTGTTCTGAATGGTGAGTGGCGCTATATAGATGGCTGAAGCTGTTGTCATTCTAGCCACCTCCCAGACGCGCCAGTCATATGAAGCTGGTGCTTCCGATGAAAAAATGAGTCGAGCAATGTTAGTGCCGTTTCGCACAACGAGAACACCAGTCTAGATAAGTGAGTCGGTCGGTGTCTATCCTATCAAATCGTTGCTTACCGGCGTGGAGGCAGGCGGGTTGCTGTCACCAGGCGCAGAGAATGGAAGGTCTGGGCTCCCGCCATACTTGTTCACGAGGGCTTTCAGCTCCGCCTCATAGGCGTTTGGATCGAGTAATGGTTTCTGCTTAGTCACGACGTCAAGAAAAGCATTCCTGTCTGTCCCGAACAATTTCTGTCCAAGAGATTTGTATTCCTGAATGGCTTGAGTACAATCCAGACCAAGACGACCGATCAAGAGAGCTATAAGACCGCCAGTCGATGATCCGACTATGAGGTCAAAAATCTCGCAGGGGCGCAGAGGGGGAGTGCCGGGAGCGCGACATATCTGATGGGCTTCATCTGTAATGGCTTGAATGATCAATAGACATCCGAGGCCACGGAACCCGCCGCCATCGATAGACAACAGACGTTTCCCAGAAGCTAAAGACAAAGGTTGGAATGCGTATGAAGTAAAACCAAAATACACACGTGAGGGCTCGGACATGTGTTGGAAAAATGGCTGAGGGAAGTGCAATAAGCCACTCTACACCCCAAGTCGAACATGCCACGTATATCAAGGGAACATATGAATGGAAGAGACGGCAAGCCCCTGAGTGTCACTGTGACGAGTGTGACGCTGACTACATTCGGGCCGTCCTGGGCCGTCACCATTCATCATGTCGCTCCTCTATGGAGATACGAGCATTTTAGGTCTTTCACAATGAATGTGATGCTGCAAAGAAGTTGGGCCTTGAGGCAAGGGTACGTTTCTTCACACCCCACTTTCCCAAGATCTCATATCTTCGGCGATAAGGTCTTTGCCGTCCCTTGAATGACACTTACATATTCAGATTGCAATGACACAGTGATTTAAGTCTGTTTACCTCCTCAGTTGCACTTGCGACACTGGTAGACAATGCTCTCCATCGGAAACCCAGCCCCTGTTGTGTCTGATTACCTGAAAGACCTTGCAAACCACCTCTATTTGACCTTCAGGGCTCCACCAGATGCTCCAGATGGATACTACGACTGGCAAGTTGACGAGGCTGCCGACAACCATGGCCGGAAGATCGTGGCTAAAGTGGTCGACAAGCTCTCTCCCGTCCTTTCCCAAATCCCAAAGCCGAACACCGGAACTAAGGCCGCTGTGCGTAGTTTTTGTTCAGTGGTCACCGCCGAAGCTCACTCTACCTGAAAAAGGCCGCTGTGAACAAGCTTGTACACCCAGAAGCAGTGAATGATCGTTTGGGCGGCGTAAGCAGGCGGCGTTTTTGCCATTGACGATTGTTGCTCATGAAGACCAGTTTGAAGCCCTGCTCTCTGCCATGGCTATGGCTCCTCCTAAATCCAAGTTGAAGAAATTCTTGTCTGATAAAGCCGTCGGAACTCTGTATAACATCCTCCCTCACCCGCCTGATAGTTATCTTGGCCCTCGGTTTGCCTTTCGTCAAGCTGACGGTGGGCTGAACAATATCCACGAACCTGATTTGGGCCGATCAGGGACACCCTACGCGAAGAGCGTTCAATCCAAAAAATGCATTCATCCTAGTGCGCTGCCTGAACCTGGCCTGATCTTCGACACACTTTTGAAAGCAAGAGATGTGCGTTTCAATCATATCTCGATACAGATGCCCTATTTAACCCTGGATCCAGCGTGTGGACCACCATGGTGGAAATTCCTCACTTATATTTGCATTCGCATCATTAGTCACGCACAGCCTCTTCAAGACTAACTTCCCGGATATCTGGCAGAACGATTCAAGCTCCTACCTTGATCTCAGTCCTTTATATGGAAACAGCAAGTGACGCCAGTTTGGAAGTGCTTCCACTACTAATGAAATAATTCCCTAGACGCGGAAGAAGTAAACAAGATTCGAGCGCCAGACAGCAACGGTCGCGGGCTTCTTCGTCCGGACACCTTTTCAGATGATGCGCTTGTTTTTCTGCCCCCCGCATGCAGCGCATTGTTGGTGATGTTCAATCGGAACCACAACTACATCGCAGAAATGATCCTCAAGTTGAACGAAAATAATCGCTGGTCCAATCCTCCACCTGTAGATACTGCAAAGATGAGGGCGCAAGACGACGAAGTTTTCGAGACCGCGCGTCTTATCAAGTGAGGGGTAATTCTCTACATCTTCCGAAAGCCGACTCATGGGTTAATTACTTAGCTGTGGCCACTTCATCTCGATTATAAGTAAGCGCTCTAAATTATATCGCTAAGCCCACGAAAAGACTCTGTCCGCAGTGAACGACTACGTTGCTGGATTCCTGGGAATGTCCGAAGGAAATGCTTGGAGTATGGATGCCTTCGACGTTCGTTATGTATACCAATTTTGGTAACCCTATATTCACCCAGATCCTCTATATAGCCGATCCGATTCAGCAATGGTCAGATCGTCTCTCGGGGAGAAGGCAATCATGTCAGCGTAGAATTCAATGTACTCTACCGTGTACGTATTGTTCGGTTAACTTTTTCACCACACTTCTTTTCGCTGATGCATGTAAATCTACAACAGTGGCACACGACCGTCTCTGAGAGGGATGAGAAGTGGACGGAGAGCTTATTCAATAATATGCAAGCCTTCAGTGGTCGTTCGATGGAAACGGTTCGTTTTCCTTAGCTTGCTCCCGCCTCAAACCTTTTCGCTGATATCTTTGCCTCATTCTAGGTGGAATTGAATGAGTTTATTCCTGGACTCTTGAGGGAAATTCAGAAAATCACTTCAAAAAAGCCCCATGAACGGACGTTTGGAGGGTAACATTTGTGGCTTCCTTACCTTTTCATGGCTCATCCGTCGATGCAGCCTAAACCGCGGAGCTGATGGAAAGTTCGCCACGGAAGAGATTGCCAAGATCTTGCAGGATGCTACGGAATCGCCTGCCGGTCAATACCGTGCGCGAGGAACTCCAGGCGTCTTGAGGCCCATCGAAATGCTGGGTATCTTCCAGGCAAGAAGATGGGGTGTCTGCACGGTAAATGTCGTCTTTTTTAAAACAAAATCGTCACCTAAATTTATCTTGCAGATGAATGAATTCAGAGCGTTTTTAGGTCTTAAACGTGGGTCATCGGCTTACCTGCACTCCTGGTCCTTTTGATAGACTGCGCTCTAGAATTTGACACCTTTGAGGAATGGAATCCAGACCCGGAGATCGCAGTATGTCAGCGATATCCACATATTCTGTCTTGTTTCGTTGAAACCTTACTTAGGAAGCTGCTCGACGGTTATACGGCCATATTGACAACCTTGAGCTCTATGTAAGCTCTTATAATTTGCCTTTCAAGGGACGTAATCTCATAGATTCGTGGTAGACTGGGCTTCAGTGCGAGCAATACATGTCATTAAGCCCTGGCCTGCGTTTCTCCTGCGGTTACACGGTAATTAGTACCTTGTTGAACTGAGAATTTGGTCACTGATGAACATGAAGATGACAAGGGCTGTTTTAAGCGATGCTATTTGTTTAATTCGCGGGGACAGGTTCTACACGACGTGCTTTAGTCCTCAATATTTGACGACATGGGGCTACCAAGACGCTACCACTCGCCCTGAGAATGGAGGCTTTGATGGTCACTGTAAGTTGTACATTGCGATGATCATGGGATAGTCTTCCTCAGATGTTGCAGTACCAAAACTTCTTCTTCGTCACTTCCCAAGAAACTACTCGTTTAATAGCGTACACGGTGAGTCTAAATATGCGTTACCAATAACTAAGTTTCTAACTACCTGTTAGCGATCTTCCCATTCTTCACTCCGCAGAAAATGAAGGACAGTCTAAAGAGGCTGGGTCTCCTTGAAAAGGATAAGGGTAAGCCATACAGCTTTGACCGCCCCAAGCCACCACCTATCCCCAAATTCATCGACAACTTCACCGCTATCAACTTTGTTTTCAACGATCCTGAGAAATTCGTCTCGGGCTACAATCTCAGTGGCCTTGGAGATGGATACGGCTTCATGATGGCAATTGATGAGAGACGAAGGTAAAGACGATGAGGGAAACGGAATACCAGAACGCTAACCTTCATGATCAGACATGATAAAGACAAGAAATTGGTAACCACGATGTCTCTTATCGTCCATAACTCCTAAACGTATGTCACAGGCCAAAGACGCTACTTTTGGAACGACGGAGTTGTTTAACGACTACGTCAAATGGTTCCGAGAGATCACCATCAAAGAGGTCAAAGCACAAAGCTGGAAGTACGGAAGATTAGTCTTTCTGCAATTAAGGCTAAAACGTGTATTAGGGCCGGAGATGGAAAAATGTATGTTGACATTGTTGAGGTCATCAAGACTGTACATACATACTGGGCTGCCGACATTCTGGTGATTTCTGGACCATTCCTCCTGACTCTCGATCTTAACATCCTTTATAGTGCGGAATCCCTCTTAAGACGAAGGATAACCCTCGAGCACAATATACGGTGAACGAAGTGTTTGATATGTTTGCTGACCTTGTACGTGAATGTGAGGATTTCCGACGCTCAGCCGCTAACCTCCTTCATAGTTCACGCAAGTCAAAGTCCTCATCTACGCTACAACCTGTTGACGCTTAATTTTCAGGGCCTCTTTCCTCGGTCTCGGTGATACCGAAAGGTTCTGGTCCTTGCTTGAGAAGGCACGTAAAGCCAGTGAAACGATACAAGGAATGGTCACGCAATCAGTTCACCGCGTGAAGGCTTGTGCAGCAGACGCAAAGAGAGAGACGGTTGGTGTCCTTTTTCGCTTTTCCAGCCTTTTTTGCGCTGACCCCCCATCGAAGAATATCGTAAAAGATTGGGTTCGAGAAGTCGAAGACTATATTTGGCCGCCTGAAGACACCGAGTGGTTCAAGTTCATCTCGAGGCTGAACTCAACCAATCGTCCAGTCAACGAACTTGTTGCGAATATTGTTGGTCTAGCCAACGGGTCTTCAGTCAACCAGGCCCACTGTGCGTATCGTTGTTAGGTCCATCCGCTGTCGCTGATTTTTTTGCAGCTGTAATTAACGTCATCGACTTCTACTTAGACAGAAAGGACGATTTTGATGTGATCAAGCAAATAATGAACGACGACCAATACAAGGAGACATTATCGGGGTATATCCGGGAGGCGATGAGTTAGTCTTGACATTTTCTTTCCGTTCAATTACTAGACCTAACTTGCATGTATCAGGGCTCAACCCTCAAGTATATCAAATTTCTGTAGTATAAAATTTTGTTTACCAAGTTCCTGATAGTTCACTGGCCTGTGGCGCGTTGCGAAGGTGGAAGCCTCTATTCCAGGTACAAAGATCGTTGTCAAACCTGGTGAGCGTATTTGGGGAGGCTTCAAGAAGGCACACTTGGACGTAAGCATCCTTCTTTTAAGAGCATCTAACAAGGAGGATGGATACCTTTTTATAGCCGGTCATCTTCCCCAATCCCCAAAGTGTAGACCCTACGCGCGATGCGGACAAGTACCAGCTGAATGGTGAGTGTGGAACAGGCGACGAGAAGCACCACTAAACCTAGAGTCAGGGGGAGGGTTCCACTTATGCATCGGGGTCTCGTTCGCGATACAGGTCATTGCTGAAACTCTCAAAATTGTCTACGGCCTCAAGAACGTCAAACGTGCGCCTGGAAACAGTGGTCGACTGGTTGGGACAACAAAGATCTTCAATCTCGTCGAAGTAAGTTCTTCGGAAATTGGTGTAAAACTGGGAATTGTTGATCAATTCCAATACTCTAGACTAACCAATACATCAAGGCTGACGGAACGCTTACTGACTGGCCCGTCTCTATGATACTTTCGGTTTGCTTAATTCTTGTTACCTTCCTGAGATACACCACTAACGATTTATAAAGTATGACGCAGAATGAATGATCATCTCTTGTGGAGTGGTGCCTTTTGCGAAATAATCTGTAGTCATTATGTTCACCAAGTCGTTTCAGTAAACAATACAAGTCTTCTCACGACGCCGACCCAAATTGAATTTTGTGATTCTCTGAGCTAAGAAATTTCTTAGCTCAGAAAAATTAAAATAAATCCCCCTGACTAATCGATGCGCGACGGTGACAATCAGACAATGTTCCGTCCGGTATCGATATCAAATTTGAGAGCAGTAATCGTTACGATAGCCTTCGGTCCCCCCGGGCCGAGTGACAGAGTGAATGATCTTTCTCCCATGAGCGCTTGATTATCTGCTTCGTGTATGTACACGCGGTGACTGCGCATGAGTCATACATACCATGACCGCGATCCACTATGGCTAATCGCCATCATCGTGATGTCCGACACGGGCTACCCGGCCAGAAAGCGAAGCTTAACAAGTGAAATCCACTTTTTCTGCGCAGGTCATGCTTCAAAATTCATGATGAGAATCAGGATCAGAACAATACTCTGCCACGTTAATCCCGGGAATGATGCTATCTTCGTGGCGTCCTCTAGAGCATTCGGTTAATAGAATTTTTTTGGGAAATGGTATTAGCACCATTAGCACATACCACTTTATCTGCGCATGGGAATAGCGTACATACATACTATCAGGAGTTTGGAATCATCGTAAGGACCCCAGATCTTCACGATATGACCTTCCTTGATGGTGTTGTGTACGGCACAATTGACCGGTATCGCGGGATACCCAGTGAATCCGCCTTTTCAACGCTAGAACAAGTCACTTGTCATGGTTCTAGATAAGTCTCGTGACGCCCTGTGGAGCATTCAATTTCTGGAATGGAAATACCACTTTGGATACTACTATCGCGAGGCTGGAATCGTCAGAAGGTACACAGATGAACCCCCGATCTTTCCATGACATTCGAAAATGTTTCTTCAACTGTGCGCGGCACAATTGACTATTCTAGCGTATGACCCGGGATACCCAGAAGCAAACTACAAGTAAAAATCACTTGTCTGTGCAGAAAGTTCCAGATGTCATGCTCCAATCATGACGAGAACCAGATTCTGCAATTGGGCGATAAATCACCAGGCTTGGAGTAATCGATTATTCGCTTTCTGGAAATAGAGGAGAGTACATTCCTAGTTACTGATAAACACCGTGTCAGAAGGGGGCACCGCTGCGGGAAAAGAGGGCGAGTCCGGGTAAGGGGGGCCGATAAGATAGTCCAAGGGTGTCAACTGTACGCACTGGCAATTTCAATTCAGGGGTAGTTGTAGACCGTATCGATCCGGCCTTGATCGTTGGGACGGCTGGATGGGAATGACCGATGACAAGGGGCATTTCATAAATAGTGATTAAGATTTTGAACACTGTGTTCCTCTGGCAGTTTAGCATTTTCATACTTGACCTCTGCCTAGAAAACATGGCCATCTGTCCAGTCTCGATTTCGTCGTTGTTTGGGAGAGACAGCGATAAAGAAAAGGTATGCGCATTTTTTGAAATTTGATCAAGACTTTTTCGCTCACGCTGAACGTCAGGAAGCTTCATCGTAGGTCTTTAGCATTGTCCGATACTTCTAAACCACCATTTTGTAGATCTAGCACAAGGACGTTTCCCTGGATTGCAGCAAGCGGCTTGCTGCTACTCACAATCCTCAGCCTTACTGTGATCTGGTTGGCAGTTAGTTTCATCGTCAGTAAGTTATCTTACGATTGTAGATATCACTCGTTTACTTATCCGCAAATATTCAAGGGTTCTCATCCATATTCCTCTTCCTTACCAGTGACGCGCTTCCTATCCGTATCCGCTGCACCCCCCACTGAATGTTATCCGATAGGTTTACCCTTCCAAGGAGTTACATTTTTCTTCAAATATCTTGTCAAATTCATTTCTTTTTTCATTTACTTGTTGCCACCCCTTGCGTTCTCATCCCGATACACCCCAGCAACAACGGGTCTAGCCAACTGCAGCAATCCGATGGTGTTGCAGGGTTGGGAGGTCCTCAATTTTGTCCCTGGACCAGATGGAAACCCAAAGCCCGTCAAATATGACCTTAACTCACCCACGCCTCACGCGCTCTCTATTGTCGACATCGACTACCGCGACACACGCCTGGATATATTCGCTAATGGACAGTACCAAGGATCGACGTCCGACTTCCCCATGGACAAGTCCGTGTTCTGTGGTGAGGACCTGAACGAGTGCGTCAAAAAGGGATTCAGCACGGGAACGGTGATTATTCCTGCGGGGAAAAAGAAAATTGAGATTACGTGGTCAGGCAAAGGTCATTGAATGTAGATACTATTCAAGCGAACCGGCGGAGACTGATTGTTTTGTCAGATGTCTTCCCTGGAACGGACAAGATTGTGTGGGGAACGGAAAAGAAGAGGCGAGTTATGTGGAAGAAGGATCTGTGTTTGTGAGGATGGAGAAAGCAATTACGGTTTGCGAAAAGGTTGGCACTTTTGGAATGTTTGATAGTTTTGTAAACCTAGCGTAGGGTTAACCATCCGCGGGCTATGGCCTAACATTCGTTGCGAGCGAAATCAAGTTCCAATCCTATAGTGTGCTTCGCCCGAATTCGACTTTGCGAATTTCCGGTACGTAATTACAAGTTTGACCGTCCGGACTTTTCACTGGGGATGATCGAATGATTGATGATTCCGAGGGTGGAATCAACTCATAAGCCAGAGGTAAAGAAGTACAAACAATATAACTACGCCGAAGAGGTTTCTCGGCCTTATCGTCGCTCAGATGAATGGTTAAGGGTAGGATTGAGAGAAAAGCTACGGAACCAGGTATTTACAAGGGTATTTATACTACGGTACTACCAGAGTGTACTATAATGGATCGTGATACTGAACCTTGCTTGCGCAGCCAGGTCGTATACCTCGTTCAAATGAACCATTCATTTTACAGATATTGTCCATTCCGTTCGTAGACTGTGATGTGAAAGGTCGTAATGCACATTCCAATTACCGACATCCAATGCCATGTCATATGTCTTGGGCCGTCTGCGGCCCGTCGAGAGATAATATTCCGCCAGGTCGGGATTGCTTCGCAGTCCATGTTGTTACTGACCCCTAGGGAAAAAATCGAAATATATCATAGGTCGTTTTTAAAGAAGTCAAGACGTACCGGCTTAAGACTCGCAACTTTTATTCCTTCCACAGGATCGAGCAATGGAATCGTAAGCAGGTCGTCTGTCATCACTTGTCCCACTAAAGATGCCTGGTTGTTAACATAACATTCAGGAAGAAACAAGATCGACGAACCTTGGACATTATACGTGAGATATATCTGAAGATCCAAGGCATGCGGTACAACCAACTTCTCCCTACCAAACCATTAGACATGCCAGTGGGTAAGACCGTTTCATTGATGTAAGACGTACTTAACACTCTCTATCATCGCAAAGGGTTGGAAGGGCAGTTCCTCTTCTTCATCATCATTGTTGGGCCTCGTATGAAAAGAACCTGAGGAAATACCAGATTGTCAACACTGCCAACAGGACCAGGTTAATAAAAGGTTTAGACCTAATGTAAAGCTCTGAGGCGTCTCGCTACGGTTATCGATCGCAATATGATTAGGTCGCTTCTTGGAAAAATCGGAGAGCTCTCCGAACGATAGTATACCATCCTCATAGTCAGCTACCATAGCCCAACCAGACTTTATGCCAATTATTGAATAGTACTGGTATAGCAGGCACGACTCACAGGGACGAATTTGCGCTGGTCAACTCGAGCGTGAACTATACGAGCTATAGCATTGGCATCCTGTACTTCATCCACATTTCCAAATCCTCGGCTGTAATATAGTCAATAAAAATCAAAGAATTTGAAAGGAGGTCTTACTCCGTGGGTAGTATAGCTGAGAACGAATTTTCTGTTAGAAAATGAAAATGAGATACTTTCTATTTGGACGATGATTTATTCTTACGCCTCTCATCGACCGTAAATACCTGAAAGTATATTAGCGAAGGGAAACGACCACTATACCGTTAACAGTAACTTACTTGCCATGCAATTGGCTTGATGCCAGGGAACTTTTCTGGCCTGAGGATGAGCGTTAACTGCGACGCAGAGTTGGTGAGCAGATAAAGAGCATTCTACAGACATTAACCAACCTGAGCCAAACCAAACCCTTGCTCAGCTCCAGCTGCTGCCATCGCTAAAACCGGCGTAGGTATTTCAAATATAAATTCCCGGTTTTCCCCGGGTTGGCACCAGGAACCGGTGGCTGAAAGAGAAACTGAATCAGAAACGGATGTGTCGCGTAATTGCAGTGTTGTAAATACCTTTTTCTTGAAAAAGTGCCAACCGATCCTCGCAAGGAATACCAAAGCTATGAGACCACCCAACACAGATCCGGCGATTATCCCAGATCTACGGGGGTTGGAACGGCCCTCACAGCAAGTGATGAAGCGCGTCGCAACCACCCTGTCCACGACAGCAGAACCACCGAACGTAGAATTGATGGTAAAGAAACCTGCAAGCCCGTAGATCGCACCAGGTGTAGGCGATGACGTATCTATGCCGCCGCTCCAATCGTCAGAAGTTCCTGTTTGCACACGGATATAATAAACGCTCCCCGGTGGAAGCGAGGGCTCGACGCGCCATACAAACAAGCCATTATTGGGGACATTCTTGGATGCGGGAATACTAACGACTCGCCCTCCCTCACTGCTATTGCCTTGCTTGAGTAACACTGAGAGAGGGATGTTATTTGAATTTTGAGTGGGATCCCAGACGATGCTGACATTTGTGCCTGGTATAATGGGCCCTAGGTTACCGTTCAGACTAGAAGAGCGCCAGTTGACAGGAAGGGTCGTTAGAATTTGAGTAAAGCCAGGAGAAGTAGTAGTAGGAGGGACAGCAGGCGGGACAGGAGCAGGCGGACTAGCGGCGGGCGGGACGGCGCGGGACGTAGGAGGGACGGCGGGTGGGACGGCGCGGGACGTAGGAGGGGCAGCGGGCGGGACAGCGGGGGACGTAGGAGGGACGGCGGGTGGGACGGCGCGGGACGTAGGAGGGGCAACGGGCGGGACGGCGCGGGACGTAGGAGGGACGGCGGGTGGGACAGCGGGGGACGTAGGAGGGGCGGCGGGCGGGACAGCGGGGGACGTAGGAGGGGCGGCGGGCGGGACGGCGGGAGACGTAGGAACAGGACGAGAGCGGATCGTAGTGGTATGACGAGACGAAGTTGAGGAAGTGGTTGTGCGAATAGACGGGGTTTCAATTGTGAAAATGCCTGCCAGACCATATATACCCCCTGGCGTGGGTGGGGAATTGTTGGTACCATTTCCCCAATCACTCGACTTCCCTGTTTGCAGGCGAATATAATAACCACCGCCAGACACGAGAGTTTCTGGTACATTCCAAAGGAATGAACCACGGTTCGGAACACCTCCAGTTGCAACGATTGCAACCACTTCTGAACTCGTCGTAGTATTCCGCTTGAGCAGAACTGAAAGGGCGAGATTATCAAGATTTCCGGAAACGTCCCAAACAATATTAACATGGGACCCAGCGTATGCGAACCCAAGGCTTGTCGTTCTATGATCCCAGTTGATGTCCAGAGTACGAATGGGAGCAGGCGAACTGGTCGGGGGGACGACGGGGGACGTAGTAGGGCTAGCAGGACGAGGGTGGGTCGTAGTGGTAGGACGAGAGCGGATCGTAGTGGTATGACGAGGCGAAGTGGTTGGGAAAATAGGAGGACGAGGGCGGGTCGTAGTAGTATGACGAGACGAAGTCGAGGAAGTGGTTGTGCGAATAGACGGGGTTTCAATTGTGAAAAAGCCTCCCAGACCATATATACCCCCTGGCGTTGGTGGGGAATTGTTGAGACCATCTCCCCAATCACTTGACTTCCCTGTTTGTAGACGAATATAGTAACCACCGCCAGACACGAGATTGTCTGGTACATCCCAAAGGAATGATCCACGGTTCGGAACGCCTCCAGCTGCAGCGACTGCAACCACTTCTGAACTCGTCGTAGTATTCCGCTTGAGCAGAACTGCGAGGGTGAGATCATGAGAATTTCCGGAAACGTCCCAAACAATATTAACATGCGACCCAGCATATACGGTTCCAAGGCTGGTCGTTCTATGATCCCAATTGATGCCCACAGTATGAATGGGAGCAGGCGAACTGGTAGGGGGGACGGCGGGGGACGTGGTAGGGCTAGCAGGATGAGAGTGGGTTGTGGTCGTATGACGAGAGTGGGTCGTAGTGGTATGACGAGAGTGGGTTGTAGTGGTATGACGAGAGCGGGTCGTGGTGGTATGACGAGAGCGGGTCATGGTGGTATGACGAGAGCGGGTCGTGGTGGTATGACGAGAGCGGGTCGTGGTGGTACGATGAGATCGGGTCGTAGTGGTTGGGAAAATAGGTGGTGTTTCAATCGTGAAAAAGCCTCCCAGACCATATATACCCCCTGGCGTTGGTGGGGAATTGTTGAGACCATCTCCCCAATCACTTGACTTCCCTGTTTGTAGACGAATATAGTAACCACCGCCAGACACGAGATTGTCTGGTACATCCCAAAGGAATGATCCACGGTTCGGAACGCCTCCAGCTGCAGCGACTGCAACCACTTCTGAACTTGTCGTAGTATTCCGCTTGAGCAGAACTGAAAGGGTGAGATCATCAGAATTTATGGAAACGTCCCAAACAATGTTAACATGTGACCCAGCGTATACGATACCAAGGCTTGTCGTTCTATGGTCCCAATTGATATCCAGAATACGAATGGGAGCAGGCGAACTGGTCGGGGGGACGACGGGGGACGTGGTATGGCTAGCATGACGAGAGCGGGTCGTAGTGGTATGACGAGAGCGGGTCGTGGTAGTAGGGCGAGAGCGGGTCGTAGTGGTATGACGAGAGCGGGTCGTGGTGGTACGATGAGATCGGGTCGTAGTGGTTGGGAAAATAGGTGGGGTTTCAATCGTGAAAAAGCCTGCAAGACCATATATACCCCCTGGCGTTGGTGGGGAATTGTTGAGACCATCTCCCCAATCACTTGACTTCCCTGTTTGTAGACGAATATAGTAACCACCGCCAGACACGAGATTGTTTGGTACATCCCAAAGGAATGATCCGCGGTTCGGAACGCCTCCAGCTGCAGCGACTGCGACCACTTCTGAACTCGTCGTAGTATTCCGCTTGAGCAGAACTGAAAGGGTGAGATCATCAGAATTTCTGGAAACGTCCCAAACAATATTAACATGGGACCCAGCGTATACGATTCCAAGGCTTGTCGTTCTATGATCCCAATTAATGTCCACAGTACTCAGAATGGGAGCAGGCGAACTGGTAGGGGGGACGGCGGGGGACGTAGTAGAGCTAGCAGGACGGGAGCGGGTCGTAGTGGTAGTAGTCGAGGAAGTGGTACCAGGTTCGATCGTGAAAAAGCCTGCAAGACCATATATACCCCCTGGCGTTGGTGGGGAATTGTTGAGACCATTCCCCCAATCACTTGACTTCCCTGTTTGCAAGCGAATATAGTAACCACCGCCGAATACGAGAGTGTCTGGTATATTCCAAAGAAATGATCCACGGTTTGCAACACCTCCAGCGGCAGCGACTGCGACCACTTCTGAACTCGTCGTAGTATTCCGCTTGAGCAGAACTGAAAGGGTGAAATTATCAGGATTGCCAGAAACGTCCCAGACAATATTGACGTTGGTCCCGGCATATACAATTCCAAGGTCGGTCGTTCTATGAGTCCAATTGATGTGCAGAGTACTTGTCACCTGCAACGCGACAACTGCTGCAGGGGAGAAGAACATAAGTAGGTAAACAAGACAGTACTTCGCTAGAGACATCATAGTCGTCTGAAGTCTGACTGAGAACACCGAGAGATGTTCAGATTCCAGGCAATAGAAGTTGACGTGGTCACAGCGAGCAGTTGAGGTTGTATGAGCGACGCTGTAGAGATTACAGAGGATAAAACTTGTTGTTCTCTGGGCGCTATATACATACATCCCTAATACACGTTATGGCAGGTGAATATTTGTTGAACCTTATCACCTTAGATTTTGATTTTTAATGTATCTAAGACGGGAAGCGACTAGTGGCGTTGAGTACTAACATTATTGGGATCGTATTTTCGGCAAAGGCCTTCGGGATCTTAGGGCTGCGGAATATCATTGCCCACACCCGACTTCCTATAATTATAATGCTTTATTGGATGTCGTGAATAGCGTAAGGCGCTCGCAATCTTCTGATTCGCAAGGGTTAAATACTCATACCTGATGGCAGTTTTAACCAAAATTATACTGTATAGTTGCGATGGTATGGAAGATAGGAGTCAAGAACTAAGCGGCGAAAACTCTCACGCATACAATTGCAAAGAGGCTTGCCCGGGCCATCCGAATGCTAAATGTTACCGTAAATAAGTACATATGCCTTTCTTTTCATCCGTCTCTTGAACGGTACGACTGAATGAACACATTGAATAGCGGAACGGGGATGCACCAGCGGCAGAGGACGTCGAAATGCGACGGCAATCGCCGCGCGTAGACCACGAGGCGGGCTTGTGGTGCTGTCAGACCGTAAACTCGTGTCTTTTTGACGTTGATGGACATTCGACACGTCGAATAGAGTTTCGCTTCAGCCTTACATATGTTAGTAGGTTTTAATTTCTATCATACCGATTGCAGGGTCAGTGTCATTCTATTGTTTTTTCCTCAAGTCGCCGACCACTGGGCGCCCATTCGCCTTACGCCAGTCGCGAAACGACTTTATTATTACATAAATTTATAAGCAGCTGGTGGTCCTTCTGCGCCACGGTTCTAACTGAGTTTGGCCTTCTAGGTGCCAGGTGCTTCAAGTTAGCGCACCCCTTCACACAAGTTATTTTCCGTGCAATCTCCCCTTCCAATTGACACATCAGGGAAATGACACGTTCCACTCGGGCCGCTCTGGGCCACTCTGCGGAGCAAACCGAGCACCCTTTATTGAGGCTCTCAGAGCCACTCTGCGAGCATGCCTACCACTCTGGAGAGCAATTTGAGATAGTCTCGTTGCAGTGCAAATTATTTTCTGGCATATAACACAGTGCAAAGGAGTGACACGATTACCGAGAATGAACAATACGAAAACCAAGGGTCCGAGAGCGAACAATATGAGACTTCGAGGGTCAACGAGACGAAAACCGAGAGCAAAAGATACAAGAATTTGAGAGCCGACGATACAACAACCGAGGACAAACGATGCGAGAGCTGGGAGCGGATGATATGACACTTAGTGAGTGAGGGCTACTTAAAAGTTAAAGCGTTCTAGTCAAGCCATTCTTCAGAATGATAATAATGGAAAGAAATGGTAGATGTACCATGGCTAAGCCAAATCCCGGGTCTTCCTCTTCCTCGACAAGTTTGGTCATGCGTCCTGTATCATAACCTGCCCTAACGTTTCGGTATTTCTACCCCAGGCCTTAGAGGCCTCAGGCTTGAACCTTGATTCCTACCTTCATCCGCCGACACTGGAAAGGTAGGGTCAGCTCTCCTATATTCCTACGATCTCTAGAGTCTACACTCAACCTTTCGGATCGTCGCAGAGTCTAATAAGATTACTGATTGCCAGAGATCGCCATGGGATTATTTAATGATGCTAGTGGCTTTACTATTGAAGGCGCGAACTTCACCGAAGTTCATGGCAACTCTTCAACCATCGTCTACAATGTACACTTTGCAACTGGCGTCAACAACGCATCAAGTCAGCTGGTGGACCACGAGAAATGGAAAGCGCTGGTTGCCGACATCGAGAAAATAGTCGCCAAGCGACAGGATGGCGAATTCCCAGACGATGTTGAAGATACAAGGTCTGATTAGCATACACTTGGGCGACAATACCTAGATCCTCATTATCTGAACGCAGCGCCAATACACTGATTACGAAACGTCTCAGCATTTACACTAACGTGGACATTGCCAGGAAAAAACTGAAGATGGCCGTCGAGGTAAGAGCTTGCACTAGCACTAAGATCAATCCTCATTCATTTGTACAAGATCATTTTTACGCTTACGCCTGCGGGATCGCCGCCTTCGGGACTCTGGCCCACTATAGTTTGGAAGGTATGCATATTTATGACGTGACCTCATTTCTATATTCTCGTTACGTTTCTAGACTCTTAGGTTCCAGCCTAATAGTGAGTAGTATCCCGTTCCCTCCGACTTAGCAGGTAATTTAACGGGAGCAAATCCCAGACACAATTCGGCACGATTTATGTTGGTATAACAAGTGCGTTACGCACAGATCTGGTCTATACATTCTGACAATTTCAAACGCTAGGGCTGGATTTTGTGTCTTAGAAGAGCAGAATGATGCCACTCTCAAGCCTGGTGACATGTCCGCTATTGTTGAGGTCTGCATCCATTCAAGCATTTTACTTCTTCCGAGCCCCTGAATACCCTTAGTCGAAACACCTTGCAATTTTACAAGATATCGATGAAAGCCCCGACTTCTCTTCGCACACTGAAATACCTCTTGAGACGACTGACATTGCCGTTATTAATAAGCTGTCTTCTGGCCAACGCTTTGCTTTGTGTGAGCTTCGTTACATTCTGTAAAATCGCGTTCATTAACGTGACCATCCAAATTAGGTACTATCGACCCAAGCAGGCCAGAGACTGACCAGTTCCTTCCAGTTATCGACATCGGCTCCGTAAGGTACAACACTTCATTGTCACATCATGTCTTCAGACAGTGAATATGCATGCTAGTTCTAATGACATCTACCTGAGTGGGTTTCCCGTCATGCTTCAAGCCTACGTCGTGCGCGGGTTTACAGGTGAGAGGATTCTGGCTGTTATATGAACTGGAATCTAAATTATTGTCGCAGAGCGGAAGCCCATCGATACCAGCAGTCTATTACGCCCCCTCTTCGTCGATAGTGCAGGAAAACCCAATCCAATGGATATTAGGACGATGAGGGTTTGTTTGTTTTTCTTGTTCAAACCCGGTTCCCAATGCTGAGAATACCACGTTAGCCCACTCAGGCATTCCGCCTATATTCCAATCAGTCGGGTAAGATTATCCTTGAAAAGGATTGACTATTCAAATTGTAATTGTGTGTACATAATGACCGTGCATGTTATGCCTGAACAATATCGAATGTGATGTTGATTAGGAGTGCGCTTGGGATCATGGTGTGTCTCCCTGAGTCCACTGACATGAAGAAGGAGAGATTTGCCGACTGGCCGCGAGACATGTGTTGAACGACTATTATTGTGTCGTACATGCTAAATAACTAAAGTGTATAGATAGCCCTTGAATATTCACAATAGCCTCGGGTTTCTCGTTGATCTGTATCTCCGTTTGTCGTATCGGTAATGAGATGATGCACATGTAAAAGGCATATATATATATATATACATCATGCATCAGTAGTACACACCACGTTGAATTACTCGGCACCCACGAGTTGTTTGATATTCTTCCATCACTTCTAGTGTTCCAACGGCTTGGGTTGCTGGCTATCTATGACGTCCGTGACCCCCTATCAGCAGTGCTCTGCGGAGCTTACCCTGTTAACTGCTATCTCGGCAGAAGCCTTTCCTCGTGCTATTGCCACCCGGCCCCTCCGCAACTACCCATCTACTATCGCCTCATCCCTGCTCCCTTGTTACCCACCCTGCTCCCTCGTTTCCAGCCTCGCCCAGCTTGCGCTCTCACCCCCGTGCACTCGTTGCATTGCCTGTTTTCTGCACGACACAAAGCTGCCCATAACAATTACAGAACGTGTCATTCGAAGGATGAAAAAGATTTCAAACTAATAATCTCAAGCTATCCGCGGTTTGCATTCCCTGATTCCAGATGAAATTTCTCCCTAGTCATTGACGGAAGAGGCGACATAATCAACATCTAATAATGTTTTCTGTGAACCGTTGGGGAGAATGAAGTTCTCGTCGTCGTTCCACGGACATACAAAGACTAAGTCCCCTTTCCCAACATTAGCGATAAAGGCGTTCGTCTCTGGAGAGGGAGGAGGAGGAACCGGGCTGGGCGGCACGATCTCTGCAGAGGCAATTCTGTAATTTCCAGGCACCATGTTGTTCGGGACGATGATCGAGGCGGCGGGGACGATTTACTTTATTTCGCCCTTGTGTTTGATCCATAAATTGCGGGAATTGTTGCCATTGGTTATGCTAACGAACAGATGAGCTTTGAGTATACATAACGACAATTTGACTTACGATGGGGCCATTATAACTTTTTCCATCTTCGCAAAGTTGGGTGTCCCAAGACCTGTAACGGCATCCCATCCAGGTTTGGCCGGGAAGCCATCGGTTCCACAGCCAGGGTTACTGCACAATTCGACGTTTTTCGACGAGGTTGATTTCTGCGTTGGTGAACACGTCTTTCCACCGGCAAGGCACCGATTTGAAGGAGGGAGGCGTGGAGGAGGTGTCGTAGATTGGATCGAGATGTGGTCGGGGAGCTTGGCGCCGTCGTACCGCGCTACACCGGATGAGACGAGCGCGATGATAGGCCCTACAAATGGGATGATGACGGACGGGCAGAGCTAAAGGGCGTAGAAGCACAACTCGCGCTGAGAGGTCTCAGGCGACAGGATGTGTATCGATGATTACGAAACAGTTCATTGAACTGTATTCAGACTTGATGTCACTGGAAAATTACGCCTTTCAAGCTAACTTGTTGCCAGGCCACATGATGCATGATCTCTAAACCTTGTTGTGCCGTCATATTGTCCCTTCCTCAGATTCTATGATATGGACTTGTAATGATGCAAGAGTGGATAGCGATTCATATACGTCGCAGAAGTGTATCCCCCTAATCTTGAATCGGACTACCTGCTCAACGAATCAATGCTCACATCTGACCATCATTCAGTATTGGACGATTGAAACATCAATAGATGACTCGTCCAACATCCCCTTTCGTTGACAATAAGAAATTGCAGGGTGGAGCATAATTCTGGGGTCTTGTTCCACAACGAAAATAATAATGATCCTGTGATTGCGATACATGCCCGAATTCAGTGGTTTATTTTTTTCAAAGCCTCAAACCACGAGCGTGGAATCGCACCTTCCATGAACCGACCGCGGAGACCCTTGGAGATCCGTGGTATTGAGATATGATCTGGCTATCCCACGAACAGGAAAAGTCTCTGAGCGCTATTTATCCTTACGTAAAGATCTGTCCATATATGGATGTTCACCCATGGGTTTCCCATCGTCATGAGCTCTGCAAATTCGTTGAACCATGTTTGCGGAGGCGCATGGCCTCAAATAGCGAATAGGAAAGCCTTGGATTCCAAATCAATAATACTCCCTTCACAGGCCCAACACCACAAACGTCAATCTCTGAACCTTGTAAGTCACCGTGCGCTACTTTTAGTACTTGTACAAATTTCGGCATCCAAAATACTGTGACCGATCAGAATTTCTAACCCCATATGTTGAACCCATACATTTGGCGCGTTCCCTTTGTCTTCATCTCCGGGTATCGCCATTTCGACCGATACGCTCATACCCCAGTTTTTGTGATATTCACTTGTGATGACGCAAGCACACGTTTGCGATGGAATTCAGGGCTGACAGCACTGACAATTCAATTGAGAGACGCTTCGGAAGATGAGGCGGTGGCGGCGACCGTTTCTGCCAGACCGTGATGGCGAATGTGCATCTACAAAAAGTAAAGTCAGATCGCTGGTCAGGTCTCTCCAGGCGGGGTCAGACCTTCACCAGGCATGGTGAGTTTCGCCAAGGGTTCTGTTGTATATAGGCCAAGTTCGACTTGCCATAATATTCAATCTATGCCTGTCTCTACTCGAGTGTCTAGTGGGTAAGTGAAATGAGAGTGCTTTGCTAGTGGGCAAATGAGCCCATCTCTATTTACATATGTATCTAACAGTGATGTTAATACAAGTGGGCGAAGCCCTGAAACCCTGGGGGTGGCGAGGCGAGCTGTGAGGGCGGGTGGGCGCCGAACAGGTGAGACTTGCTACGCCAATGCGTCAGACTAGGAAGGGAAGTATACTGTATGGGATTCCTGAAAGGCTATACCACTTCCCTAGTGTGGACCTGAGAGAAGTGTGGACCTGAGACCTGAGAGAGGGAGAGGAGGGGGGGTTGACAGAGCAAGGGCAGCAATGGAGTGTCCCTATCGCTGTCTAGATGGCGAGGTGGCCGGACGGGAGAGAGACCGCGCAGCCACCTCACTACGCCCACGTAGACTACATTCTACGCACACCTCGGATCTCGTCTAACTTAGAACTGCCATTACCACCATTTTTTTTTTTCCGCATAATGAAGGTATATTAAAACTGAGAACGTAAGTACAGGGAGAATACCGTAGGGAAATGACACATCGTGGGTCATGGGTAGGAAGCGAAGATCGAGCTAGTAGCGCAGTATGCAGTAGGTATGGAATACACGGCTTAGTCCGGGAAAAGGGCCGCATGTGGGCGGCGGGAGCGAGAGTGGTAAGTAAAGGGAACCAAGTAGTCAAAGGAAGCGGCACGTGGGTGGTCCTTCAGGAAGGTAATGAGACCGATGTAGTTGTTGTCGCGGCGCAAAAAGGAACTAAAGGAAGTAAAAGGAGGCGGATATGAGAGACACTCACAGAGGATGTGGGAACGTGTCAAGGGGCGGCGAGAAGGGCAAACAGTGCAATGGGTGGGGGCCTGGGGGAAGAACCGCCGGCGGTACTCTGCTGAGGGCATATGGCCCGTGACGAAGCGTGTAAAGTGCGAGAACAGAAGGGGAGAGTCCTCGCACTTAGTGATGAACTAGGACTTGGAACGACCCAGAGAGGGCTTAACGACTCCCGTGCTCGAGTTTAGGCGGAGTAAGTTGTAACCACGAGTTTTGTGAGAGAGCCAAGCCAGGCGCCAGTGAATCCCCGCCGTGAGACGGTAGCGTTTAGCCGAAAGTACCCATTACAAACAAATGTTTTACGAGCAAAATGAGAATGAAATTGCATGTAATCCCGGCTGAGCAATCATTGGAGTTTGAGTTTCGAGTGATACATGCATAGTCTCTGAATAAGGTCAGAATGAGCACCGAGCACAAAAAAAGGGACATGCCGCACTGTGTAGAGAAATTCCTCGTATAGGGCGGTCATGAGGCGGGCCGCTGGTAGATTCAGAGTCGGGGGGGAGGTCGCCGCAGAAGACGTGTCGGCAGGGCTCGCGTCCCCGCATGCAGTGGCATTCCTTGCAGGAGCCCTGATGGGCGCATCGGAGGCTCTGTGAGCCATCACGTGGAAAGTGCGGGCGGAGGCACGAAGGAAAGAGCGCCAAGGAGGGCCGGGAAGTAAAGGTTGGTCCTAGAGCCTCTGCGGTTGCGCAGATCGACACCTAAGTGGGCGAGACCTGGCTTGCTGAGAAAGGAGTCGGGGCTGGGGCGCGTGAGACTGGGGCAGTCGGCGTAGGGGAGCGGCCCAGTACATGCATGGAGTGGGCAACCGATTTAAGCGAAGAATGAGAAGACGAGCGGCGAGAGGAGGCACGCGACGGAAGACGAGAGGCAGGCCTGGACGTTGGGCGAGCTTGCGTACTGAGCGCTAGTAATCTTTGGAACAACCGCAATGCCGCTTAAATTTTGGGCATGTATCGATCTTGAAACAATACACGTGGTATCAAATTGAGGAACAGTTTCGTCAAAGCACCCCATCACAAAAGATCCCAATCCTCTCCAAGAGTCTGCTTCAACGCCGCCATCAGATTTCCGTTGTCCGCGAATTTCGCACGGAATTTTTGGACGAGCGAAAGAAGCTCATTTTTGGTCTTTCCAGAATATTTCTCAAACTCAATCATGAGGCCATTTTCGGCTGTCGGTGCTGTCGACAATATTCTTCTGAATGGTTTTCGGACGGGTCGCGTCAGAAGTCGCTGCCCATCGTTTTCAGTTTGGTGAGGACCAAAATGGATGGATGAAGGATCGGAATGGCTAAACACAAAGTCCAGATTACCATTCCTGCACAAAAGCGCCAGGCAGTGATAAAAGCATACGGAGGTCATCATAGACTGGCTGTGGAATTTGGGGAAGACCCAAACTTCCTGCAGGCAACGTTTCAACCAGCACGCTGTCCTTCATCATACTGAGCTGATTAATGGAATCCATCGAAGGATCAACAGGGTCCTAATGTCAAATGAGAAACTATGAGATTGATCCATCACATTCTATCGTAACTTCCGCACTTTGGAGACATAGAGCTTCATTCCGGCAGATACAAAGTGAGGATCCAATGCTGACAATTTGTCGCGGAGAGCCAGAACATCAGAGGGATTATCGAGTTTAATCATTACGTCGATGTCGTAAATGGAAACCAATCAGATGGAATGAACTCGCATACAAAAGGAGGGCAACGTATCTCTGTTGGCCTATTGCTACCTAGGAGAGACCAAGCGAACCCCCCGATATACGCATGGTCCAACTGCAACTCGCGTAGATGTTGTGAAAGCAACTGAGCAGCTTGAAGCAAATACTCGCGTGAAGTCGTGATGGATTTGAACGTAAAGCGCATAACCCTAACCACAGATGTCGCCTCCATGTCCGTTGACCTTCCACCAGAGGAGTTACTCGATATCGTCCTTGAAAAGTTGCAGAATGCCGGTATCAAGCTTTTTGAATGGGGCACGCTCCTGTACAGACGGATGAACGTCCCCCGAATAGTCTCAGTACGTCTTGGTTTTGTTTTTTCCTTTTTTTTTTTTTTTTGAACGATGGATCGTTGCTCTATAGAACTATCCTTTTCTTGTCTCAGATGAGGATTTAAAACGAGCGTTGGACGTCATCGAGGACATTGGTATTCCCCCGTCTCCCCCATCAATGCTAGCTCGGGTACTAGGAGGTGATATCCAAGCCAAGGGCCACTTTTACTGCCTGAAGAAATCTGAAGAAATGGCTGCTCTCGACCAACACATCGTCATCTATCCTCTCTCATTTTCTTCACTCTCTCCTTCCGAACTTGTCGAAGAACCGGCGCATTATTCGGACACGAACCGCTGTTCACACATTCTCGTACCGTACCCGTCAGCCATGTACGCCTCTCTGATACGCATGATGCTCCGTTATCCCGTACACTCGACTACCTGGTCCATCCTTCGGGCAGACATTGCCGAACTCGTTCTTTACCATTTGATGGGGTACACTCTCGAAACGATTACTTCCGAGGATGATGACATTGATGAGGAGGAATCAGAAGATGAGAAGAGACGGGTTGATGCTGCCACATCAATGATCCGAGAGTGGGGTTTGCGGAAGGAATGGGCAGAAGGGGAGGAGTGGATGGGTTGTGCGTTATCTAGTTCCGTCCGTGATGGTCATATATTCTTTCCACCAGAATATGTTCGTTCACAATGATGAACGTTTTTCAGTTGAGTATATCATTATTTCTGTCACAGAATCTTATGTGTTGAATATGCAAGGCGCATCGTCGTTATCAACTCATCGATGTCGAAGTACCAGTAGGACATCAAATTTTGTGAACATTGCCACAACTGGCACTGCACCTTATTAGTCGCAATGAAGAGTTTGGAGTCTGCCGAATGAGATTAGCATTTCCTGACCGTTGCGAGATACATCCGGGTCAAAGCAAAACCTGGACATATAATGACTCAAAGAAAGTGGATGAAACACACCAGATTGCATAGATTTGATCCCCTACTTCCCGAGCCTTCGCTTTGTCTTCAATGAAAGACATTACGACGTTTAAGTTCCTCCTCCCCCTCCAGCCTCGAATCCAGGAGAATCGTGGAAGATGAACCTCGGGTTATTCTTGAAGGTAAACTCATTACGAACATTATGGATCCCTCACTGTGGCGTCAAATTAGTGTCATGATCAGAGAAATTCACAACGCTTGTCAAGTTGGCACCTTAATCTATCAGCAAAAAAACAATAAGACGGAGATATTGAGCGAAGCTGATTAGCGTACGTTCTTGTATACTGGATCCTCGATTGTGTTGCAGACCCGCTTGAGCAGCCTCGTCTTCCCAGCATTTGCCCTACCGATGACGAGGATGCGGAAATGGGTGTATTTGGCTCTGAGTTTTGCAGCTTCTCCCGATGTGATCGTTACCGTTGGAGCGGGATCGGCTGGAGGCGCGGTATCAGCTGGATCTACAAATGGCACAGGCGAATTCGAGCGGCTGTGGGGTGTGCTCTGCGATCCAAATCTGAACATCTTCTTCAGTCGGTATCCAAGTCCTTTGAACTTTTTGGGAATCTGGGTGGGTTCGTCGGCCATATCGCAACAAAAGGCTTGCTAGTGGTAGTAATTTCCAGCGCTGGAACATCCGGCTGACGTAAGTGGATTGCTAGACTTCCCCCGATCCATTATGCCTTGTAAGTTTTTTTGTGAAGTCTCTGAAAGAACACTGTTCTGACTAAAAATTTTACAGTGATCAAATTGACATAACACCACCAATTTCGTTTCTTCAAGCGGTTCCACCGTCTGAGCTGGAGAGACGCGTATAGGCAATTGGGGAGGCTACTGAAAAGGAGGTGTGTATGTACTTTCGGTTACTTTCGGTCGTTGACCTCGGCCTTTCTCAGTTGGACTGCGTTTTACAGAGTAAAGTTCTCAAACCGCCATCACCGTACACGGAGGAAAAACTTGGTATTTTTTATGAACAATTACTCGCCCTTCGTTCCGTAGAGCCCAAATTTGGCTCTGAACGAGATCCGTCTGTCAGTGGGCTGCGGAAGGCTTGACAATCAAAAAGTCGGTCGAGCAGCGATTTTGGGGGTACTTCTCAGGAGAAGGAGTTTGACACAGTCGCACGGGCGCCTTATCCGCGCATTCTTGCACATTTGCGGGATGTCGTTCTTTTCACTATATTTGTTTTCTTTCTGATTTGTTTTTTCGCATTTAGCTACCTGACTGCAGAAACGACGTTGGATATAACAAAGGTTAGTACTCAGTCTTTCTATCATCCTTGAGCTCAATCCAATTAGCAACTTGGTATCCCCACCCCAGAAAGCGTCATCTCTAACATTATGTACGTCTACGCTGATGTCGGCAACGTCGCAGGCATTGAGCGGGTCATGACGACGTATATGACAAGTACGTTTTCCACAGAGTAGCATAATATCATATCATTCACATATGCAGACACGCTGACAGAACAACAACGTCATTAACACATCAAGCGCTCACCTATCCGCAACTCTTCTCAATGTCATTCCAACTAGAGCATTCAAGGTACTCCACCATTACGAACTACAGTCCAGTCCGGCACCCATCCACCTCCACCATCACCTCCCTTTTTTTCCTGGCCCTCTTCTCTAGGATGTGTGCAGGCCTGGGATATATTCTCCCACATGCGCTACGTCGCGCACCCGCAGCCGGACGTTGTCCTTTTTACACGCTCATGATCCGTGCGTGTGCCGCGCCTATCTCGTCTGCACGGACCTCCGATCCCGAGCGAGCGTAGATGCCAGTGGACCAGAGGGTAGTGTCCACTGCGGGGGGCGTACGACGCTGTAATTGTGGCATGTGCCAAGCCTGGGGTTGTGGCATGTGCCAAGCCTGGGGTTGTGGCAGTACGTGGGCGAGAGGAGAGGTTTCGGCTGGTAAAAGGAGATGATGGATTCGGGGAGGTGATGCGAAGGGGCTGGGAGCATTGAGGCCGAATTAAAAATAAAAATAAAAAAAAACGTTTTGTGCCTTGTTGAGGGTGCGAAGCGGATGAAGGATTTGGCGAGGGCGAGGTGGATTTTTTGGCGGAGATGGTATACTGGGGTGGGGCTAGATGGGCACGGGTCGGATGGGGAAGATATCAGTATGGACAGAGGTGATGATCCATGTGTTTCAAGCATGTGCGGCCTATGATATATGATCCGCCGTTTGTGCGGTTTGTCGCGCCTGCTGCCAGGGGACGTTTACGGACGTGGAGGTCGGTTGGCGGCATTGGATGTGGGTGAGCAGATTAGGTATATCAAGTGGGTGTGCAGGGTGTATTGAGGGTGAGGAGGCAGGCGACACTCAAGGCGCGCCATATGCTCTACCTTTTTCACTGGTCCCTTGCGCGTCACCACAGACCTTTTCAAGAATTGTTGTCTTGCCTGCATTGGCCCTGGCCAATAATGAGGATATGGAAATGGGTGCATTTGTAGCGCTTCTTGAGGATACTAACGACAAGCTCTGGGTCTGAATCCGCATTTGAGTCAGCTCAGAGGCAAGAGATAATCAATCACCACGTAGTACTACTCAGCTGGTGGAGCGGAAACATCTTCCAGAACGTTCGTGTGTCTGACATGATGGGTCGAAACAAGTTGCTTACGAGGGAACAACGACTTCTGCCTGAATGAAGTGGTGGATGGCAAGGCACACTTGCGGAAATGGCGCTATTTGAGGTGCTCCTGCGGACCGCCTGCCCTAAGGATCCAGACCAACGAATGCACTTCAGCCTCAAAAGCCTCAATCAGATGACTTGCTCAGCCATTCGGGATTTGCCAACCAAATACACACTACCTATATTCCTGGATCGTCTAGATCTATGAGATGTTGATGCTTTGGAAGAAAGAAAGAAAGAGGACCCTGTTCAAGTCAACAAGGCCCGTGATGAGCTTCCTAGAGAAGGTTTGCCACAGAGTTGAACACAGTGAAGTTTAGAGATGCGCCGGAAGAATGAAAATGAGAAATGGTGCACGTAATACATTGTTGCAAAATGATAGGCATTTTTTGGACGTTTTCCAAGTTTTGATTGATCCTTGGATATCTGCGATGCGTGGATTATGAGATGCATGACGTGACAGTGTGACATAACATACCTGTCAGTAACGCACCGACAGCTTGATCGTATTCCAATGGAATACACCACCTGTGCAAATGCCCTTACCGTGTCCTCTCCATCATTGCATGCCATCAGCTCACCTCCCAAACATAGGCTGGTGTATTTTGCAGTACCGGCTACTGACCGGCACGACTTGCCATGCCAAACCAAACTTGAACTTTCCTCCTCCATTCAGGCAGAAAATGGAGGTGTCACTGGTCTTGAGAGCGGGTAGGGAAAAAGTTCCATATACATGCCAACCTGTCATCTCCGGCCGCCGTACTACTTTGGGCCCGCCCTTGTTCAACGTCTTCATTGCGCAGCAGGAAATGGGGAAGAAGAAGAGGGAAGATCCTGCTGCTGCACGGCCGGATCCACATTTTTTTTTCAAGCGTTGGGAAAGTGCAGGATAACTCGGACAAACCCGCTAGTAGGCTGGACTTGGTTTTTTCTTTTTTTTTTTGACGACAGGCTATCGTAGTTAATAACCGGGAACAGGATAAGTGACCGGTGACCATGACCGGGTCTGCTTATAACCGGTTTGACGCGAGAGAGACAAAGCCGGGGGTTTCAATTTTTGTATCAGCGGTTTCAGGCGGTTTCGGATGATATATACAGGTTTCTTGCAACACGTTTGCTGACAACTCTCAGATGAGTTGAAGGCTCTATTCAATGCATCAGAAGGAAAAAAAAAAGTGCACTGCGTTCGCGACATATGCATATGGTAATTCTTATCGCCCTAGCGATGGTATAAAAACATTCACGATACCACCACCCTCTTCCCAAAACCTTCCCAAATGGCCATCATTGACAAGGTAACGCTGTTTCCTCAATGCTCCAAACTATATTGGCTACAATTCATCCCACTGTCTCAGGCGCACGCTCTCCAAATCCAAAATGTCCTAGACAAACTTTTGGACCAATTCCAGATCCAGTTTGAAAATAAAGAGTATGACCAGGAGCTACACGACGTCTGTCTCCGCAGCGCCGAAGAATGCGGCATCTCCTTTCAGGGGCCGGCACATATCGGTATTCGGCTACCCGTTGGCGTCTCAATCGCCTCCATCGCGTATGGTCATATTCCTGACATCCGTATACGGGCCTACATCGCGCTCTACACCGCCGCCCTTACTTCTCTGGAGGACATGTGCGGGAACGATATTGACTTGCTCGGTGCGTTCTGCGAGCGCTTTTTCAAGTCTCAGCCGCACGACCATCCTGTTATGGACGCGTGTGATATCCTTCTGAAGGAACTTCCTCTCTACTATGGCTGCGTCCCGGCGAATGTGATATTGCTAGCCAGCTTGGACTTTATTGTGGGGTGTATGATGGAGTTTGAAATGCAACATAAACCGGTTGGTGCCCCCCCCCAAAAAAAAAAATATATTGCTTTCATGTAGTTTGCTGAAACTTTGCTTATATTTAGATTTCATCCAGCGCACAACAGTTTCCCGTTTTTCTGCGAAATTTAACGGGCATTGCTAAATCTTACGCTATATTCGTCTTTCCTCCGAACATACCTTTTAATTCTTATGTTGAGGTAATGCGTGCCAGTTCATGGAACAGAGTGTTAAAACAAACCTACTAACATTTCTTGTATCCTCTCTTGCTACTAGTCGATCCCAGCCTTGAGGACCTACATCAATTTCATCAAGTAAGTTCTCTCGTCCCTCGCCGGGGCCTCTTTCAGCCCCCCCCCCCCCCCCCGATTTTTATTTTTATTTTTCTCATGTTGACCACCCTGTTCCGCCGCCTCCAGCGATATTTTTTCCTTTTATAAAGAAGAACTTGCGAACGAAAACGTCAATTGCATCTCCAACATTGCTCGATGCACGGGTCAAACGAAGCTTGATGCACTCCAATACCTCGTTGATGAGACTGTGAAGGCACACAGGGAGGTCCTTGCGGTGCTGCAGGACACTAGTAGTGGTAGTGGTAGTGGTAGTGGTAGTAGTAGTAGTAGTAGTAGACCCTGTTACTCCAAGGACGCCGCGTTGTCTGCGTATGAGGCGTTTGTTGGGGGGTATGTGCATTATCACACGTCGACGAAGAGATATAAGCTGGTTGAATTGTGGAAAATGGCCGCAGCAGCAGATTGAAGCAGCAGTTTATGACATGAATTAGTTATGTTTTTGCCTTTAGAAATGCTGTATAATTGGCACGTGGAGCCGGCGTTGCATGACGTCACTAAGATGTTATAACAATTACTCGTGCTCAGGCTCAGGCTCAGGACAGAACTTTTGCTAGTCGCCAACTTCTAAGCTTACGCTGCGTAAGAGTTGGCGAGTGTGAGAAGGCATTGCACTCGCACTCGGATGACCCATAAACAAGTTTCAAAGGCGTGGAGACGGAGACGGAGACGGGGATCACCCGCATGCATCGCGCCTTTTTAACCGACTGCGACCGACCTGAGTGGCCGTGCTCCTTGACATTTGACGCTCGTCCGACAAGCTTCAAGCTTCATTGAAAACCCTTTCTCGCCACTCCACTGGTTATAACTGCAGAATAAACGGTTTCAAGACTCCCCCACTTACTTAACACATTCAACTCTTCATCCAACCAAAACAGCTACGGATGTCCCCAGGCAGTGCACGCCATCGCCATGCTGTCGGTCCCAGTCCTTCAACACTCATCTCGGGCTTGGTTCCTCCCAGCCTTAGTACTCACCCACCCTCCACCACTCGCAATCGACGATGGGGACTACTGAAATCTCTCTTGGCCCTTTCGCCCGTGCTCATCGGTGCTCCACTCATCGCGTTCCGACACCACCACGGTGAGTCTGTGTTCTCCAAATACACCACTCTCCATCTGACCACTCCTCTCGTCTCTTTTTCCCTCGTTCTTTTTTTCTTCTTCCAACTCGTGTTTGCCGTGTCCGTCTCGCACGCGCACGCGCTCGTTCCATTTGCAAAATATAAATATAATGAATGAACTCATTCACTAAGATCTACCCGAGCCTCTAACCGAGCTGTCAGTCACCTTCCTTTTTTTCTTTGACCCGTCTCGTGTCCCTCGTCAGGTTTTTTTTCTTTTTTCGGAACCATATTCTCATATACCTTCCTTCCCACACACTCAGCACGGACCCACGCACACACCTCCCTCAAATATCCGAAACACGTATCCTCGACATTGCCCGCTACCTCTCGGAAGAAATCGGCTATCGAACCGTCGGCTCGTACGAACATGCTCTCGCTGACAGCTGGTTCTTCGATCAGGTCCTCTTGTTCCAGAAAGAATGTGAAAGAGTGGTGGAGGCCGTTTCTGGGGCTGGGATGGGGATGGGGGGAATGGGCTCTGGTGCGAGGACGCTCCAGTGTGAAGTGTGGAGGCAGCAAGGGAGTGGGAGCCACCGGTACGTCATCTCTCTCTGCCTGGTCTTTTCTGTCATCCCTGCCCCCCACTCCCCCCACTCCACACGCCACAGTGCTGACTGCTAACTAACTGAAATACAGATTCGACATGATGGGGAAGCGGCTGTACAAGACGTACGTCAACCTGACCAACATCATTGTCCGGATATCGAATGGCACACCGCAAGGCAAGGAGCACGCAATTCTCGTCAATGCACATCTAGATAGTACTCTGCCGAGCCCGGGTGCCGCGGACGACGCGCTGTGCGTGGGTGTGATGATGGATGTGATGCGGGTGCTTGTGCACACGCCCGCGTGGTCGCCAGAGCACTCGATCATCTTTTGTAAGTGTTTTTTTTTTAAAAAAAAAAAAAATTAGTTTTGGGACGAACGTGTAAGATTGATATCGGGGGTTCGGACAGTGTTCAACAATGCAGAGGAAAGTCTGCAAGATGGTTCACATCTATACTCGACACAACATCCCACTGCATCGACGTACGTCCCCCTCACCCCCCTTCCATCACATGCCGTGAATCTATTTACTGAGAAACCCTGATTTTTAGCGTCCGTGCGGTGATTAACCTTGAAGCGGCGGGAACGACCGGACGCGAACTGCTCTTCCAGGCATCATCTGAACAGATGATCCAAGCCTACGCCCATGTCCCAAGACCGTTTGGCACGATTCTCGCCAACGAGATCTTTAGCTCTGGTATCATTCTCTCAGAGTACGTTTTTTTTTTTCTTGGTTGGTATCAACAAAGTACTCGCTCACTATCCACCATCCCTAGCACCGATTTTCGACAGTTTGAAGAATACCTCAATGTGACCGGGTTGGATGTAAGCGGGTTTCTGCCTAATCATCTTCCTGTTTTGTTTTGTTTTTGTTTTTGTTTTTTTTGACATGCGTGATGCTAATCAAAAAATCTGTGGGGTTCACTTTTATAGATGGCCATAGTGGGCAACAGCTATTTATACCATATGCGCAAAGTAACGTGTTTCAACTTTCTTTTTCGGTTTTACTCTTGACATACTAACGGTGGCCGGTGGCTGCGTTGTTAGGATCTTGTGGAGAACATAGAGCCTGGCGTCGCCCAGCATATGGCCGAAAATGTTCTAGCGCTTGTCAAGTATCTCTCCTCAGACCGCTCGCCCTTACCCACGCTCACGGTTGGGTATGCGCCTCCCTCTACCGTGTTCTTTTCCTACATAGGCACCTTTGTTGTCTACTCGTTCGCCACAGCTCGGATCATGTACACTCTTCTCCTCATTGCCTCCCTCATCTTTGTCTGGCTCCGGAAGAACGGCGCAGGAAGTAGTAGTAGTAGTGGTGGTGGTGGCGTGTGGACCGCCCAGGCGCGGGGCATGGTCGCCGTGTTGGCCGCATGCGTGGGCGGGATGGTTCTTCCCAACCTCGTGGCCCTCGTCATGGCCAAGGTGCTCAAGCGCGGGATGAGCTGGTTCGCAAACGAGTATTCGGCTGTGGCGTTGTACGGCGCCCCGACGCTATTGGGGATCCTCCTCTCCCAATCTCTTCTGCTCCGCTACGTCTTTGCGGATCGGCCCGTTTTGGAGGAGTCCACGATGTTCACTGCGATGCTACTCGTTCAGTCTGGGACGGCGTGTGTGTTGCAGTGGTTCGATATTGGCTCGGCGGCCCTCTTTTTTATCACGGCGCTTCCCCTCTTTGTGGCTTTGGTGCTTAACCCTGTTTTTGCGAGAGGAGGAGGAGGAGGAGGAGGAGGAGGAGGAGGAGGGAGGGCGAGTTGTCGTTGGTGACGTATGCTTTGGCGAGTGTGTTTCCGTTGATGACGGGTACCATGTTTGTCCTCGCCGTCGTCGAGTTTTTCGTTCCTTTGGTGCGTGTCCGTTATTTGTTTTTGTTTTTTTGTTTTTTTTTTTTTTGTTTTTTTTTTTTTCAATTCCTCTGGTTCACCTCTTTTTTTTTTTTTTTTTTTGGGCAGATTGGCCGAATTGGAGCAGACGCTCCGGCAGATAACGTGATTGCGACTGTCGTGTCTGCCCTGGGCCTGATGACGGCTTCCTTTTCCTTGCCGTTTGCACACCGGTTCGGGAGGCGGACGTTATCGCGCGCGATTGTCTCTCTTAGCATCCTGACCGTGGCGCTCATGGCCGTGTTTGCGATGAGAGAGCCGTTTGACGAGATGCACCAAAAGAGGTTGTTTGTGATCCATTCTGAAAATGTACGTCGTTCATTCAGGGGAGTTGTGGTGTATTTTTTTTTTTTTTTTGAGATGGGTTTCATACATATAGATCACATCCAACGAGAGACATTTACATCTGTCGACGGCGGATGGCGCTCCTGGGTTTGACAAGCTTGTTGCGGATATCGCGTCCGAGTTTCTCAAGAGGGAAGATAAACCTGTTCCGATCGTGGTGGACGCGTATAATCCGGATTGGGATACACTGTATCCGTTTTCTGCGGTGCGCCGAGTGTCGTGTTCATCGTCGATGGTTAACTGACTTGTGTGTGTATGTGTGTGTGGAAACAGTTCCTGAGACCATACAAGTTCCCATTACCGGTTGAATCGGGTTATAGGTCCGCTTGGCGTGACAAGTTTAGAGTCGTGGCTGAGAACGATGTTCGGGACGTGGAAAGCGGAACGCGGAGTCTGACGCTCAAGGTGTATCATCCTGGATTGATTTGGACCGGTACGTTGGTGTTTTTTTTTTTTGTAAAATTTACTGTCTTTGCGGTTATTGATTAAGGGATTGACAAATGCAGTAATCGCCTTTGACGCGCATGTGCTTCGATGGACGTTGGACAGTAACCCGCCTGACGAGTATGTGCGACACCATATCAGAGAAGCGTCGTTCTACAATACGGACGTGTGGTCCGTTGACTTGGTCATCAAGCTAAACTCGGATGACGAGCGGCTGAAAATAGACTTTGTCGGTCTAGATGAGAAGGGAGTGTGGCCTGCGAAGGAGGCGCGGGTGCCTGTGGAAGAGATGGGGGATGGGTTGAGGTTGTTTAAGGAGTTTGATTCGTGGTTGGAGGTCAAGACGGGAGGGACGGTGGATGCGCTTTTGATGGGCACGGTGGCAGGAGTGATGAGTATCTGATCTGATCATGGCTAGTAGACTTGCCTACTTATTTAAATTAGTGGACTTGCTTGATACATGATGCAGATTGACATAATTGAGTTTCATCACAATCACAAGTTTTGAGAAGAAGCTCTCAGCTCATCGTTATTTTAGTAAATGTTTTCATGCTAACTTTAGTAGTGAGACAGTAGTACGAAACGAGGGTTTGACAAGTTCGTCTTGGTTTCTTTGTGAGTGGATGATTCTACTGACATTTTGCAGTTTGTTGCGCAACAGAGGGACTCTTGAACTGGCCCATTTCGATGTACCACAAAGCAAAAGCATGGCTAGAGTCAAGACACTTGTTCTATCAAACTGGTGCACTTTTTGGCTAGTAAGGCGTATTGAAAGGATCAATTTTCGGTAAAGTGCCATTGCGTCAAGCTTGTATCGGGGTTGTTCTAGGCGCGTCTACGAAGATATCCCGGAAGCAAAGACTCTTTTGTATGTTGCGATGGATGCGTTTGCTCAAACCGACCAGGTCTACTAATGGGCCCTAACCTCAAAGCACCGAAGCCCGGGCCATATCAGCAAGCAAAGCCAGTAAAAAGACGTTTCGGATGAGCTGTATCAGGGGGAAAAAAATTGTAACGCGCTCAACAGCCAGTCGTTAAGACACTCATGCCCCATGCGCTTTTCCTACGTTATTTGATTGATTCATCATTAGTAATAGTGAGTCACTTGCAGCTTTCGCGCGAAAGTTTGTTTGACCTTAAGGCCTTGCGCTATGATAAACCCCGCCCGCGACAACCTTCTTTGACATTTCCTCAGTAACGTCAGTGTTCAACAAGCGAATAACGCCCCTACATACTAGTTCAATGGTCAAACGCTATCCAGTATCCAGTTCTGACGTGTCATTATGATACATAGTGACGCTCCTCTCAAAGCGCGAAAAACGTATCTGTGCCACAGACGTGTTTCCTGAACCCGTACTAAAAACATGATCAATCACCATGCAGAAATCTTGCTGGGAAAATACTGCAAGTTACGTCACCGTGGAAGTACCATCAATCAGCCTCTTCATGATGTAGCTAGGGTACGTGACTTGGTGTCTCGGCTACTTCTATTTTTATTTTAGTCTTTATTGAAGAACAACAAATGTTTCGATTACTCGCAGAAAACCGCCCCAAGAGTAGGGTAATGACGCCTACTCGTGAAGAACAAAACTGCATTCAACAAACGCACGATGGTAGGCAATTGGACTCAGCAAACGATGCGGTGTAGGAAAGAATTTCTCACATCAAGGAGCTTTACAAAATTATTGGATGATTTGTGACATGACATCTAACGCAATTCAATTAGTATGGGACACCTTGGTTTGACGGAACTGGTTTTCCAAATTGGTACTAAGACGTGCATGAGGGGAGTCCAGGCGATGTTGAAAAGTATAAGAACAGCAGCAATCGCTGCTTTAATGATCCTCCAGCCAAGCACCGATCACTGCCTAGCTTCACAAATACCGTCACATTCTTCACCATGAAAGCTTCTTTTGTATTGCTTGTTCTCCCCGCTCTTGCCTCAGTCGTTGCCCGTGGTGATCATGAGGGCGGTTCCACCTGCAGCACTGGCAAGCAGATCTGCTGTAACAGCGGTTTCGAAAATGTCTGTCATAGTTATTGCTTTGTCGCCTGTTTTTCTCTCCCCGGCTGAACACTACATGTTTAGTATAATGATTTGGACAGTTACAATAAGGGGATCGTTGATATCCTCCTCGGAGGTGTCAATCGTGATGGTGGTCGTAAGTATATCGTAACTTGGAAATTGATGCTTGGGCTGACTGAACTTTTAAAGAGATTTGCGGAGGCATTACCTTTATTGGTCTTGACGGACATGACTGGTAAGAAGCTCACAACACTATCATAACACTAAATAAACTTTTTTTACATGAGTAGCAACTCACAAGTTGCATGCTGCAGTCACGTCGATAGTGTACGTTGTACAATTCTTCTATAATATTAATGTCATGCTAATACTTATGTTAGGATAATCTCATTGGTGTTCAGTGCAATCCAATTGATACTTACTTGTAAGCTGGGATTGACTGAACTAATATGATTTTGTCGCAGAATAAAATAGCGTTTCCTGTTATAACATAATTTCCGAAGGAGAGTAAATATTTCAGAGGTTTTCATCAAGGAGCCAAAAACAAACTTTTTTCGTAACTCCTTTGGTTGATTTCCCCCTTGTTTCATTAATGGTAAGTTACAGTTATATCGCGATTTCATGACAGCCAAGCCAATGATGGTGTACGGGACTAGAGCGATGTGACGAAAAGTTGTGCTGCGCAAAGATTCACCGTCGTAGTACACGTGTGTCGAATGAGGCAGGTGTACTAGATGGCGTTGGATGGATCCACGCTACGTTACAGCGTCACACCAGCGAACTCACACATGCTCTGGTTCTTAGATGGAACAAGCCTTGGGGAAAAGTTCACCTGGACGCTTCCCTTGCCCTCTCCGCCTCTGGCCCGTATAACACCACGTAAGATTCCGCTTTCTTGTCGGCCGAGCATCACGATGTAGGAATAGTTTCCCCTCCGCTCCTCCTCCCTGTAACTAGGTGTGCTTACATACGATCGAATATATCCCTTGTCTATGACTTGTCACTAACTGAGTTATTAAAACTTTAATAATTCGACAAAAATGTCAAAAATTTTTGTTTCACCTCCTGAGTCTACACTTTGGCAAAGTTCCTCCCAGATGGGCTCAATTAGGCTGGGACAATCCATTGCAAAAATGACCCGTCATCCATGGTTTTTATGGCATGTATTAGTCAACACCGCACTGGCCCTTCTGACGGCACCCAGTAGTCAAACAGCGAGGTGACAAATTTGTATCCACGTGGTCCCTTTACGGACCGGTTCAATCGAGCTATTGCATTACTTTTACTAAGTATTTTCGCGCTAACTTTAGTAAGATTACAAAGCGATGGTCTGTTCGTCTTGGTTTCTTTGTGAGCGGATTCCACTGACATTTTGCAACAGAGAGACTCTTGAAGGCCATTTCGGCATACCTACACGTACCACGAAGCGTTCAAGCCTACAAAGCATGGCTAGAGTCAAGACATTGGACTTGCACTTTACGCTGCACCTCTTTCCGTTGGATGAGGTGCAAGGGATCAATCTTCGGTACAGTGTTGGGTTAGACTTTTTTTCTAGGGTACAAAGGATCAATCTTCGGTACTGTACTGCGTCAAGCTTGTATCAGGCTGAGACGCATTCTTGTTCTAGGCGCGTTTATGAAGATATTCCGGAAGCCCTTCGTATGGTTCAACGGGTGTGTTGATGTTGTTGCGCATACCGACTAGCTCTAGCATCAAAGCGCAACATCAAGCAGAGCCAGTAAAAATATGTTTGATGAACTGCTATCGCAAGGCCTCAGGAAAGAATGTACGCGCTCGACAGCTCACATTCAGTGGCTAAGACAGTCATGCCGTGAGCTTTTCCTACGTTACTCGATAAATTGATTGAGCCATGCAGCTTTAGCGCGAAAGTTTGTTTGACCTCGCACATAAGCCCCGCCCGCGAACCTTCTTTGACATTTCCTCAGTAACGTCAGTGTTCAACAAGCGAATAACGCCCCTACATAGTTCAATGGCCAAACGCTATCCAGTATCCAGTTCTGACGTGTTCATTATGATACATAGTGACGCTCCTCTCAAAGCGCGAAAAACGTATCTGTGCCACAGACGTGTTTCCTGAACCCGTACTAAAAACATGGATCAATCACCATGCAGAAATCTTGCTGGGAAAATACTGCAAGTTACGTCACCGTGGAAATACCATCAATCAGCCTCTTCATGATGTAGCTAGGGTACGTGACTTGGTGTCTCGGCTACTTCTATTTTTATTTTAGTCTTTATTGAAGAACAACAAATGTTTCGATTACTCGCGGCAAACCACCCCAAGAGTAGGGTAATGATGCCTACTCGTGAAGAACAAAACTGCATTCAACAAACGCACGATGGTAGGCAATTGGACTCAGCAAACGATGCGGTGTAGGAAAGAATTTCTCACATCAAGGAGCTTTACAAAATTATTGGATGATTTGTGACATGACATCTAACGCAATTCAATTAGTATGGGACACCTTGGTTTGACGGAACTGGTTTTCCAAATTGGTACTAAGACGTGCATGAGGGGAGTCCAGGCGATGTTGAAAGGTATAAGAACAGCAGCAATGGCTGCTTTATCCTCCAGCCAAGCACCGATCACTGCCTAGCTTCACAAATACCGTCACATTCTTCACCATGAAAGCTTCTTTTGTATTGCTTGTTCTCCCCGTCCTCGCTGCTGCCGAGTTCGTCCTTCCCCGGCGCGGTCATGATGAGGGTGGTTCCACCTGCAGCACTGGCAAACAGGTCTGCTGCAACGGCGGATTCAAGAATGTCTGTTATTGCTTCGTCTCCTGTTTTTCTTTCTCCGGCTGAATAGTACATGTTTAGTATAACGATTTGAACGGTCGCGATAGGGGCCTTGTTGATATCCTCCTCGGCGATACCAATCTGGACACTGGCCGTAAGTATATCATACCAAAGTCTTGAGGAAATTGGTGCTTGGGCTAACTGAAGCTTCAAAGTGGTTTGCAGCGGCATTACCACTGCTGGTGTTCACGGAAATAGCTGGTAAGAACTCCACTAAACTATCATACCACTGAATAAACTTTTTTATATGAGTAGCAAATCACAAGCTGCTTGCTGCGCTCACATCGATAGTGTCCGTCGTGCGACTCTGCTATAATATGTCATGCTAATGCGACTTTTGTTAGGACAATCTCATTGGTGTTCAATGCAACCCTGATCCCATCTATTGACGATTGCCTTGGAACTCCTTCTGTCTAATCGATATACTTTTACTTGTCGCAGAATTAATAGTGTTTCCTGTTAAATGTAGACGTGATTTCCGAAAGTGAGTAAACATTTCAGAGGTTTGCATTAAGAGCCAGCCAGCTTTTTTTTCTTGTTTTTGCTGCTGCTGCTGTTGTTTCATTAATGATAATTTACAATCATATTTGGAGGACCAGTATGTTGGTCCTAATTGTCTGAGGACATGGTGATCATACAGAAATCACACAAACCAATCATCTTCCAAAATGTCTTTACAACCGTGTTCAATCTAATAAACCGTAAATACATAAATATGTTTCAAAGCAGCTGAAAACACACCCAGGATGCAAGGATGCCGGCTATCATGTCAGCACTGAACATCGACACCTGAACATCGACACCAGCCTCCTGAGGAGCAGCTGAATACGAACGATCCGAAATCCTATATGAAGCTCCTTTGCCATTTGAATTGACAGTAAGGATGAGAAAGAGCCATTCGTAACCATTTGTCAATGTACCGCGAACATGGGTTTTCCTGCCCGATCGTTAGCTGAAAATTGGGAATGATGATTGGCAGAACCGCACTTCAGCTTTGTCGCAGCTGCATAGAGTTGGGTTAGAACCTGGGGGACGTGATCCTCAAGCATGAGACCCCGATCCTTTGGTTCGACGACAAAAAATCCCAACACTGACTCAATCCGCTGCATAATATTCCAGAGCCGAGGGTGATTCAAGAAGTGTCCTGTATTTCGAAGAAATGGGGAAAGAACAGGTAAACTCAACTCAACTCACGGGCAGTACTGGCATCATTGGTAACAACAACGGTATAATCAATGAAGCCAACCAGTAGGACTTCAGATCCCGAGGCTGTCAGTACAGTAACTGGCGAGAGGTTACGTTCGACGTTGAGTACCATTTGTTTTGTAGGCGGGAGCATCGCTGATGCGCGATAGAGGAAAGCATCAACCCAGGTGCGGGAACTAGCTTCGGACTATCATTCAACTTGAGATTGAGAGTGAAACCGCGAGAAGAAATGACGATCAGTACGCACAGGTCTCGAGACAAGACGAAGGAGCATGTCCAAGAACTTGTGCATATTCGTGGAGGACATGAAATGATCTGCGCCGGCCAGTTTGGTAGCGTCGACACGTTGAGCCACATCATGTTTGAGAGAAATAAGTGATCCTGCGGTAATTTGAATGTCGCTCACGAGTGTCGAATCGGCAGACGAGAATGCGTGGCTCTTCTAGCTTTCCTGTGGAGTTACTCATGCAGATAGGGCTAACAAGCAACGGACATACTTTTTTCGAGCTTCTCATCTTGGAGCCCATCCACTTAAGAAGGCCATCCAGCTGCGCGAGCGCATCCTCATCTATCTCCGTGTCTAGCTCTACATTTTCAAGATTGCCATCGTCAGGTTCGCCAAGGTCTTCAGTCTTGATCTTGTCCCTGAACTTCTGAAGGACGTGGTAGGTTGAGGCCAGCTCTATTCTGGTGCATCTGGAGCGAGTTTTCGGACGCTTCTTGGATCCTCGCTCAGTAGACATCCGAGTGAGGTGACTGGACACTTTTTCCCACAAGCTGAATGGCTTATGCCATACTGTCAGATGGTACGTGCTAATAGGTGTATCAAACAGAACAATGATATTGAAGCTGAAGTGCCGATGGCTTAGTGATGCCCGATCTATATAACGCGTGTCAACTGCGATTGAGGCACTCAAGCAGTTTCTAACAGGTGCGTGACGTCACGCATGTGACCAAATGTGTCACAAATCTTGACCCACTTGATATTTGAGAGAAGCATGATCCCTACTACATCACTTAAGGTTCCACATGGTACTATACAACTAGTATAAGGTATATAGAGTACATATATGTTGTCTAGTACAAAGATATAAGCTGAGGAGCCTGTTATAATGACATTACTGTGTCACATGGCAGGTAAATCTTCCCATTCATCCTCCTCAGTTCCCATAAAGTCAAATATCTCTTCCCCATCTTTTTTTACCTCCTCCTGACCTTTATATGGGTTCCATTCACCTGCATGATACATATCAACAGCATCCTGTAATGCCTTCCTTAGTTCTGCAACCTTGCTTCTTTTGGTCAAATCCTTCATGTTTGGGGTACCTGCTGCCTTGAAAGCACTGAAGTGATCCCGGAGATTCTCTCCAGCAAGTTTTACAACTTCATTTCTGTCTAGAAGGAGTGTGATACTTGCAATCTTAGCAGCATTTTTTGCAACTTTTTCTTGCTGTTCTTGTGCTGATTTCTGCTTCCTAACTATTTTTTCCTGTGCATACTGAATAATCTCAATTTTTCTTTGTTTGTCAACACCCTTAAGCTTTTGAGCCTCCTGGTGTATAAATTTGAAATCATCAGGTGTGTTACAATTCTCTTTTCCCTTTGTTAACGGACTACATTTACTTGTTACAAACCCATAGTTACGCCTGGACATTATCTCCTTTGGTAGCTACCTTCATCTTTCCTTTCTTAGATAGCTATGCTCTTTCCCCTTATATTCTTATTGTTCTCTTAACGTATATAAACCCCTCTCATGTACCATAGCTCTTTAGTTCCAACTTAGTCGAATCATATCCATAACTTGAACGCTCTTCTGCTCGTCGCCTCAACCGCTCTCCTCGCTCTCTCTCTCTAGCCTTCGTCATTGTCAGACTTAGTGCCTAGAACCCTTGTCTAGTGATTGGGAACAGACCGAGACTCTGTTTGTCGCTGTAGACTTGGACGCTGAACGACGTTGTGGACATCGACCGTAACATAAGTTGGAACTCAAGAACTAGCTCAGGGTATCATCCCTAGCCGACACCATTGAGACCCGCAGCTCTCAGGAACGACCCCCAAACGGATCCGTCACCTATAAGGGGAAATACTACCTTGAACGACGAGAAGTTTTTCTCTACCAACGAACCTGGTACTTTGTTACAGAAGGACGGAAACGAAACGAACCAGTCCCAAACAAATACTTTTCAGGAGACTTCTACTCAGGAGTATCTGAATTCGATTTACCCGATCAAATCTACCTAGACTGGGGTAGTGAAATACAAGGAGAACCGCTCTACCTTGTCAAGGAACCAGAAAACAAACCAGGAAGGACCCTCTACAGAAGATTCTTTAGAGACAGTAACTGACACGGAATCACAGCTAGCCTTTTAGCAGAGTGGGAGGAATTACTACGAATTGAACAAGCCAAGCTTGAGGAAAACCCATTTGATACAGATTACTTGAAACAAGGACCACCCCCATCTCTGAAACCCAGAACCCCGAGTAGAACCCCTACTCCAGAACCGAAACCGATCACCAGAACACCAACCCCTGAACCACCGATCAACCCCGAACCACCGGTTACTCCTGAACCAAGAATGGCGTCTGAAACCAGTGCTAGTGCTAAGGGAGATATCAAACCGCAACCTATACGACCCTTTACAGGCAAACGAATTGAAGCAAGGTCATTTCTAGGACAGCTTGAGGATTACTTTACCCTCAACGAGCAAAACTATGAAGGAAAAGATGAGAAGAAAGTTAGATATGTGCTTGCATGCATGGGACCAGAATTAGACGACTGGAAAACGATTATCCGAAGCGAACTGAATGACAATAGAGGCAGTACCACAGCCACGTTCAAATGGAGCGATTACGAAGCATTTGAAACGCGTTTCATCAATGACTGGGGGGAAGTCAACAGTGCCCTTCGAGCCCTGAACAATCTATCCAAATTAAGAGTTGGAAATGGCGTTTCAGTCCCAGAATACATCAGAAAATTTCGCATGGACATAGGAACCTCTGGACTCACTGGAATACCCGCGCAGTTGCAGGCATTTGTCAAAGGGCTACCCTTAGAACTTGCTAGAACGATCTTACAGGACCAAAGAAAGATCAATCTCGGAAAAACCTATATCCCTGACCAAGACGGATTACGAACCAAATTAATCAAAGAAACACATGAAGCGCGATCATCTGGCCATCCTGGACGATTAAAGACCCTTGAACTCCTTAAGCGTGACTACTGGTGGCCCGGAATGTTCAAACATGTCAGAGAATGGATAGAAGGATGCGCCCTCTGCCAGCAGATGAAAATTAACACACACCCGAACGTACCAGCCCTTCACCCAATTCCGTCGAAAGCAACCCGTCCCTTTCAGCAAGTGACCCTTGATTTCATCACTGATTTACCCCTTTCCGATGGCTTTGACTCGATCCTGGTCACGGTGGACCATGGCCTTACAAAGGGGGTAATTTTCACACCTTGCAAAAAGACAATCGATGCACTAGGAACTGCGGAACTTTACGTATCGGAAATTTTCAAATGGTTTGGCCTACCCGACGTTTTAATCTCGGATCGAGGACCACAGTTCTCTGCAAAAGTATTTCAGGAAATACGAAAAGCATTAGGAATCAACCACAGAATGAGCACAGCCTACCATCCTCAGACTGATGGGGAAACAGAATGAGTCAACCAAGAACTAGAAGTCTATCTCTGAATGTTCTGCTCAAATGAACCGCATCTATGGAAACCGCTTCTCCCAATAGCTGAATTTGCTCACAATAACCGACATCATGACACGATTAAAACTTCCCCATTCAGGCTAATGTATGGAACGGACCCTGTTGCGCTTCCCACAGCTACTACGCGAATGACCACGCCAGCAGCGGAAGAGCACCTTCAGTTCCTAAGAAAAGCCAGAGAAGAAGCGCTAGCAGCACATGAACTAGCAAGACAACTAGTGGCAACACGACGCAGAGACAAAGCAATACAATTTGAAAAGGGTACCAAAGTTTGGCTTGAAAACCGAAATCTTCACATACCATACCCATCCAGAAAACTAGCACCAAAACGAGAAGGACCCTTCGAAATCGAACAAGTGATGGGACCAGTAACGTACAAATTGAAACTCCCGAAACAATGGCGCATTCACCCTGTGTTTCATGCGTCACTCCTTACCCCGTACAGAGAAACAACTGCGCATGGCCCGAATTATATGAAACCACCCCCTGATCTCGTAAATGGACAAGAGGAATTCGAAGTAGAGGCAATTCTAGCCCACAGGAAACGAGGCGCAGGCTACCATTATCTAGTTAAATGGAAAGGCTACGGATCGAACAATAACTCTTGGGAACCCGCTCGCAATCTTGCAAACGCCACTGATATCCTCTCAGAATATCAACAACGTCGAAACCTCTGAACCATGACGCGATATAGGAACCGCCATGTCTTGAAACAAAACTACCATTATACAAAACGGAACTGCTCTACAATCTCTCAATACACTATAGCCCTTAAAGAAAAGACCGTCTATACCCACATACAATACCTCCCCTTCCAACATGCTCTTAGAACACCGACCCCGCCAGGAAAACTTACCCAAACTATGGCGTTAGTCACACGATATTATCGCACCCCTCGTCTCGATCACCGTCACCAAAAGAATCCTTCAGGGATAACGGAATTCCCCTGCAATGATGCCCGGAATTATCTTCCCAAGTACCACGACCTACGATTTTCAACCGATGATCTACCTCTCTACAATGAGAATCCGCCTGCCTACCAACTTTTAGCCGTCAAAAGCAGTGATGTTTATAAAAGCGCTCATGGAAGACTGCTTTGCCCAGAAGAATATAAACAGATGGATGAAATCACTAAACAGACCCGGGAGTGTAGCGCGCAGATCTGGCAAATTAGCCGAGGAATCAGAATACCAGGAAGACCTCGCCTTTTCATGGAAGACATCCTCGACGAACTTGATTATCTATCTCTCGCGATGGTACAGGTAATAGTGGATATCGTCAGGCGAATCAGAAAATTCCGAATTACACCAACAACGACACCTGGGATTGAACATTTGAATTCATTAACCATATTCATGAGGGAAGAACGAGAGCTCCTCACCGACCCTGCAATCGAAGACCCGTTGAATACAGAAAATTGGCCCTCCGACTTGGAAATCAGCGATTCGGAATGAATATAAACTCTCCTGGAATCGTCACCTAACGCCAATAAACACATTATACTACCATGTTCACCTTCTTCGCCCTCGCCGCCTACTTCATCACCCTGGCTCTCCTCTCTTGCGCCCATTGGCGCATTAACAAAACTGTCGCCGCCTTCTCGCCCTTCCTCGCCGTCCCAGACCTCCCACTAGAGGTCTTCATTGAAAATACAACAGTCGTCCACTTCAAGGACGACAACCTCCACATCCATCCCGCCGACCTACTTCCTCAAGTGCATCCCGACGACCACCACCTCCCTCACTTCACCCAGTTCGTCAAAAGAAACACTACGCTCACTGTCGTCGCCGACGCCCTCGCCGCTGCCACCTGCTCCATCACCAACCTTTCATCCGCCACAGATAATCTCGCCGCCCTCACCCTCACCATCGACCCGCATGAAATGACCTACGAGGAACGCAACTCCTTCCTGCGGAACGCTCAAAATCTGCACCGCGCTGCTGAAGCGCTCAAATGGAAGGTAGAGACATCTACAAAAGAACTTGATAACGCTGTCAAATGGGCAGAGTCGAGAACGGATCATGGCTGGACGACTTCTGGCTGGTAGAAGTTGGTGACTTCTCGCATACAAAGGGGGTAATGTTACAATTCTCTTTTCCCTTTGTTAACGGACTACATTTACTTGTTACAAACCCATAGTTACGCCTGGACGTTATCTCCTTTGGTAGCTACCTTCATCTTTCCTTTCTTAGATAGCTATGCTCTTTCCCCTTATATTCTTATTGTTCTCTTAACGTATATAAACCCCTCTCATGTACCATAGCTCTTTAGTTCCAACTTAGTTGAATCATATCCATAACTTGAACGCTCTTCCACTCGTCGCCTCAACCGCTCTCCTCGCTCTCTCTCTCTAGCCTTTGTCATCGTCAGACTTAGTGCCTAGAACCCTTGTCTAGTGATTGGGAACAGACCGAGACTCTGTTTGTCGCTGTAGACTTGGACGCTGAACGACGTTGTGGACATCGACCGTAACAAGGTGCAGTAAACTTTGCTTCCATGAATGCCTGGGTTTCATTATGATGGAACATTGCTTGTGCATTATATTGAAGTCCAGTTAGCTGGGGTTGCCTTCTCATCAAAACCCTAAATGAACCAAGGGCTCCTTCATTGACATCATTTGTGGTTGGGAGCCATGCCATATCTTTTTCCACTACTGTTGCTTCATCAATTAAACCACCTGGTGCAAATTCTGATGTGAAGTGTTTCCATCCCACAGCAGCCCCTCTAAAGAACCTCACAAGAAGTGGTTGTAAGTGAGGTAAACTTGGTTTCATCTTCTGTATGATATTGATGACCTCAGGTGACTTCCAAGGTAAGCCATTAACTGCACCCTTTTCATAAGATGCATCAGAACCAATCAGCAGTGCAGGATTCCTGGTGATACTCTTTATATGCTCATAGACTTTATGATGAAATGGACCCATGTCCAGCATGTTACTCTTCTTTCCACAAATTTCATTCATGTATGGCTGACTAACAGATTGAGCATAAATGGCCAGGACTGCAAGTTCTGTCAATGTTGCTTGGCAGTGTAAGGCATCCCATAGATTCTTTTCCATGTGACTGAACTGCTTTGCCTGCTTTTTATTGACAGAAAAATCCAGATATTTTAGGATCAATTCCTTATGCAAAAGTAAAACACCAGCAGCCTCACAGTAGGATTGATAACGTGTGTTAGAGGTGTCAGGGAAGGTGAACTCAGTTTTGGTTTCCTTTTCCCACCAAAAGCGAAACTGATTATGATGTCCTTTTTTATCATCTTTGTGGTTAAGTATTGCACCAGCTATCTGTGCAGTTTTTATGCCACCCTTAGCAGTCATTTCAAATGCATGTTCTTGTGCTGGAGTTACAACATCCTGGTCATGGGAGATCTCCTTCAATACAGCTGCATTATCTCTGTTTGGCAATAGGATTGGTGGTGTAATGTCATTTTCATCCCACCACATAGCCATCTCAGTGTAACCAGCCTTGACTGTATTCAGATCCTTGTGGCACCCACATCCAGCCCAAATAAAAAGTCTTAGAGTCTTTTTCTGAACATCTGAAAGCATTTCATATGCATCTCTCCCAAGGTCAATGATAGCTTTTTCAGTCATTTTGGCTATTCTCTCTTTCTGCTCTTGTCCATGTAAAGATTTCCATTTATCTTGGCCACCCTGTTCCTTAATCATCTGATCATATGCCTCTAGAAACTTTGGTAATAACTCTGCATTTGTTGAATCAATAAGAGTGTCTTCTCCAAGTTTCTGATACATTGCTTCTATCTTCTTCTTTTCCAATGCTGCAACATCCTTTTTTTCCTTTGCACAATGGTCTGTAAGCATGCCAGCAAGTTTGGCAAACAAATCAACAGTGCGGATAATACTTCCATGACGTTGTCCCATGGGAGATCTATTGAAAAAGTCTGCAATTATATCCAAAGTCTTGTCCCAGTCCTTCAGTGACTGCTCACTTGTGCCATCAAGTGATGCCATTATTCCAAGAAAATGTGTAGATTGCTTATTACCACCATCATCACCATTGTAATTTTCAGCCTTTAGATTCACATGACGAGAATTATAGTTAATATTGCGATGGCTGGTACCATCAGCACTGAATGTCATAGCTAAATAGAATATGATTATTTAAATTTGATCAATATAAAGAAACTCACTGTCTGCCTCTTGCATCTCATATCCAAGTTGGATTTGGGAAGCAATCCATCCTTCCAAAAGCACCCTGGAGACAGTTCTTCTACTGATAGATCCAACAGTTGTGATGCCTGCAGACTGGAGAACAGCAGATATTACATGACCAATGTAATCCTTTGAGCAACCAGCTTTCACTAGCAATCTTATTAAGTTCCTTGTGTCCTCTGTATAAACCCCTTTAGACATTAGATTATGAATAGATTTCTCCTTCAGGACTCTTTGTCTAGCTTTTGTCATTGCAAGCTCCTTTCTTGCAGCTGCAAGTTGCAAGTGCCCTTTAAGCCTGTAGGCTTGCTTTTTGCTTTTTCTAAGCTCTTTTCTCAAACTATTCAGCTCAAGAGAACATGATTGAGCACGCCTTGTCATGTGCTCCAGGCATAAGGAAAGATCACTCCTCAAACCTGCATTATCCTTCTCCAACCTAAGGAGTGACTCTACAGCATGATTGGCACTAGACAATATCTCCTTTTGATTTTTAGAACTGTCTAGTGCTGCAGACTTCAGGAGATTAATCTGATCCTCTAACATCTCCTTTTTCTTGATACCATGCTGTTTAGCTCTTCTTTCAACATGGAGTGTCCTGTAGAGCTCCTGGTACTTTAACTTCTCCATGTCTAGGTCCTCTTGAAGTTTAAAGACCTTCTCCCTCTCAATTTGCAAAGTATTTGTAAGAGCAGCAGATTTACTCTGCTCATCAAGTAATTTCCCCTCCAGGCATTTTATTGTCTCTAATGCCTCATCATAGCTGGATTCCAACTCTTCAAGAGTCCTCTCTGAATCATTTCTATCATGTACAGATTTTCCCCTGGCATTAGCTGCATTTTGCTGTCTTGCTACTTTTCCATGTTTAAGTGTCATTTGGGTAGCTTGGTCCTATGGGAGCATTAGTTTATGTGTATGTCAGTTGAAAGTATGCTTACAATGAGGAACAAGATGGTAGTATGAGGAAAATTTCGTCTGACATGCAGCAGCCTCATGTTGTGACAGCTCTGTCACAACCCCTCTAGACATTGCATGAAGTGTCCAGCACTCCAGACACATTGTATCACTTTGGTGTAAGGGAGAAAGTTTTTTTGTTTTACATTTTCTACAACTTGTATAGAATGAAACTTCAGAATTATTAGTGTAATACCCAGAACTGGGCATCTACAATACCTATTGGGGTGATTAAAGCATGTATTTTGAAAATCTGTTTTATACAAGTTTTAGAGCATATAAAATGAAGAAACTGTCTCCCTTACACCGAGTAAATCCAGTGAATATGGAATGCAGTACACTCCTTGCAAGTTATTGACAAATGCAAGGAGTGTACTGCATTCCATACTCACTGGATTTACTCGGTGTAAGGGAGAAAGTTTCTTCATTTTATATGCTCTAAAACTTGTATAAAACAGATTTTCAAAATACATGCTCTAATTACCTGAATAGGTATTGCAGATGCATAGTTCTGGGTATTACACCAATAATTCTAAAATTCCATTTTATACAAGTTGTAGAGAATATAAAACTAAAAAACTTTCTCCCTTACACCAAAGTGATACAATGTGTCTGGAGTGCTGGACACTCCATGCAAGTTTGGCCCCTGTGACAAGGTGGCATTTGGCAGGCAATGTGCCAGCTGACACATTCCTACCACTCTAGATAAAGAGTTACAGTCATATGATAATAGACACTATATAATAAGTCCTATCTGCACCCAAAAGCAAGCCACAAATCAGTTGTAGCAGGAGGTAAGCCCCTGGGTCAAGGATTTGGTGCGTCACACAGGTGTCACATGCACGTCACACGCGTCACCCTTGTACGGAATTGCCCACCACCACTAACAAGGAGTGGAGATGATGAAATAAATTTAGATGCCTTTGTTTCTAAGATGAACTGATCCAGACCACCGTCCAGTACCGGTCAGTTCATGAATGATGAAATTGAGGCGGGCGTGCTGAACCCTCTCCCAAGGACCTACGCGGCGAGCAGCGAATCCCAGCAGCGAATCCCAGCAGCGTCACTGACGTGATAACGACGTCAGCATTCAACTGCGGTTAGTAAAGGCCACCAGAACGCCTGAGCCATCACAGCCTCTTTTTCCTAGTGGTATAAACGAGAAGCTCACCTGCACATTGTCACTTTTATAATCTCAGATATTCATTACATCAAAGCGGATTGACTATCCCTAGCTCCGGTCTTGGCTTTCAACTACGAACCAATGGCTCGAAGAGCATCAACGACTCCCCCATCGTTATATTTGAGGGACAGGTGTCATTCCGCGGTAATCTGGATGTCGCTCACGAGTGTCGAGCTGGCGGATAGCTCAACGCCCTGGACTTTGCTGCCATGCAAGCTTTGTACCCACGATGATACTAAGAGAGGCGACCTGCACTAACTGGAAGACTTATGGATGATTGCGTTGATGGTAAGTGTAGGTGCACCGAAATGACCTTAAAGAAGAGCCCCTCTGTTGCAAATCCATTTACAAAGAAACAAAGACGAACTTGTCCTTGTTTCGTGGTTGCAAAAGATTTTGGTAAAAATATATTGAGAAAGGCTCCAAACGGCAACCAAGCACAGTAACTCGCACAAAATGATGTCTTAACTCTTTGCCGCAGCCTTGAACGCTTCGTGGTATCATTTGTGTTGAACGTTGTTGCCCAACCCTAACCTCAAATTTCAAAAGGCCAACGTATACCTGAGGACAATATTTTCATGATCCAACGTCAGGCAAGAATTTACGCCCTCAACAGCTGACGTACGCGCTTTATACGCGTTTCATACGTTACTTACTCGATTGATGAATCATTCAGCTTTTGCGCAAAGTTTGTTTGACCCTGCACGCTTGTAGCCCCGCCGAGTCAACCCTTTTTGGACATCTTCTCGGTAACGTCATTCACCAAGCGAAAAAATTCGCGTGCCTACATAGCTGGCCAAACACTACCCAGTATCAAGTTTTGACGTGTCATTATAATGTCTACGCTCCTCTTAAACACGCTCCCCTTCTAAAACGCGAAAAACGCACCACAGATGTGTTTTCTGGTCCCATAAAAGCGCGAATTTCACTAAAGAAAAAATAAATAAATCACCGCATTACGTGACTGAGAAGCACTATCAATCAACCCCTTGGTCGGAGTACGCGCATTACGCGACTCAGCATCTCCGTAAATTCTTTTTGTTCGTTTCCCTTGAAGAACAAGGAATATTTTGATTCCTTGCAGCGAACTGCTTGAGGGTTGGACAACGATGCATTCGACAACGCATAATGTATAGGCAATCGGACCTAGAGCCAGAGGTAATCAACAACATTGCCGTTGGAGGAGAAATTTTCTCACATCATGCATCATGCATCAAGGAGCTTTACGACATTATTGCATGATTTGTGACATAATTTAACGCGTTCAATCAACTATGGAACTCCTTGGCTTGAGGGTGCTTTAGTTTTCCAAAAATGGATCCAGCGCGAACTCGAAAAGTATAAGAACAGCGGCGATTGCTACTTATCCTCCAGCCAAGCACCCGATTACTGCCTAGCTTCACTAACACCTTCACATTCCTTACCATGAAAGCCTCCTTTGCATTGCTCGTTCTCCCCGTTCTCGCTATCGCCTCCGTCATTCCCCGTGGTAATCATGAGGACGGTTCCACCTGCAGTACCGGCAAGCAGGTCTGCTGCAACAGCGGATTCGAGAATGTCAGTAATTGTTTTTTGTCTTCGCTTTCTTTTCCTTTGGCTGAGCAGTAAAAATTTAGTACAACGATTTGGACAGTCGCGATAGGGGACTTATTGATGTCCTCCTCGGTGGTACCAATCTAGATGCTGGTCGTAAGTATAATAGTAACTTGGCAAACTGTTGCTTGGGCTAACTGGAGCTTCAAAGTGGTTTGCAGCGGCGTTACCATCATTGGTGTTAACGGAAACCAGTGGTAAGAGAAACTCACTAAACTGCCGTAACGCCGAAAAAAATAAAACTTTTCCTTTTTTTTCGTAGCAACTCCCAAGTTGCTTGCTGTGAACATGTCGATAGCGTACGTTGTGCAACTATTTTATAAATATGTCAATGCTAACACTCATTGTAGGATAATCTCATCGGTGCTCAGTGCAATCCCATTAACGGTGGCTTGTAAGCTGGGATTGACCAGACTAACGTGCATGACTGGGAGCTTTATTAAATTTTTTTCTCTCTAATTTTACGTTGTCGCGGAATATAATAGTGTTTCCTCTTATAAGCGTGATTTCTGAAAGGCAGTTTCTTTTAAAGTTATAGGTATTTAATGCACCTGCATTTTTATTAATCATTATGGTGTTCATTTATCGCCTTGAGAACCCTTGCATCGTAATCTACGTTATTAGCAGAGATGTTTTGGTAGCGCTATGCCATGATGGCGGTCACTTCATACAAAAGAGGCTAAGTGCTTGTTGCAGTTGAAATGTTAATCAATGAGATAATCACAAAGCTAGACCACACGGCGTAAAAGGTTTCGACAATTGCCCACATCTTTTTGTTGCCATTTATGCTAGCATTGGCATGGGAATTTCGTGGACATCGACAACATAATAAACGTGGATTGAGAAGGGGTGTAAATTTATGAGCTCTGACAGCAGGCTTGCCACGTTGCAGTCGTCGTGATTTCGTTGCGCCTGCCAGTGGGTTCGTATCCGCGCGATATGTCTATATTTGAACGCATCCTTCAAACCATTGTTTTCTGGACAATCCATTGTGTCTCAAGCCAGGGTCATTATGTGCTCCACGTGCAATGCAACGGCATTGTCCATCATCGCGGTGCTGTCCATTTCCATCAACTTGTCCATGTTTACTGTTTGCCGGGAAGAACGTCTCAATGATACTGTACAGAGCGAATGAGTCAACCTTGACTGCAGGGATCACCCAAAACAATTCTACCACAATGACAAGGACTTGTCTTCAATATCTCAGTCCAGTCCCAAGTTGACCCCCAACGAGAACCGGTTCCGGCAAAAACCACCGTTTTCCCGCGTTTTCCAGCAATGTAGGACTTTGCGGGACATCTGCGAGAAAACTTCCAGTTTTTGGAAGTTTTTTCCTGCTACTTCTCACATTTCTCACGTTTGCCAACATCATCCACATTTCTGGTATGGATACACGCTTCCTTACTATTCCCTCGCTTTCCCCATTTTCTTTCGTTTTCCTTCGCATTCCCTCGCTTCTTCCCCTTCCCCTTCCCTCCCCTTCCCTCCCCTCCCCTCGCTTTCCTTCATATTCCTTCGTTTTCCCTCACTTCTTCCCCTCCTCCCTTCCTCCTACTTCTCTCCGTTCTTTTTCGCCTTTCCCTTCGCCTTTCCCTTCGCCTTCTCTGCTACTTTCTCAGTTGCACTAGTTTTCTGTGTAGAGATAGTCAGAAATGCAGTAAATGATTAATATTGAGTGACTCACCTTTGCTTTGTTTGATTTGACCACCCATTCCTGTTACAATGATGTAAGAACAATGAATACGATGGAAAGGTAGCCATACCGCTTGTTGATGGTCGTTCAGTGAATCCCAATAGTGCTGAAAGTCACTTGCTAGACCGCCAGCGTGAGACTCTAGCCAATCGCGTGCACACATATTCCTGATGAGTATCAATCATAGAGTAATCACTTCATCTAATCACGTACTTGGGCGTGAACGAGTTGCGTGGGACTGTCAGCCTTTTTCCATGAGCGGGAACTTTAATTGAAATTTTCAACGTGTTCATCGTTTCCGATGAAGGGCCTTCGTGTTCAACTTTACCAACATCCAAAGACTTACTGGCGACAGTGGCTAACGTTCGCAGTTTGTTAAAGGGAACGTCGAGATCAGAAATGCCAGCAGGGGGTGCAGGAGCTTTCAGGTCAACTGAAGCCATGGTGGGAGACTCGGTATCCGGCTCGATTGGAGGAGTATGAGGAGCAGTGGTGGAATCTGGCTTGATCAGAGTATTGGAGGCATCCAGCACAGAAAACTCACCTCGTGGTGTCATGGTAGGCTGCCCAGTAATGGTTCCTGCCCCATTGTCTGGCCGCAAACCAGGGGATGTGTCCACATCTCCGACTCCAACTCCAACTTGAAGGGTAGGAGCAGGACTGGGCGTAGCTAGGCGGTGACTTGGAGACGCATTGAGGTCGCTCGCAGATTTGGGTGGAGGCACGCCTTTGTTATCCAAGGGCTTTCCGGGTGGTGTGGATTGGTCTGGTGGTGGCAATGTGCCTGGATCCTTTTCCTTTGCTATGGAAACCAAAGGGTTTTGCGGCTTATCCACCTCCGTGGCAGCTGGAGGTATAGTAGGCAATGCCGGATGTGGAGTGGTTGCGATGTGTTTTCCCTTAGCCCTACTGAAGTAGACGTGAGCAAAATGATTCAATGAATAAACCTTATTACATAGGATTCTTTGTGGTAGTGGTTCCTGCCTTCTTAGCTTTTTTTGCTGGCGGGAGAGTATTTGATTTGCCTTGAAAGGAACGCTTCTGAGACGAAGCGACGGTAACGCCGCTACTAGAAGAGGCTATGTTGGTGTCCGTAGAAACAGTGCTGGTGGTTGTGACGCTGTCATCTCTGTCCTCCGGTACACCATCTTCATCCCCTTCGCTTTCCTCACTTTCTTTCCTCCCTTTCTTTACATCTGCTCCCGGCCTTCCCCTCCAATGCGAATACCATCTCGACAGAAGACTATGGGTCTTCCAGTCTCCTTGGCATAGCACAAAAACAGGGAAACGATTACTTAGCTCGTTCTTCAAAGATTCTTTGAAAGTTGTATTGACTTTACTCCAGGATGTATTCAGGACATCTGGAATGTACTTCTTTGTTTCAGCAAACACTCCACGCAAGTACGCCAAGATGTTGCGGTACACAGGAACGTCGATTAGTTCTCCACTATTGTCTTCGAGAAAGAGGTAGTGGCGGGGGATTGTGTTCTTAGCCCGGGATTTACTGGGTGGTTGTTTGTCAATCCATTCTTTCCAATCGTTACGGGTCCAGAATTTGACAGCTTTGTTTTGATCTTTGCGTAACTCGATTTTGTTATTTGCATTTGGGAACATCAGTTGAATGAATTCCGAACGTTTGCTGAAAAGATCAGTGAGGTCAGCTTGCCGGTGCGGCTGAAGTGATTTTATGTCTGGTTTAACATCTTGCAACGGGACCAGCGGGTTCGATTGGTTTAAACTAAACGTTCAAACATTTAGCAATGACGCATATACTTGCTATATGCGCACTTAGCATTATTTTGCTGCACCAATTGCGCAGACATCGCTTGCATTTAAGACCTAAATTGTGTACAGAGTTTAGAAATGTAAAAGAGTAGCAGATAAAACGTACTGTAGCATCATAAAGGCCATTTGCAACTGCATATACTCGGGGTTCATGAGAGTGGGTCTGTTTGGTGTTGGGGCAGCACTTGTCTGTGGCCCATTCATGGCTGGGGTAGTCAACCCAGCCATATATGCTCTATCTGTGGTCGGAGGAGTGGTCATTGGAAAGTTATTTGCATTAATCATATTAGGGAATTGCGAAAAATTATTGTTCATAAACATATTGTTTCCCGTATTATACACATTGGACTATTTGATATGTGAGCTGGTTTGGGCTACTTGAACGATGGTGGCTTACCTGTGATTCTGCTTGAAATCCTGGGGTGAATGCACCAAACTGCTGTTGCATGAAATTTCTATTTGTTGCGGGAATACTGTGATTTTCTAATATGGGTGAGTCTGATTCATAATCTTGAGCATGTTCATCAAAAAAAGCCATAGCGAAACAAGTGAGCGATCGAGAGTGTGGTATTAGTATACGAGGTATTAGTACAGGAGGAGTGGATAAAAATAGGTTGGTACAAACAAATAAGTGACATACACAATCTGATATAATTAGGTCACACGTTGCATCGCGTCGAGCAGTATTCTGTTGACAAGAAATGATACAATAGGGAACAATGCTAGGGATACAATATGTACATGAGTTATTATCAAATGTGGCAGCAAGAGAAAAGGCAGTTGTCAGTACAAATTTTGTCGTCCATGACCTAAACGTAGCAGGTGCCAGTGGCAAGACCACGCAATTCTTCCAGTTACAAATCCTGTTTGTTCAGTCGATACCTGTATCGTTTTTTTGAGGAAAACATACCACCAAACATGCTAGAGCTTGTAGGCCATGCTCTATATATAATTTGACAGAGCTGGATGAATCTGGAATTGAGCGTCAAATTAATATGAGTAACAAAAGGCTACAGCACAAATCCATAATGGCGTCGATAACTTCATCCACTAATCGTACAGCTTCCTCTCCAACTATCTCTCTGTCATTTTGGGTGATGGCTGCGTGAATTCTGAGATCTGCAAGGTATTCCTGTAATTCGGGGTGCATGTTTCAGGGACGGATAAAATTCATGAGGTGAGGTGAGCGTGCAGGGGAGTGTTGGTGCTAGGCCGAAGCTCTGAGATGGGTATGAATGGATCGAGACATGGCGACCTGTTGAGACCATCAGTCCTCGTCTTCTTCATCTGAATCATGGTGACCATCATTCCCCTCAATTGTAAACTCAAAAAAAGGCTTCTCCCCAACATAAAACGAGTTCTCATAACTTTCTTTGACAGCCGGTTCATCTTCTTCTTCCTTTCTCAGTGGAAACGGTATCATTGCGACTACTGACCAGATAGTTTTGACATTGATGACATGAAATGTATCTGACTCTTGACACTGACACACATGGAGGGTTTCATGGGATTCTTGGAGCAGTTTGGCATCAGGATTTGTGTAGGGACGGGTCATGGCTGCTGATAATTCGATACCATTGACTTGAATCTGGAAATAGTACAAAGCTTCGGCATAGTAGGTCTTCTTGCTTTGTTCATCAATAAACTTTACCCAGATCAGCTTAATAAAAACATAACTAGGCAGGACAGACCTTGATATTTCGTGAGTTGCGAAAATTATGTTTCCGCTCCTTTGCCTCTTCTTTCCATGCACATCGGGCTTTCTGGCCGTTTGGCAACTGTAAACGTGCCCATTTTCTGATGGATAGCTCGTTTTGGGGAGGTGAAGGATGATGGCATCTTGAGAGATACCCTAGAATGGCATTCGCTTCTGCCTGAGGTACCGATCGATAATTTCTCTCGCGAGCACGTAATAGGACAAAATTATCACCTAATGATAAAGCTCCTCATGGTAAACATGTGTCATCATTTAGCCTAGGTATCATTGACATGAGCGCATTCGTTTGGGCGCAAAGTAAACCACGCTGAGAGAGGTTGGCAAAAGGATTGGAATGTTGATGTACTTCGCGACCAAGATTGCCCACAGTATTCTCCAGCGCCCACTGAGCTACAAGGTTCAATGGGCCACATCTGACTGTTTCCAATGCCAAATGGACGACAGCGTGAGTTGAGGGTTGTACCAGATGTAAAAGTTCCTCTTTCCGCTGATAGTAATATTGTTCAAACTCTTTGCTCCATTTGACGAGCATTTTGTGTGCTTTGCATACTTGATCACTTGTAATTCTCCTCTGGAATATGATTCTGATCCCGCAGACGAGCTGGCAGAAATGTGTCCACAAGTGATGGGGGAGGACTAGTCGGAAAACGGCAGGACTGAGCAAATAGAAATAGAGATTAAATTCCCAGGCCTTGTACCCTGAATTGACTTTCTCCGCCGGGGTTCTCGGGGTTCTGTTAAATGACGAAGGGAGATATGGCCTTGTGGATGCGACAAGAGCGCTGTGAGTTGCCCAGACAGCTTCGGAGTGCAGAACAATAAAAGGATATTCATTAGAGAGGCGCGGCTTGACCTGATTGCGCCAGATTTGGAGTAGATGTTGCGGAATATTGAGACAGGCCAGATGCATCGTATCGGGTGTGAAACAGCGTGGAACAGATAATGTGTGATTGGGTTGCAGCCCAAGGACAATGCTTGGTCGGGCAGCACCAGTTTGCAGGTGGAACTTCTCGTAATTTGTATCTGTTGCTGTCAGGAGCTTGTATATTGTGTTGGCATATCTAGATCAACTGGGAGATGGTAGATTGTCAACATCGATATCTGGGTGTGAACTATTGACAACCTGGTAGTCATTTGGCTTCAACGCAGCTGGATAATACTTCGGTTGTTTGTTTTTTCGTCTACCTGGAAAGCCACAGAAGTGACGGCACCCTAAACGCCCTCCGTGTCCAACTAAACCACTCAAGGTGGTCAACCCAGGGGTGTTGGCTGTTCCGAAGAGCCAGTATGGGCGTGCAAGGTACTCTTCTTGCTTGCGCCCGTCCCACATCTTCAGGCCTTCCTTCTGAAGAGCTGAGAAGTGCCGGAAGCTCGGAAGAAGGAAAGATTCAATATTAGATGGTTTGTTTGGGCCTGGGACGAAGCCAGCTGGTATGATGTACTTTTTCTTGTAACGTAATTCCGGTGGAAGGTTGAGATTAATCCATATAAAGAACCAGCAGTCCGAGGTCTTATCGCGATAGAGCTGAGCCCCACCAAGTGAAAACATGCAGAGTATGTCGTTTTCACCAATATCACCTCGTTTGACCGCAGCTATGTAGTCTTCACCTTGGTACACGTCGTCGTACACTGGGATTTCGCCATTGCTTCTTTCCAGTTGCTCCAAGATGCCCCGAGTTTTGCGTGCATGGTAATGCATGTGGTCAGCGCTCTCAGGCGACCTGTACATAGCCTGGAGCTGTGGACCCAATGGAATAGTACAGAATCGTTGACGTGCGACTTGTTTAGATGATGAGGATTCTTCATAACGGGCTTCGCTACACAGGGGACAGGTTTGAAGTGACAAAAATGGTCCTGTATAAGCTATACAACTGTTAATACACATGTCCGTCTCAATGGCTTTCACTCCGGTCAAATCTTGGATGATTTTCTCGACCACGTGAAGGGAATGGATTTCAACAGGTGGGTTGCGCCGTGCCAATGCTTTTTTCATACACTCATACAATTTTTGAGATGCATTGGACAGAGCCAGGTAGGTATCAATTGAGGTAATTGTGGTCTCGTCAATTTCAGGAAGTGTCCGTGATGGATTTTGCAGCGCCTCTATCATCTTAGAATCCATGTCGTCGCTGATTTTAGCATTTCTTATTGATAGAATGAGTTCCTGTGACAAAGCCAACTTGATGTGGGACGATAGGTGGCAATCAGTGAATTTTGAGTGAAAGTCTTCGTCGTCAGAGTCAAAATCGTGATCTTCCTCTTCCATATCCATACATATTTCGTCTCCCTCTCCCTCTTCCTCCTCGTCTCCTTCAGGGGTCCCATTGTCACCAGGATTGTACTGCCAAAAGCTCCGGTTGTCGCCTATGCCCAATAGCGATCCAGTATTTCCAAGGATGTTGTTAAGTGATTTCACTGAGTTGGACGTGTCCGGATCAATCAGTGGCAGTTGTGGAGGTGTTCCAGGGTTTGACAATAGCGTATCAGATGGGTTGGGCATGTCCAGGTCAGTGGGTGGCAGGTCTGGTGAATCGGGCGCATCAGAATCAAGGACTCGTGGTTCTGGAGGCTTGGATGTGCCGACGTTGGGAAGTGACAATTCTAGTGGCTCAGGTGCATTGGTCGCATTGGGGGCCAGATGTACCTGGTACGAATGTGTGTTATTAACTGAAGCTACCCAGTCTGAATGAGGCGCACCTTTTTACGCCTCTTTCGACATGTTTCATTGTGATTGGCGTCAAATTGCGAGACAAATGTGGCAAAGTGAGCATCTCTGTCCGCTTCACGGTATTGTGAATGTGCTAGGTATGTCTTGTACGACACCCATTTATTGCCATTGCATCGTTGAGAACATGTACAGAGGCGTTGACCTTGCGAATTGATGAATCCCGCTTGCATTTGTCGAGTGCTTGTGATCTTGGTCGGGCAGTGGTTCGGACAGTTGTGACAGTCAAATTGATCTATTGAATTATTTTTTCTAAGTACATGATTGGAGGCATGTAGGAAATGCGAAGGATAGTGTCGGATGGTGAGGGTCTCAAGAAAGGAAAGTGACGGAAAGCGTGGGATTTGTCAGTATTTGCGGGTAGATGTGAGAACCGGTTCTCGTTGGGGTTGACCGTGGTAATTAACCCTAACCCTAACTTCCTTTCTCTCATGGCCATGCTCGACGCGCTCAAGCCTCACGGCGCAGAAGCCCTCCAGCGTGTCCGCACAAACGCTTTTTGCCTCGTCATTGCTGTCGTCTTGTCCTATCTACTTCCTTTACCGACTATTCCAAGCGCCTTCAACCACACTTTGTTCATCGGGACACGCTCCTCAAGCTTAGTCGGGTTTCTGAGTGGAGGAGGAACGAGGGAGATATCCACGGCACCATTACTGCCGCTCAGGTGGTCTCTAGATGCTGCCTACACGTGGTTGTGTACAATAGGTTCGTGTCGAGCAAAAGGCCAGCAACAAGATGATTGATGTCTATCTCTCAGAAGCAGCTGCCGTCACGATTTTTCTATTCAATATCAGTCAAGGAATTTACGCGCTCAGATACCCTCCATCCCCATCTCCGGCCAACTCACCCGCCAAAACAAAATCACTCAAGTCCAAAATCACACCAGCCAGCTCACCAAACCGACATCCCTTTAGACTCTCGTCTCCCAAAAATGCAACGAAAACCACAACGCCCCAAAAGCCGTTCACATTTTCACCTACCCAATCTCAATCTCAGTCGATCTTAGGTACAACTAGTGTGAGACTAGGACTAGGACAGAGCGGCGGCGGCGGCATCTATCCTAGTACTCCTGCCGATACTCCGTCCCGGGGGTCGCTCCATTATACACTGCGTTCACCCAACTTCAGTGGCTTTGGCGCTGGCGATTCGCCAGATAGATTACTTTTTTCATCGGGCAGCGTAGTTGGTTCGTCAACGCCAGGGACTGCGTTTCCCGCCAGCCCTACGCCCATCATTGCGGCCTGGAGAGGGAGGCATGTTGCAGGGGAGATTGGAAGGCCGTTGGATGGCTCGTTTCTCAGTCAGATCTCAAGTCAGGACGCGGAGCTGGAGTGGGAGTGATCCAGTTGGTGGTTGAAATGTTGAACATTGAAGGCTCCAAGTTTCACCCAGTGATCTTGTGACATTCCTTTAAGGATACATTGAATCATAGATTCCTTGTCATTGTTCCAATGTCAACTTTCTATGAAAAGGCGGATAGGTAGTTGCCCGTGTCAGTGAATAGCGTTCATCTTCTTCTGGAATGAATTGATGTTTTCTCTTCTTTTCCGAGCCGTGCCGTGGCGCGCTTTTTCATACCGTTGATTGATTGATCATTAGTAATTGAGTCAGGCAGTTTTTGCGCAAAAGTTTGTTTGACCCTGCGCAGAAGCTCCACCCTTTTTTGCACGCCCAGGGCAACCCTTTGTTGTTCTTTTTTTCTTTCTCTTTTGACAACTCACTTGACATTTCCTCGGTAACGTCATTCAAACAAGGGAAAAACGCGTCCCTTGCCTTATTATAACAAATATGGCGGGCCAAAGCACCAAGTTCTGACGTGTCATTGACGCATACGTTCCGCTCAAGCGCGTAAACTCGAAAAAAAAAAAAAAAAAACACGCCACAGACGTGTTTTTCCGTGCGCGTAAATACATGGATCAATTTGAATGGCGGAGATCTTTCTGGGAAATCACCGCATTACGTGGCCGAAGAAGCACAATATGTTTTATTTTATTTTTCCCTTTTAGCGCGTGATCGTAATTTAGCGCGACAGCAATTTTTTTTTTTTCCTGGTCTCCCTTGATGATGGAAGAATATTTTGATTACCTGCTGCCGACTGAGTTGCCCAAGCGTGAAACGACTAGTGGCTTGTCAAAAGTAAAAACTGCGTTTGTATCAAGCCCATGCAAGCGAATAGGCAACCGGACTCTCTGAGAGCCAAAAGGTAAATCCCAACACTTCAAGGGCTTTGGACGAACTCTGACATTACAATGTGAAGCCAGTGGAGTGAGAGTTTTGCCGATTTTCCCACATCATAGCAACTTTACGGAATTATGTCATGATTTCGTGACATAACCTGGAACTTTAATTCAATCTTGGAATGCATTAGCTTGACGGCATTGAACAACATGGTTCTCACGTGGAGCGTCCATGTATTTCCCCAAATGGGAGACGTACACAAGGGTCAGTCAATCTTGAAAAGTATAAAGAGAAGCACCGTTTGCTCCTTGCTTCACCAGCCAAGGACAGCTTACTTCCTAGCTTTAACAACAACCACTTCCTCGTATCTTCACCATGAAATTCTCCATTGCTCTCCTTGCTCTCCCCGTTCTCGCTTCCGCCAACATTGTTGCCCGCGGTCACGGAAAAGATCATGAACACGGCCATGAGCACAAGGGTGACTCTGTCTGCAGCACCGGCAAGCAGGTCTGCTGCAACAGCGGATTCAAAAATGTTTGTTATTATCATTTTTGCTTATTCCTCTTTGAAACTAAACAATAAGTAATATAGTACAACCACTTGAACAGCCGTGAAAGGGGTCTCTTTGATATCATTTTCGGCGGTCTCAATCTTAACAACGGTTGTATGTATCCTTTTAGAATTTGGGAATTGAATCCGTTGGGCTAACCAAGTTTTGAAAGTGACTTGCAGTGGTATTACTGCTATTGGCATTACCGGTAACAAATGCAATGCGCAAGTTGGTTGCTGCAACCACGTCAGCGACGTACGTCGGCTATTTGATTACTTTGTCACCATCTTTTTCACCGTCTTTTTTTTTTTGTTAGCGTTCTCTCATTGGTGCTGATTGCAACCAAATTGACTTGTGAGCTGGGAAGTTGATTCTTATATAATGGGCTTGTCTTTGGACTCTGTTTTTAAATGCATTGGAATATAATACCATAGTGTCTCCTGTTAAGTGAGATTTTGAAGGAATCGATTTAGAAAAGGAGTCAGATTTTTTTTTTGTCATCTTGCCTGATTAAGGAAATAACAGTTTATCGTTGCCATTTGTATGTTAAATTACCTTGTTGACCCTTTTACAGCAGGTTTTTTGCACTGGTGTGATATTAGATTTATACAGAATACTGTCATTATAAGATTAATTTATTGTAAGTTGTAGGTATCCCAAATGACAACCATATCTATGCCCAGAACTGTAACAAATGCGAATGCTCTGGACCTTCAAAGAAGTGCTAGAATGGGAGCGCATTTGGTAGACTCGCTATGACAAACTTGCGGGGTCGTTGGTAGATAGAAAGGTGAGGATTCATACATCCACATCTTGGAACCTGGAATATAAGGTGGACACCATTATGGCGTTTTTTCATTACGTGACATGACAAGAATCAATCGAACGCCAACTCCTTTTCGTCTCTGGTGTTCTTTTTATTCTTATTTTAGTTTCTTTGCTGCTTATTACCCATTCACTGTTTGACAGCACTTTGTAGTTATGAACCAACATTCTACGCGGTAAAGTGAATTGAGCAATCTGACACCATTATGGCGTCTTCAATATTGACTTACGAACGTCATGGACATTCATAACGCCGATTCTACGTCGCGTCACTAGGCGCCAATCCCAATCGACACCAAGACGGCGAACAGAGAAAAGAAGCTGCACATCAAATTGGTTGGGAAACCTTGAGCAACGAACAACGATTCATGTTGTTGCCGAGCTCAAAACTACTCTTCGCCCGCCGCATTCTGCCAGCGAGCGTGGTTTTTTCAATCTTTAGATATCATGACAAGCGTCGTTTAAGCATGGCATTTGCCGAACACGCTTTATATCTACCTCGCGAACACAAGATAGGTCTAGAATTTGACACGTGTCCGCATTACCCTGAACGACCTGCCATTCCGCCGTAGGCTGAGAAAACAAATTACGAAACACACTTACTTCAATTGATCCAAAAAACTTGATCTTGACAGCGTTAATGATGTGCAATATCTGAAGCTCTTGAATTCATATTACCAGCCATCTTCAGTTTGGTTAACTAGTTCAATCCGAGCGGGATCTGTTTTTTGTCATAGCAATAAAGTTAAATGTGCTGCAGCACAGACACAAGCACCATACATAGATAAAGTAACCACCACCACCACATCTTGGTACGAGGCTCGCCTTCGCGCGTATACGTCTTCTCAAGTGAACAATGAGGGAGCGGCCCATGGTACTGGTAGTCCTCCAAGCGACTTTCGTCTCGTAACACCTTCAGTCCTGCGCCTTCATGCTTGATATCTTATCCCAGAGAAAGAGCGTAAAACTCCTGTGTAACATAAGGAAATGGATTAAAAACATAACGCCCAAGGGACACTAATCCATTCGCAGTCAACCTAGCATATCAAGGAAGAGGGATGGGAGAAGTTCGAAGAATGTGTGTCTTGCTGCCCGTCGGTCTTGATACATGATGCCATAAGTTAATTGGTGGACTCGGTCATCCAAAAGTGAAGTTGAAACGCGTCAAAGTCGTCAAACCAGGGCGAAGTGAGATTGAAAGGGGGCGAACGATGAACGTCCCTTTATAGGACAGAGGCGGGGTCACGTTCGTCATTGTACAGCCGCCCGTCAAACTTCAAATCCGGGTCAAAATTCAGCTGTCAGCGCTTCAGCGGCAATTTGACTGCTATTCACGCCGTCACTGAATGCACTAGTGCTGACGATACAAAGAGAACGGGAATATTATTGTAGAAAATGCTCAGACAACAAAATTGATATTGTATTTCGGGTATCCTACTTGCAAGGCAAGCGGCGACTTAAGTGGCAAAGTGCCAACAGGCATTCACAAAAAAAGATTGATCTCAGGCCAAGCATGTATCACTGGAGAACAAGATGCGGTCAGCTTATCGTCTGAAGGATGAACGATGAACAACTTCCACCATCTAGAGCAATGTTTATTGGACCGTTTTTCTACTATTTGGGGCAAGACAAAGGACACGACAACCCACCTTTATTCGTCAAGTTTCACTTTTCTCTCCTCCTTCAAAGCCTCTTTTAATTTTTTCAGCTGAACCGACACCGCCCCGTTCCCCGCCTGTCTTTTGAGACTGCGTGCTTCAAACTCGTCCAAAAATGACTCTAGAGCTTTTATCGTCTGTTTAGTGGACAATGGAATCCTCGATATCTCTCGGATACGATTAGGCGGATTGAGAGGTGGGTCCATGGTTTTTTGGCGACCCCGTGTCACGTGAGGTGGATTCTCCTCCAGCAAACATCATTGTATGTTCATTCTGCTTAAGCTCCTTCACAGTAATGCTGATACTGATTGTCTAATCCATCAACTAGCCACGCAGGAATCAGTTGGGCGCGCATCAAGCGATTTCGAGTAGGGGTTTTTCGCAGGGAACAGCCAAAAAGGCACTGGATTCCACCAACTACCGTTCATCTGCTTCGGCTGCTACCGGCAATTTTCGACTTTTTCCGCGGTAAACTTATACGTGATCTACTCCTCATTGGCATCCTAAACCCTCGGCTGAGACAAACTGTCAGTGTCGCAGATAGTATCCGACGCCAACGCTGCAGGTGGCAAGGCAAAGCAAAGCTTCGGCTCACCAATGGTTGAAGCCGAGCACGGTTACTTACCGTTGGTACTTGCGCCACTTTGTAAGAACGTTATCATTTAAATCATTTAAACCATTCATCCTGTTCTCAGTATCGAATATCTACCTACACATACGCTGCATAAAAAACAAAAAACCATTAACCGGCGCCTATGATAGTCCTCTAAGGTTGACTCTCCTGCGCTAGACCATTCAGATAAATCGTGAATATTTTTTATCGGCAAGGTTGTAAACCTACTTTTTTTTAGGAACAGACAGCACAAAAAGTGCCTGTCGCCACATTGCAGCAGTCGTTGAACGTCTTGAGGTTAATAGTACCACTCGGGCTGCTGCACTGTATACCGGGAGAGGTCAATTCAATTTTCAATTTTTGTTTTATTCAAGTAGATGGCACAAACCACCCCTCCGCCATTAGTGGTAGGATCTGTACTCCAGACCCATGTCATATCGCCACTGGTCAAGTCAGCTTGGACGCCGCAGCAAATACTTGTGAAATAGGTGGGGTCGTTGCCGGCATCGTTGTTACTGCAGTAGCAGCTACTGTAGGCAAAGGTCCTTGAAAAAGGAAAAAAAAAAAAAAGTTATTCTCGCCGTCAACCTCTTATGCCCTCATATACGAGACATTCCATTAATTATACTTGCCTGGCGGTGAACAGTAAGGCGCCAAAAACGGTGGAGGTAAGTCGCATGGCCGGACTGTGTGTGTGTGAGAGAGGAAGATAAGTTGTTGAGAAATGAGTCGGAATCCGTTTAGCACTCTATTATATCGTGTGGACGAGACTCCACGTCCTGGACGGCTACTAGAACGTCCGTATACGTCCCACAAATTCCCGGCTTATTGCCTATCTGAAACGGAAAGAATCGTGTGGACTCGCCGTTCTTACTCCAACCGCGCCCGCAAAATATGCACACGACCACCTTATTGCCTATCTGAAACAGAAAGAATCGTGTAGACTCGCCGTTTTTTTACTCCAACCTCGCCGCTATGCGGTAAGCCTGGCGGCACTCGATATCGATATCCCACAAGTTTGTGTGGTACAATAGCGCCCTTCATCTAATACAATCCATCTGAAACAGGAAAAAAATCTTATCGTGTAGACCCGCCGGTTTGACTCCAACCTCGCCGCAATCCGGCAGTACGGCAACTTGATTGAACAGTTAGAATGTCCTCCCTCAGCTTTCCGGCACATGAAGCGCTTGCAGATATCCTAAAGTCCAATTGACAACTCGTTAGAACGAACTCATCTAACGAAGGAGGCAGCTAAATATTCCGATTGAACGCGGGTCAAATCAATTACTTTTGGGGGGCACTCACCGAAATGAAAGTACCGACACAAAAGGCGGTTCCTTCCGAATTTCCTTTCTTGACGCCCCCCCTGAATGTGGCCGCGATATAAAACCTACTCTCATCGAGCCGAGAACTGGCATATCAATCATGCATTTGATTCGAATTACCGTTGCCACTTTATCTTGCGTCGTTCCAAGGCGAGTTCAAATCCCAAATGTTCTTGTGCGGATGGCTAACTCGACATGTTTGTTTTCTTCTGTTCTTAAAGCATTTACGCCATAAAGCATTGTGTATGCGAACGTCCGGACTGGTCTGGACCTTATCCGTCCTTGACTCAGCTTTGCTGCGACCAGACTGGTTCATCGTCAGACCGGGTAGAAAACGGGGCGGTACGTCCGAATAGTATTTTCTTGCCATTTATCCAGTGAATGTTAATATTCAAGTACGTTAGTGCAAAGACACTTGGTTTGACACCAAGGACATCGATGGAGTCGCATTTACGGCGTGCTGTGCTTCACTTGACAGCACCGGTCCTTATAATTGTTGGAATTAGAAATTTGTTTTCGCATGTCATTAGTCCACGACATTAAGAAGAACTTGTTGCGTGTAAAGCCTGTAACTAGCACAAATGTGTACATTGAAAAAAAAAAAAAAAAAAAAAAAGCCGAGGGCTACGTACGAGGGTAGTCCCAAAAAAACCAACGAGACGGGGGGGACGTCCACGTGTTGTACTAATTGGGTTCTGATACCGATGTAGATGAGGCAAAACTTGAAGTAAGAAAAGCTGAACTACCCGCGGCGAAAGTTGAAACTCGTACCACGCAACGGTTTATCAAATGCATCCAAGTTCAATGTCGTTCATGAAGCTTATCACTAGGCGTTTGTTACGCGTTCCATGAAGATGCGACTCCATGAACTGATGCAAAAGTTGCAGTTGAAGTGGAAGTTCGTTGGAGGCTGCCTCAGCGTGAATCGTGAGAAAACAGGATTTCTCCTTGTCAAGTTTGGGCCCAAGAGACAGTAGACCAACCCAGTATGTCAAGAAAAGGGTGAGGCAAGTTCGGCGACCGGGGGCCGAAATTCAAATGTCAAATCGTGGGATAAGAAAGATAAGAAAGATAAACTCTTCGTTGGCGGGCTCACTACTATCCATTAGAGATAAGGAAGTGATGAGACAGCCTGAAGGTAGGTAAATTTTTGGTTTGTGCATGAAACAAATACCTTCGAGATAAAAAATATAACTAACCCCGAAATCACCAGAAGGGCTTTGACTGGTTTTCTAAGAAAAGTTACAATTTGAAACGCCCGAGACGAGACGAAGTGTGACGGGAGCTTACTGGAGCTTACGGGAGTCCTTACGGTATCGCCTCGGCTACCAATTTGATTTCAAATATTGTTTCTGGGAAGCCGACTGCCACGGGTTGTGATCACGTGAGGTGAACGAGTCGTACGAGTGTCAGAAAGAAAAAAAAAGAAAAGATTACGCGCCCTGACGACGTCAGACCTTTTTTTTCCCCCCACGCGACAATGAGTGTTCTCAACTGGATTGTCCTTTTACTTACCCATCCTTTGGAGTTCAGGAGCCTTATCCAGTTTTATATTTATCATGAACAGAAGCGCGATATTAAGGCTATCAAGGATCACCCGTCATCGGGCTGGGACAGAGAGAGTATGCGGAGATGTTGGGGTTTTCTGGACAAAACTAGCCGGAGTTTTGCCGCTGTAATCAAGGAACTGGAAGGAGATCTGGCACGAACTGTACGTTGCCATTATACCTCAATTATTTCTTTTTTTTTTTCTTTTTTTTTACTTCACGTCATTCACTTCGACCATCGACCATCTATAGATATGCATGTTTTACCTCGTTCTTCGTGGACTGGATACCATAGAGGATGACATGACGATACCAGATGAAATCAAACAGCCTATTCTCCGCGCCTTTCACCAGCATACAGTTACACCCGGTTGGACTTTCGATGGGTGTGGGCCAGACGAAAAAGATAGGCAACTTCTCGTCGAATATGACGTTGTCGTCGAGGAACTGAACCGTCTAGCACCCGAGTACGCACTCTTTTTATTTTTATTTTTAATATCTCTGTCAGAGACCATTCGGGACTGACAATCGAGGATGTAGCTATAAAGCCGTCATAGTCGACATTTGCCACAAGATGGAAACTGGCATGGCCGACTACGCACATAAGGCTGCGACCACAGGTTCCATGTACTTGGAAACGATCTCCGAATACGATCTTTATTGCCACTACGTCGCAGGTCTCGTCGGCGAGGGTCTCTCCCGTTTGTTCTCCGTATCAAAAAAGGAAGCTTCCTGGCTCGGTGACCAGCTAGAGTTGTCCAACTCCATGGGTCTTCTTCTCCAAAAAACCAACATTACCCGTGACTATCGAGAGGACGTGGATCAGAAAAGACATTTCTGGCCCCGTGAAATATGGGGAAAACACGGATTCACGGAAATGCGGGACATGTGCGCTTGGGAAGGCAAACAGGGTCCAGAAGCAGAGGATATCAAGCGACGAGCCATTTGGGTGCAAAGTGGCATGATTCTGGACGCGCTGAGGCACGCCCCGGACGCGTTGGACTATCTCAGGGTGCTGAAAAACCAGACGGTCTTCAACTTTTGCGCGATTCCCGCCGTCATGGCGCTTGCGACTCTTGCTTTGTGTTATCAAAACCCGGAGATGTTTTTACGGAACATCAAGATTAGGAAAGCCGAAGCTGCACAGGTTAGCAGTAAAGTCATAATATGACTTTTCAATGTGAAAAGCCAAAAACTTTTTTTTTAATCTGACAAAATTAATTAGCTAATTATGCGCGCCACGAATCCTCGTGAAGTCGGTCTTATTTTTCGACACTACGTCCGTAAAATACACGCCAGGTCTAACCCCAAAGACCCTTACTTTATCCGAATGTCCGTTGCTTGCGGCAAGGTAAGCAAAAAAAAAACAGTTTTACTCCAGAACATGTCTTTAGCTTTTTGTTTTTTGTTTTTTTTTGTTTTTTTGTTTTGGCTACAGGTCGAACAATGGATTGAACGGCACTACCCATCTTTCGTCTACCTTGCGCCAGGCTCTTCAACGCCGTTGATGGACTTTTCAGATGCGCGGGGGCGAATTGTTCAACTGGAAAATCATCTAGAGGCGGAACTGTCCAAGAAGGAGCGGATTGAGGACATTCGCGCAGGGATCGCTGCAAATGGGTTGAACCTTGCAGCGAAACGGGAAAAGGAATCGCACAATGAGGTGTTGTTGTTCGTAGCCGGTGTCGTCGGGTTGGTGTTGGGTGGCACGGCTGGGATTGTGTGGTTGATCTTGAGGATCTTCTAACCAGCTTAGCCCAGTCCCAGAGGAGCGCGTTGGATCTACCTATGTTAGCCCTTTTTTTTTTATTTACGCATCTATCTATATATACGGCCCTTTTAGTTGGGTTATAAAAACGTGTTTTTTTTTTTTTTTTGACAATTAGTCAAATATCTTTTTTAGCGCAGGTTCTGCGCAGCGAGAACCTTGAAATAGTTTTCGCAGCTCTAATATTTTTTCATCTGACTCCTGAAAAAACTTCTTCATCAATACAAGGCAGTTGGAATTTGCTATTCTTATTGTATATTTAAGTACCGTAGAACTAACTACGCTTTTTACCTCGCGCTTCTCGCAAATGGTTGTCAAGACTATTCTTTTTCGGCAGCTGCATGAGGTCACAGCCAGAGGCACGGCTATAGTACTAGAAATTGGTTTAGTGCCCTGACCCACAGAAACGATAGTAGAGTGAGGTACCGAGTCGTATGCCGTGCAGTCAACAGGTATTCCGGAAGGGCAATAAGAATTTATCCTACGAATGCAACCAACTTTGATTACCCCACGTCAGCATTTCGCCTAAATATCAACATCAGCCTGAGATTCTGTAACTTACAGCCAATGCCATTGTTGTGTTGTTCACAACAGAGCTTGTATTCGGCAACAGCAAGACAAGGGAGAGCGAGCAAAGTGATGTAAGAAAACTTCATAGTAGATATTCGGTAAGCTGGTGGGCGGTAGATCCTATGCTGGAGAGAACGAGTAACCCAAAGCCTCTTATACCCTTCTCAACTCCTACTCGCTTTTATACGTGCCACATTTGGGCAAGTGTGAGTATGGCCGGTGTTGTTCGGAACTGCCACGAATAACCAAGTTGGACGAATTTTTTGAGTTATATATATATATATGTATGGAGTCAAAGTTCAATTGACATTTGGAATGACATGCAGAGGGAACAACATAAAATTTCCTGTTATGTATTCTGAGGTTCAGCCAGGGAGATACGACGGTAAAGTAAAGAGAACGAACGGGGGTAAGTGGCAGATGCCAAAATTACAGTTATGTGCTCACCCCTCGACCCCCGACAATGAGCCTGGAGTTATTTGATTACTTGAGAGGAGGTATTTCAGTTTCTCTGCAGCAAAAGTCTTGGTATTCTTAGACCTGCTTGTTTTTTGTGCATGTTGAATTTGAGAAAGTGTCGATAGTCTCCGACTTGTTTGGTCCTCTGGTACATTCTGGACTGTTTGTTCGGTTCGTATGTTACGAAGTAAAGACATGTGCATGAGAGCCCGCGATCGGCGGGAAATACCGAGAGGAGACTAGCAGATGCAAAGGTGACGCCATAATGGTGTGCGATGGCTTCAGTTCGTTACTTTATATTCTGAGTAGTCGTCGTGAACCTTTGAACCCTCATCGGTCTCACCTTCAGCTTCCGGCGTCGCAAGTGAACCTAAATGCTCTATGATATCTCGCTGCCTGCTGGTTGGCAGTCCTATTAAGTAGGACCCCGACATGGAATTGTCCGATGGCCCATTACTATCGACGGGTATGTGGTTTGTCTGCACCTAGGCCGTCAAGCTGCGTCCATGGCGTGATGGTGCTGTGCAACAATATTATCCGCGCGCTCTCGCACCGTGGGCCATGCCACGTGCCACCTAGCCCAAGCGGACGGCTGGGATTCTTTCATCATCTTCCCCAGTGCCTTGGTATCCTATTCTACGACATCGGGGGCAGTGTCTCCAACGACCAGCGACCAATCGACTGGAAGAACCTATTACTTATCAAGTACTTTTGTGACGTCGTTCCAAGTAAACATGAAAGCGGGTATAAAGAAAATATTCAATGTAGGTAGGTTAGCATGACTCTGCACTCAATAAACATCGAACATGCGTCCCCGTGTCACTGCTCTGGTCCGTGTAGGGTTGAATGTTGATTCTGCACATGCAGGGTAAATCTCACTATACCTAATAAGTATTTGCGCTAGAACCTCACTTGGCCGCCAAGAGCTTCGGCCTACGATAGCCGTGCAGCATGTTTTTGGCCTCGTTGCAAGGTAAAAACGTAATTCTGGCATCTCCTTCCTGATGCAATCACATTCGGTTGCAGTGCCCCTGTGCGCACTAGACTGCTAATGGTAAAATGTTTTTTTCTCTTTTTTTTTTCGGATCGCTAGATTCCAATTTAACGTTTCACCGCTGGGCTAGTCCTAATACGTCTCTACCGTCCAGGAAAACTAACACCGGTAACGTTGTATCCGGTGTAACACATATCTTTGTTAAAAACTCACTTACCAGTCAATATCTCAAGTCAAGACTGGAAGAATATCACGAATGCAGCAATCCTCCCTCACTCTAACGACGAACCACATCGTCCCATTAATGTCAGTTGAACTAGCAATCAATGGATCCGCTGACTGGAACATCAAAATCAAAACTCTTGGCCAAAAATTTCGTCAATTTCCGCGCTCATTTGGAACCTGCTTACTGCTTACGCCGCTTTTACGACACAGAAATGGAGTTCCAATTGAATGGAACAACATCAACCCCTACCGCACACCTTCAAATTCGACACGGCCAAAAGCGAGGCCTGGGTCGAGAAAAGGTATAAAAGAGACGTTGCGTTGACTGTTTTCTTCAGCATAGGATCTACCGCCTACCAGCTTAACCATGAAGTTCTCTTACATCGCTTTGTTCGCTCTCCCCTGTCTTGCTGCTGCCAGCATTGCACCCCGTGCTGCTAGCGGTGACCGTGATTACAGGCTCTGCTGCCAATACGTTGTCCGCGTTCGTACTCTTTTTTTCTGGCTCTCTGTCGGTTGACTGAATACTGAAAATATATATATTTAGGGTGATGAGCATGGTCATCACGATGACGGCTGGCGCCATGAACATGATCACCACTACGACGGTGGAATTGGCTGTAAGTGTAGTATGAATGTTGATGAGTTGTGTGAATGCTAATGTGGTGTCATTAAAGACAATTGCATCCGAAGAGAAGAGTGGTGCCCGCGCGAACATCGCTTTGACTGCGATCGCTACTATGAGGTACCTCACTATTCTTTCTGCGAATGACGATACTAAAAACAGTTTCTAGTTCGATAGAATTGCCGTTGGTTGTTACCCCGTCCGCTGGGATGACAAGAAGACAGCTTAATGGACGCGTAGTAGTTATGTCATGGACTTATAGTCGTTGGTTTTAGAATATAACTGTGGTTCTCGTTAAGCATTGTGTGACAGAAGTAAGCTACTTGCCAAGGTTGAGGATAAGTAACGTTGTTTCCATCAGTATTGTCAGCAGTGCTTTCTTCTACGTTGTTATGTGCTATAGGCTGTGTGTCATACATCATTACTGGTTATTTACCAACAGGTTGCCAGCCTGATGTTTAATAACTGTTATTGTTGCTGATAGAGTCACGTCCTTCTGTTTTATTGAGACAATGCTCAATACACGGTCAGGTTCTTCCCACAAATAATTAATGATGATGTTGGAGGATCCAATTAGAATTGAACTTACACCTTCTGAATTTACACCTTCCTACTTTGTCGTTTGGTTCATTCACAGATGAGTGGCGCAAAGTGACCGATCGACCACGTGATCAAATGGACATTTTGCTAAGGCCAAGGTACTCCATCGTCCGTCCAAGTGTAGGTGAGCTACTTGCCATACCGTCTTCTCATTCTTACTGTCATTTCCGATTCGTGAGATTCGCCTAGCGTTGATACTGTTATATCCACTGACGTGGAATGTCACCGCCCCAGCATGTTGAAACCCTCGTCCTCACGTCACGGCGCCGGCCAAGAAGTCAGGATCGAAGAGCCAACCTATCTTTTGGAAACGAAGTTCTCTGATGGATCATTCCGGCTCCAACGACATGTCGTCGGATATCATTAGGAAGATTGATCGTACCCACGATGGTTAGCGCGAATTCATCATTGGGTAGCTAACTAAAGGTGTTAGCGATCTGTTTGATCACTGGACATGTGTTCCCAACCAGAACAAAAGGCAGATTTGGAGAAGAGTGGTTCTCGATCCGAGCCACTCGGCTGGAACTGAGACTGCGATGTGTGAGTAGACTACCACTCTTCGTGCTACGACGCGTTTCTGACATGCTTGACATGCGGATTCCTCCATGATTCAGGTCCAGGAAGATGCTGTGTAACATGTTCGGGATTAGGACGCACTGCATGTCTAGGCATAAGATCCGCTGTCCCAGGAATGCAAGAAACACAGCGCAAATTGAGTCTACCTCAGCTGCAACTCGCATAGCTATAACGACGGAGAGGCGGTGGTTAATATAAGGAGGTTAGTGCAAGACCATCGAGTTCAACAACATGCGTTCATGCCGTGGTACGTGTGCTTCTTTTCACGTAGCAACGCTTGGGGTCCCATTCATATATTTTCACGGTCTAGAATCAAATGACTCCCTAATTATGTCTAGGCTCATTCGTGTGGTCGAAGGGTGAAGATAAAACTGTAATTCTGACGTATGCCACGACGCGCCTTTCCCTGTTCGTCCTCTGGACTTCACCGTTGTATCACCGTCGCTTACCCTATTACACAATAGGAAACGGTTGCTTCATCAGCATACCATTCCGAATGTCAATTGAACAGTTCACTTGGGCGATGGGTTAGTACTAACATTTTTTCGCGATTTTGTGTTGAGGCGTAAGTAGCTATAATACACAGTTAAATATAATATTAATGTTATCATTTAATCAGGGAAAATAAGAGTAGTTCTCTTCACTATAAATGGTGTCGTATGGTCCCAAGTCGTGAACTGCAAAGGGTCCTGATATCAGCCGAACTAGCACTCAATCGGCCATCCGAGGTCCATGGCAATGCCCCCAAAACATAGAATTCAAAAATTCGCCCAACATGGTCAAATTTTGGTTAATTTCCGCATACATATGTTGATGAATTGGAACACGAGCTGCAGTTCCAATTGAATAGAACAACCTCGGCCCTACTCACATCTTCCCAAATCCGACTCGCACGAAAGCGAGGTGGGGGCCGAGAAAGGTATATATACCAGAGCACCAGACTTGTTTCTTCAGCATAGGATCTACTGCCTACCAGCTTAACGAGTATCTACCATGAAGTTCTCTTACATCACTTTGCTCCTTCTCCCTTGTCTCGCTGTTGCCAGCGTTCTACCCCGCGCCACCACCACTGCCGCTCACGAATACAGGCTCTGTTGCGACTACGTTGAATATGTTCGTCGTCCTGGTTCTCTTTTGTCTATCTCACTGAATAGTAAAACATTCAGCGTCATGATCACCATGACCACCATGACCACCATGACCACCACGACCACCATGACTACTACGACGAGGACTATGGCATTGGTTGTAAGTGCTCAAGCTAATGTTGAGATTTAAGTGAATGCTGACATGGGGTAATCAAAGTTGGTTGCGAACCTAGAGATTATGGTTTCTGCATTTTCGGAGAACTTGTTGACTGCGAGGAATATGAACGGGTACTACTATCCTTTCTGCGAGTCAGGGTACTAAACCAGTTTCTAGTACAATAGGCGTGCCTACGGCTGCCGCGCCGTCGAGTGGGATGACAGCAAGAAGACCGCGTCTGGGGACAGTAAGAAGGCCACGTCTGGTGACAGTAAGACCGCGACTGGTGACAGTAAGAAGACCACGTCTGGTGACAGTAAGGCCGCGACTGGTGACAGCAAGAAGGCCACGTCTAGCACCTGAATTATCGAATAGTCATTGATTTGTAATATGATTGTAGTTCTATGAAGGCATAACGCAATTGCTGAGAATGATGAGTGTCATGATGAGGCAATGCTTTTTTCATCGAAGCGGGGCATATCCCATGTCGATGCCATTAATAATGTGTGGTTTACCCTGCTAACAAAATGCTTTGTTCGCTAATTATGGTATTTTCATTGCTTTGAATCCATCGTTGTCCGTCCCCCTAACGGTGGGTTTACCTTGGATAATTTCGCGAATAGACTGTAGTACAGGCTTACAATTGGCGAAATCACACAACCGCTTGACAATTTCAATTCCGATCTAGTGGATGACTACGTCTCGAGCCACACACATATCTCAATGGAAGATAAGTTCTGTGTAGAAAGCGAAAGGCTGTCAGTCAACGTACAATGAAATATCACAAGGCGAGCTTTAACTCATCCATGGTTCAAGTATTGTGTGACAGGTTAGATGCCCACTTTACGGCGGCCCAGGTGCTCTTAAGCATCCTGCCATCCGTGGGGGTTAGAATAGGCCAGAAAGCGGGGATACAGATGCCAATGGTTAAACATAGTGTTGCACGATCCGTACGGACTAGGGCTCCAGATTCAATGAATTAGATCTTCCTCAGAGGCGGTAAGTCGGCTTCATAAGCGTCTTGGGTTGTCTGTCACTGAGAGGAAATGTAAATGTATTCATGGGTTCGAATGCCAGACTCGAATTCGGTAATCTTCATTGCTGGCCATGCTTGCTAAAGATCATAAAATGCTCTCGCGCAGATGTGAGCGATGGCTGGTACACGCCTTCAACGGAGAGTTGGCAACATCCTGGTTGCCGAGTTCTTGTTAGCAGCAGCGCACAAGTGTAATATGGAGAGGACACACGCACCCCCTGCAGTGTTAGCCATGATCCAGGCCCATAAGTACAAGCTCATCTTCTAGCACATATATACGCGCTCCGTTCGACTATTTTGTGTAGGGCGCTGAGAACAAGCACCTGTTTGGCGCAAGAAATCTTATTCCATCACGTCGACAAGGGAGAAGAAAACTTGGCTACTTGTTCCATGCAACGACTGTATCGAAAGAAATATGCTGGGCATACCTCTTGTATTGTCATCCTAACTTACCAGTAATAAGGCTGAAGTACTGACAGTTGCGTTCCATGTTTGTTCAATATATTATCGTGACTGACCGTCACTCATGGCATCGGCAAACCCCATCATGAACTTGTATGGATACTCTGCACTCGGACGGCGTTGCAGGAACGGGAAGTCGGACTGGATAGCGTTGTGAGTCGTGGAAGCTGCTTCGAGCTATTCGGCTGGAACTGAGACTGCGATATGCCTACTATGGTGAGAGGAGACTACCATTCTTCGTGCTTCGACGCGTTTCTGACATGCGGATTCCTCGATGGCTCAGGTCCAGTATGATGCTGTGTCGCATTTTTCGGGATTAGAATGCACGGTTAGACACAAGATCCTGTCCCCCAGGAACGCAACCATCAGGCAAATTGAGTTTACCTCAGTTGTAACTAGTACGGTACAACGGCGGAAGGCGGCGGTTAATATAAGGAGGTTAGCGCGAGACATCTAGGTTGACAACATCATGCCGTGGTACGTGTGCTTTTCGCTTAGCAGTGCTTGGAGTCGGGCCATTCATATTTTCAAGGTCTAGAAAATTGTTATTGGCGGGCGGGGGTGAACGCAACACTGCAACTTTGGCGTCTGCCACGACGCGCTTACCTTTACTTCATCGCCGTATCTCCCTCGCTTACCCTCAGGGTACGATATTAAATATGTAATAGGTAACGTTAGTCCATTCCTCATGCCATTCCGAAATTGAACGTTTCACTTTGGTGATGTGCTTAGTACTGGCATCATTTTTTTTCGGAATCCTGTGTTGAGGTTTTGTGTCAAGGTGCAAGTACTAGCTATAAGATACTTAATGTAACGCTAATATTATCACTTTATCAGGGAAAACAAGAGTAGTTTTCTTCGATGTAACGTGGAATCGTCTGCATCCATCCATCCAAACCAGCACTCAATCAGTAATTCGAGATCCGTGGCAGAGCGCTCAAAATATATAGAACTCAAAAATTCGCCTTACATGGTCAAATTTCGGTTAATATTATATCTTTCTGCAGTTCTCCGAACAACATCGACCCTACCCACACTTGCCCAAATTTGACACACACAAAAGCGAGTAAGAGCCGAGAAGGGTATATAAGAGAGCTTTGGGTCACTCGTTCTTTCCAGCATAGGATCTACCGCCTACCAGCTTACCGAATATCTACCATGAAGTTCTCTTACATCACTCTGCTCGCTCTCCCCTGCCTTGTTGCTGCGAGCGTTCTGCCCCGCGCCACCACCAGTGCTGATCACGAATTCAAGCTCTGTTGCGAACGTGTTGAATACGTTCGTTGTTCTGATTCTCACTTTGTCTACCTGACTGAATAGCAAAACATTTAGCCCCACCACCATGACCACCACCACCACGACTACGACGAGTATGCCATTGGGTGTAAGTGCTCAGGCTGATGTTTGAAATCTGGGTGTATGCTAACGTGTCGTAATCAAAGTTGGTTGCTTTAACAGGGAACATCATGATTTCTGCCGTTTCGGAGATGCTGTTGACTGCAAGAGATATGAACCGGTACCTCACTACTATCTTTCCTGCGAGTCATGTTACTAAACCAATTTCTAGTTTGAAAGGCGTGCCTTTGAGTGTCGTGCCGTCAAATGGGAGGACAAGCAGGCAGCGTAGTGCAAAGATAACACTTGGATCATGGAATAGTCATTGATTCGTAATATAACTGGTTTTATGTGGGCAATTAACGCAATTGTGTGATAATGAGTGTCAAGATGAGGCAATACAAGGCATATCCAATGTCGATAGCTATAATCTTCTGTTTTTTTCTCCATGCTAATAAAAGTGCATTGTTTGTGAAGTTATCGAACAACTGATTTTTCTCCCGGACAACTTTCATTGCTTTGAATCCATTGTACCCGTAATGGTGGATTCACTCTCGATAGTTCGCAGAATAGACTGTAGAGGCTTATAACTGACAATCATATAACCGCTTATTCTGATCTAGTGGATGGCTTGAGGTATGAACCGTACACATCTATATAAATTTTGCAAAGGAAGGGACGGCTGTCAGTCATTGTACAATGAAATATTGTGATTAGATCGATCAGAGCTGAATTTTGGAAGGCGAGCATTTAAATGTTTTCATGGTTCAAGCATCCTGGGACTTATGTAAATCAGATACTGATTTTGGAGCTCCTAGGCATTCTGCCATCTGTAGAGTTAGAATAGGCCGAAAAGGGGATATATATAGATGCTGGTTAAACACAGTGTGCACGATCTGCACGACCTAGGTTCAATTGGGATTGGATCTTCTCGGAGGTTGCGAGTCGGTTTACTGAAGCGTCAGGAGTTGTCTATCACTGAGGAATTCAGACATGCTTCAGGGCGTCTAATTCCGCATGAGCAAAGGCTGGTATACGCCTTCAACGGAGAGTTGGAAGATCCCAGTTTCTGTTCTTGTCAGCAGCGCACAAGTATAATACACGCGCACCCCTCGTTAGCCATGATCCAGGTCTACAAGTACAAGCCTGTCTTCTAACACATATATATGTGCTCTTCGACCATTTTATATACGGTGCTGGGGCAGAAGAAGCACCTGTTTGGCGCAGGTTGAACGCAGCAAGAATCTGATGATCACCAGATCGTGCAGTCACAGTGTGACTCACAGTCACTACCGAGTCATAGTACTTTGCTCTCAGAGGCGCCTCTTGAGCAGAAACGGGAAATCGGACTGGATAGCGTTGTGGCTCGGAGTGGTGGAAGCTGCTTTTGAGTACTACAGTATGTTGAAATTCAACACCCTCTTGCGTTTTCACATCACGGCGGTGGCAAGACATCTAGTTCAACAACTTGTATCCATGCCGCGGTGCGTGTGCTTTTCGTGTAGCAACCCTCGGGGTCCTATTCATATTTTTCACGGTCTAGAGTCAAATAACTCGCGTGGTCGAGGGGTGAAGGAAATATCCGTAATACTCGCGTCTGCCACGACGCTACTTTCCCCTGTTCGTCCTGTTTACTTCACCGTTGTATCGCCCTCGCTTAACCTCAGAGTACACTAGTAAATAATAGGAAACGTTAGTTCCATCCGCATGCCATGCTGAATGTCAATTGAATGCTTCACTTGGATGGTGCGCTAGTCCTAGCATCATTTTTTCGGGATTTTGTCTTGAGGTGTAAGTAGCTATGAGATACAGCTAATAATATAACACTAATATTATCATTTAACCAGGAAAAAAAGTACCTTTCTTTACCGTGACATGGTGTCGTCTGCATCCAAACCGGCATTCAATCAGTAATTCGAGATCCCCAAGATATAGAAGAACTCGAAGCTTCACCCAAGATGGTCAAATTTTGATTAATATCCGCGTACATCTTTCGATGCAGTTCCGAACAATATCGGACCTACTTACCCAAATTTGACGCGCACAGAAGCGAGTGGGAGCCGAGAGAAGGGTATATATAATCAGAGCAACAGAGTTAAGTCTTCATTCTCCAGCCCAGGATCTACCCTCTCCAAGCTCAACGAATATCTACCATGAAGTTCTCTTACATCGCTTTCTTCGCTCTCCCTTGTCTTGCTGTTGCCGGCGTTTTACCCCGCGCCGCCACTGGTGATTACGAATACAAGCTCTGTTGCGACCACGTTGACGAGATTGGCATTGGCTGTAAGTACTCTAGTTGATGTCGAGAATTAGGTGAATACTGATGTGCGTGTGGTAATCAAAGTTGATTGCACTCCTAGAGAACATGATTACTACTGCCATTCCGGAGATCCCTTCGACTGCAAGGCATACGAACCGGTACCTCACACTACTATCCTTTATGCGAGTCAGGGCACTAACCCAATTTCTAGTTCCATGAGCATGGCTTTGGCTGTCGCCCTGTCGAGTGGGATGACAAAAAGACAGCGTAGTGCAAGGATAACACCTGAATCGTGGAATAGTCATTGATTTGTGATATAATTCTATGTGGGCATAACGCAATTGATGATAATGATGTCGATGAGGATCCAAAGTCCCATGAGGAGACAACGCGTTTTTATCGAAAATGAGTGACAGTTCCTCATCTTGATTTGACAACGACCTCGATACATTTTGCATTATCCGCCCAATTAATGTACCACCGAGACGCAAACTATCCTCGCTTGCGCAACGGCTCCGCAGGTCCGTAGCTAGCTTTCAGCTAATTTGGAATCGTCAAGTTGTTGTTCAAGATGTCAGCTGTGTTGTGGGCAGTGCTATGGGGCGATAGAAAAGTGTCGCAGAAGTGATAGATTCATGGGGCCTCTGGATTCATAATTCATGAGGCCACAGTGACTTACACCACGCTTCTAGTAAACTCAGATACATAGAAGTGACTCGGACGTGACAAGGATTTTATCATCTCCTGGCACCAGGCCAGTGACGCTATCCGATAACAAGTTTCAAATAACAAGATTTGGTCTGGGGGTTCAGTATTCCTATTTCAATACCGGAAACGTCAGGCTTCAAGAGCATGCGCACACGGAACGATTACTATAGAGGCTGTCATCGCCAACCCAGCATATCATTTCTTCCTGACCTATTCCCATCCTGAGACTGCTGAAATTGTCGTCGTCTGGACATGAACGGTTGTGGTTTTCCGCCCAAATCTGCATCACAACCTATTGCAAACTTTCTGATGCCGTCATGCGAGTTGAACGTGAATAGCCTGGTGCGTGACCTTCGCTTGTCCTATACTGTATCACTGTCATACATTACTTGTGAGATACATTGACCAGTTGGACGCATAGCAAAAGTAGTTCCACTGACATCAACAACCACGCTAACCCGTCGAATCTGTAGAATAATCGTCAGAAATATTCAAAGAATCCTGAACGAATCCAATACCTTTGTCATAGGACAATGCGCTTCAAATATTAGATGCAAGATTTCCGTGCTTTTGGTTCAATCCCGAAGGATCTTAAGCCCAGGGCCCACGACAAGGGAAGCACGAGGAAAAGGGACAAATAGTCTCTTCAGCATCCCTGGGAAAGGAAACACTCACCTTGTTCGAGCGGCGGGCGAGGCGGGCGACGGGGCGACGGGTGGTGAGCGAAACTAGAGAAAAAAAAAAAAAAAAAAAACAACGTATGTTTTTGTCGGTGTTGTTCACGCGCAGAGAATATGGCAAGGCCTAGCTCATTTTGTTAGCGTTCCATGTTATTCAGACCAAAAATACATGTTTGTAAGGCTACAGTGGACCTTTTGACAGGAATGACCATTGAAGTGCGACTTATTTCAACAGCAAATTTCAGTACATCGCCAATGTTAACGTTTCCATCGCAGAACAAGTCCTCCCCCGCTTGAATGGCAAGATCCCTTTGCAAAAAGAACTCGAAGAGTTGGAAGGGCGTGGAGAAGTGGAACATATATATCGTAGATCTTTACAACGCACAGGCGAACAGTTGGAAGATCCTAGTGATGATGAGCACACACTGGGATATGTCACGAAGGATGTGAGAGTTTTAGCATGTCTCGCCCAGCTTCTCGTGATTGACGAGTCTCTGCCAGTTCTGCCCCGGCCTCGGTGACGATACCCTCCATAAGGGACTTGTAGCCTACGATGCTCCGCGTTACATTGGCTCGCCTAGGCCTTATGTCCCGGCCGACGCTACCGTTGATCTCGTCTTTCTCGATCATTTTGCATCAAAGGTGGTAGATGCATTGAATGACATTTTGAAGAAAAAAACATACAAATTAAGTGATGTCAAGGCCTACACCTCGCTATTGGTGAATCAGGTATGGGGTGTTTATGCAGAAAGGAACTGGAGAAAGCCGTGATCATATTGGAGATGTACAATTTTGTATGCACAATTTCCTTCTGTAAGAATAAAGTGTTTGTCTGTTTTTCGTGACATGGAAGCACGAATGTGCGGTAGATTTGAGGGTTGTTGGATGTAGGAATGTGTCTATGACAAGTAAACAAGATGCATGACATCAGCATCTGATACGAAACAGCAAATATGTATGACATGTTGTAAAGAAATTGGTGATGATTGTGGGTTCCCTGTGTAATGAATTCATTTGGTTTAACAATCTATGCGAGTCAGTGTCAGGTTGCCACTAATTGTGGTCAATGATGATTCCCAACGAGAACCGGTTCCGGCAAAAACCACCGTTTTCCCGCGTTTTCCAGCAATGTAGGACTTTTTTTTTTTTTTTTTTTCGCATGGTAATGGGTGTATATTGGGGAAGAACCGTAAGAAGACAAAAAGACTACTGGAGGTGAGCAACAACATATATATCGGCGCGCGTGGAGTGCAAAAGGCAAATAGCTATGTAGGAAGGTCGTGGAAAGCGAGGCCACTAGTCCGGGAAAAGCGCCGCATGAGGGCGGCGGAGACGAGATCGATGTACATAGGGAGGAAGGCAGTCGAAAGTAGCAGCACGAGGGTGGTCTTTGAGGAACACGATGAGGCCGATGTAGTTGTGGTCACGGCGGAGGAAAGAACTAAAAGAGGTAAACAGAGGCGGATAGCTCGAACACTCACATATGATATGGCTTTGAGTCAGAGGGCGGCGATCAGGGGAGTCCTGATACTCCTCATATACTATGACAGGTGGTCTGTGCACTACCCTAAGCCCTACTCTAAATATAGTATGGTATGAGTAAGACAACTGTGCATGTAGTAATGGCAATGAGTCATCAGTGCCGAGTTCCGGTATCTTATCTACGGCTTTATCTAAGCGCCAAGTGATAGGCACCTGCTTAGTCAGCATGTGTTTATATAATATGAAGAAAATAAATAATAAAATGAAAATGACTTGGTGAAAAAGCCGAAGCTTTTCGGTCGGTCATGACAGTACCCCCTTTTTAGGATTTGGCTTCCAGACAAATTTAAATTTCTTTGTCATCCTTCAGCGCATCGCGCTCTATCATGGATGATTCCTCTATTTCCTCGATGATGGGAGAGAGTGGGCATGAAGGTGGGGTGAGGTTTTCAATTGTTTCAGCGCGAGGCACTATATCATGCGATTGTCGTAGGCACATGTTACATTGACATGGCCCTTCCACATCTCCTGGCTCTGTAAGGGTATCTAAGCCCTTTCTTCCCTTCCATTTTTGCCAGTTTTGTTCCCATTTTGCAGCTGGTGCTACTGCATTAACATTGATTTTGGACACTACTTTGTCCGAGGATTGGGTGAAGTTTTCATAGGGTCTGAAAGTTAACCTGCTAAAGGTTGCTTTGTCAAGCCTTCTGATGGCTCCGGGGTTTCTATCGTAAAAGTTTTTTATTTTTATTTTTGTGTTTTGTAGATTGTCCAATGGTTCCCAGGAGTTGTGCTCAGCAGTGTATCCTTTCCACCTGACTAAGTACTCCATTTTGTTTCTTTTTAATCATACATCGACTATCTCTTCCACTTCATACTCCTTTTCACCATCTATCTCAATTGGCGGTGGAGGTTGTGCCTTTTGCCCTTTCATTGGTTGTTTCCATGGGCGAATTCGTGAGACATTTACTACAGGATGGATTTGTTGTGAGAAGGGTAAGTCCAATTCTACCACATTTGATGACACTATTTTCTTGATTGGGTATGGCCCAATCCATCTTTCCACCAATTTCCTAGTTGGTCGGCCTGTTAACCTTAAATCTTTGGTTGACAGCCATACTTTATCTCCAACTTTGTACTCTGGTGCATCTGATTGGTGTCTATCTGCATACAGTTTCATATCACCCTGTGATTTTAACAAGGCTGCCTGAGTTTCCTCATGGATTTCCTTCATTTTTTGAGCGAAATCTGATGCTGCCGGGTGACTTCCTTCTCTCCTTGGCTCAATTCCCATCCTGGGGTGTTTGCCGTAGTTAATGAAGAACGGTGTCTGTTTGGTGGATGCCTGAATTTTGTTATTGTAACTAAATTCCGCAATGGCTAACCATCCAGACCATGTTTCCTGTCGATGGTCTACAAAAATCCTCAGGTACTGTTCTAAGTCCTGATTCATTCGTTCCGTTTGTCCATCTGTTTGTGGATGGAATGCTGTGGACAAATCTGTGCTAATGCCCAACATTTGATTCAGCTCCTTCATCATTTGTGCGGCAAACTGTGGACTGCGATCTGAGATTATAGATTCTGGGAGTCCATGGAGTTTCCAAACATGGTCCCTAAATAATGTGGCTAACCCCTGCACCAATGTTTCTTCTGAGGTGGGGATGAAATGCGCCATTTTTGACATTCTGTCACAAACTACTAAAATCGCATTATAACCATGTGACTCTGGTAGTTTTGTGATGAAATCGGCGGAAATGTGCATCCACGGCCTTGCTGGTGCCGAGTTTGGCATTAACTTTCCAGCAGGAGGTTCTGGGAAGTTTTTATTCCGCTGGCACTTGTCACATCCACTAACATATTTTTTAATATATCTGGTGATTCCAGGCCACCAGTAGTTTCTTGTGATGAGTTCAATTGTCTTCCATTGTCCTCCATGTCCAGCAATGGGCGTATCATGGTGTAGGCGGACTATCTCCATCCACAATTTCTCATCCTTGGGTACATAGACTTTTCCTTGCCAGAGGATAAGTCCCTGCTCCAACTCCCATTCTTGAGCATTTAGTGTTTTTACACCAGCCTTTTTCATGGCTTCCACTGCCTTTACTACTGCTTCGTCACGTACTTCAGAGTGTCGAATTTTGTTTAATAATTCTTTTTCTGAGCTGTGAATGAATACGTGTCCGTGACGCAGTGCAGCGATTTTGAAAAAGTCCGGTTTGAGGAGCGTGACATCCTTGTTGTCATCATCCACCCCCTTTTAATGGTCTGGCCTCCTGGACAGAGAGTCAGCTTTTCCCATAGTAACACCAGCTTTATGATGCAACACAAAATTAAATCGGCTGAGGTACAAGGCCCATCTAGCTTGTCTGCGATTCAACTTTTTTGCACTCATAAAGTACTCAAGATTTTTATGGTCAGTCCATATTTTGAACTGCTCATGTGCTCCTTCCAAATAATGATGCCAAGTTTCTAAGCAACACATGATGCCTAGCATTTCTTTATCATGGACGTCATAATTGCGCTCGGTGTCATTGAGCGACTTTGATAGGTAGGCCACAGGTCTCCACTTATTATCCTTACAGAGCATAGATAAGACGCCACCCGTAGCGTAATCTGATGCATCTGACTCCACCCTGAACTTCCTATCGGAGTCTGGGGCAACTAGTAGGGGTTGCTCCATAAATATCTTTCTTAGGCTTTGGAAAGCCTTTTCTTGGACTTCCGTCCACTCCCATGTTTTTTCTTTTCTGACCAGATTGTGTAGTGGTCGTGTGATTTTTGCAAAGTTTTGTACAAAGTGCCTATAGTAATTGGCTAGGCCTAAGAACCTTTGTACGTCTTTGACACAAGAAGGGGTGGTCCAGCTAATAATAGCTTTGACCTTCTTTGTATCCATTTGAATTCCCTTGGGTCCTAGGACAACGCCCAAGAATTCAACTTCTTCTACACACCATACACATTTTTCTGGCTTTACATACAGATCGTTTTCTTCCAATCGTTGCAAGACTTGCTGTACAATTGCATCATGCTCTTCTTTTGTTTTAGTAAAGATGAGTATGTCGTCAATGTACACAATGACTTTTCCTGCGTTGATCATATCACGGAATATGTCATTCATCATTGCTTGGAACGTGGCCGGCGAGTTGGTCAGCCCAAAGAACATCACTACTGGTTCGAAAGAACCTTCAGGGGTAGTGAATGCGGCTTTCCATTCATCACCTTCCTTGATCTGTATGTTATTATAACCCCACCTAAGATCTAGCTTAGTGAAGTATTTGGCACTGCCCGCTCGGTCTACGAGTTCAGATATTAAGGGTAGTGGATAGTTATTTTTTACTGTCCACTCGTTCAGGTATCTGTAGTCCTGAACCATCCGCTTCTTTCCATCTTTCTTGCTTACAAAGAAGACGGGTGACGTTTGTGGGGATTTTGAGGGTCAAATGTACCCTTTTGATAGCTGATCATCCACAAAGTTCCATACTTCTTGAAGCTCATCTGGGGATAAGGGATAGACCTTCCCTTTCCAGGGTTGATAGCCTGGTTTGGTATCAATTGCGTGATCCCAAGGTTTCCTAGCCGGCATGCGCTCTGATGCTCCCTTTTCGAAGATTTTAAGGTATTGATGGTATTGTTCAGGTACCATCTCTTTGGCCGTGAGTTTTGCCAATTCTCGTACATATCTCATTGATCCGGCTTTTGATCCGGCGGATGATGGAAACATTGGTAAGAATGGGTATTTATCCCCATACTTGTATTGACCTGGGTGTTTCATTTGTTCCATGTATGTGAGGTGCTTCTCACTTTCCTCCTTTTCTTCGAGCCAGTGCGCGAAGTCTAATTCCCTCTCCTGTTCCCACAGATATTCCAGAACACGCCAGTGTTCTGCTGATCGGACCTTCTGCTCCCGCTTCTTGGTCCACTCCCTTTGCCTATGTCCACAGCTCCGTGGACAACATGTCAATTTGACTTGACCAGTTTCCCAATTGATTTCAGGATTGTGTTTTCGTAACCATGTTGATCCGATGATTACATTGGTCTTCCCTAGCTCGCATATTTCAAAGGTGGCCCGTTCTTTATGCCCTTGATAAGACAAAAGAAGATCTACCTTGTGGGTGATCATTCCTCCTTCATTGTTTGTTCCGTCCACATTCTGAACCTGAATTGGACGTTCCAAGGGTATCAGTTTGAAGCCCATCCTTTTTGCATATGCAGCATGCATGAACAATCCTGTTGCTCCTGAGTCAAGCAACGCGGTTTGTTGGGTTTGTTCATGTGTGTCCAACCTTTCCAACCCAATCTCCATCAAGATCTCGTCCTTCCATCCTATTGACCTAACTAAAAACTCCTTTTCTCCTTTCTTCAACATCCTTTTTGGGCAAGCAGTTTCAGTGCTAGGCACTATATCACGCTGCTTCCCTTTCAAGTCCTTTTGTCCCTTTTTTGATACTTGTACTACTGTATTTGGTAATGAGGAATCAAGCACAGGTTTGGCCGCCCTGCCGTGCTCCTTGGGAGTGACACTTTCAGCGCCGTGCACTATATCAAGGTGTTTCACCTGGGAGTTCGCCTCTTGCGGGGACGTCCCAGAAGTCCTTGAGACTTCTGAGATGGTCCTTGCATCAACCCGGTCAGCGCTAGGTGCTATATCAAGGGGCTGTGCACTATCTAATCTATCTAGTACAGCGTATCTATTTCGAGAGTCTAGTATGGGACCTACTGACTCTCTTCCTCTTTTAAATTCTCTTCTCCTTTCTTGAAGTACTCCTTCATTTCGTCAAACGTCATGGTGCGAATATCGAGTCCTGATCTGCAGTTCCTGGAAATGTGGCTGATCTTGCTGCATTTGTAACAGCGGAGTGGTGGTCTTTGATTTTGATTGACGTCCATTGCGTTAGGGTCCAGTCAATTTGCCATACTACTTGAACTCGCGGAGGCTCCAGCTCCCAATCATCCCTGACTCGCTGATCCCGATCCGAATCTCTATCGGGGTTTGGGCTGGCCAGGGGCTACCGGCTTCGCCGTATCCGGGCCTTTGGATGCTCCTTCACTCCTATTGGCGGAGTTACTGGTCCACGAGGAGTAGTACTTCTCCTCGGCTTTTGCCTGTCTCCACTGGCGATCCAATTTTACTGCTTTCTGATACCATCCTTCTATGGTTTCAGGTACCTCATCGGCCTCCATTATCCTTTTACGGAGTCCGGTATTCAAACTGTGTTTGAACTCTTCGATAAGAGCTCTCCCCAGGTACCCAGTGCCTCGGGATACCTTTTTAAACTTTTGCACGTGTTCTTCACACGTACTGGACCCTTGTGTCATGGTCCGCATCTCCGAGATCTTTGATGACTGCTCATCAGTGTCACCAAAGTCCCTTCTGATCTGCCTAAACAATTGTTCCGCCGTCTGCAGAATTCCTTCTTCATTGTTGGCCATCTGTTCCAACAGATTGTCCTTCCAATCTGCAGCAAAGCCTTCTGTCATGTACAAGATGATCAACAAGATCCATTCTTCCTCATCAGATTCCGGCATCTTCAATTGGATGTACAACCTGCATGCGTTTATGAAGTTTGTCACTTCGGACATTTTTCCGGAGAAAACCAGTGGCTTAGCTACATCTATTCTAGATGATCCACTGGTGCCGGGAATATTGAATACTGTTCCAGGTGGTATGTTAACAACATTGGCGGGGGGAGGAGTGTGTGCTGCTGCAGCTGCGGCGGCCTGTGCGGCATTTGTTTGTAGCTGTGTCAGCTGGTTTTGGAGGGTTTGGATAGTCGTGGCTTGCGCGTTGAGGAGGTTCAGCAGTTCTGCTGAGGTCATTTCTTGGGGTGCCGCCATACTGTGATAGTTTGGCAGTGGCAATGTAGGTGATGGTGTAAGTGGGGGTGGTGGTGGTGAAAACGGTGGTGTGGGTTCTCCGATGAAATCGGCGTCGGAGTTGAATAGTAGGTTTGGATTTAATGTGGCTGGATTAGGTACTAGGATAGGAAACGGTGCTGCTTCCCACTGATGTGGTTCCTCTGTGATAGAGTTTGTAGAGTGTGATGATGATGATGATGTAGATTCTCCTTCAGAGGAACTAAAACCCGTGTTGTTTGGATCAAGATCGCCTGTGATGGCGTCCCAAAAAGTATCGTTATTGTTTGTGTCTCCTATCTTGTACGTAAAGGTGAGGGAGGTCTTGGCCTGTCACCTGCTTGGGAACGTAGATATGGAAACGTGTACTCAGGGTCTGCAACCACCCCTGCAGTACTACAATATACTTTACTGACTACTGGTTTTTTATTCTATAGATGAAGAGTCTAACTAAGTTGGGTCCAAATGGTTGTCCAACTGCCACTACACCGTACGGGTGCGGGCCTTTCTCAGAGACGTGTGGGCAAATGCTGGCTATCTCCAAGGGGTACGGAAAAGGGGTAGGTACGTAAACTAAAACTATAGCCTTCAAGGGCCTAGGCCAGGGCAATTTAACGCGCTAGGGGGCTGGCGAGGCTGGTCCCTAGATACGGATTACATATCATGTAATCACTCCGGCACTGGTCTCCTGTGCACAGGTAACCCTATCAACCGGGTTAGGTTCTTCAGTTTGCGTAGACCGGGAACGTAATGCAAAGCAAGTTAAGGGCCGCGATGCAGGGCCACTGGGTGTGCAGTTTTATAGGTTCTGGTAACTAATACCGCAATTTTAACGTCGGCGTATGACGGTGTGATCCCCCTGGTCTCTGTCCACTTAAGCCTGTGGTCCGGCTGTATCAAGCGTGGGGCTGTTGAGCGAACTAGTCGAGTTCTACTATCAGGACTCCCTCGGCGTGATGCCTAAGAGCCCCAGACAGCAGACAAGACAGGAGGAGGGAGAGGAGGGAGGGGAAACCCGAGAGAACTCGACTGAGGACTCTGGGTGCTGAATTGCACTCCTTATATACTACGACAGGTGGTCTGTGCACTACCCTAAACCCTACTCTAAATATAGTACGGTATGAGTAAGGCGACTGCGCATGTAGTAATGTTAATGAGTCATCAGTGCCGAGCTCCGGTATCTTATCTACGGCTTTATCTAAGCACCAAGCGATAGGCGCCTGCTTAGTCAGCACATGTTTATATAATATGAAGAAAATAAATAATAAAATGAAAATGACTTGGTGAAAAAGCCGGAGCTTTTCAGTCAGTCATGACAAAAACTTCTCATCGTCCAAGGTAGTATTTCCCCTTATAGGTGACGGATCCGTTTGGGGGTCGTTCCTGAGAGCTGCGGGTCTCAATGGTGTCAGCTAGGGATGATACCCTGAGCTAGTCTTGAGTTCCAACTTATGTTATGGTCAATGTCCACAACGTCGTTCAGCGTCCAAGTCTACAGCAACAAACAGAGTCTCAGTCTGTTCCCAGTCACTGGACAAGGGTTCTAGGCACTAAGTCTGATGATGACAAAGGCTAGAGAGAGAGAGCGAGGAGAGTGGTTGAGGCGATGAGCGAAAGAGCGTTCAAGTTATGGATATGATTTGACTAAGTTGGAACTAAGGAACTACGGTACATGAGTGGGGTTTATATACGTTGAGAGAACAATAGGAACTAAAGGGGAAAGAGCATAGCTATCTGAGAAAGGAAAGGTAAAGGTAGCTATAAAAGGAGATAACGTCCAAGTGTAACTATGGGTTTGTAACAAGTAGATGTAGTCCGTTAACAAAGGGAAAAGAGAACTGTAACAATACTGCTTTAGTGCTTGATGACTTAACCAACAAGCAAGTGCTTGATGCACAATATCGAGACCAAATAAGTAGTAGCAGTACCTACAAATATGTATATGAGAATTATGAATCTAAAGTTCCTGGTGAACAAATTATGATTCTTAACAAGCATGATAAGTGGGTTATAGACTCAGGTGCTACACGTCATTGTACACCGTTTATAACTGATTTCACCAAGTATAAGAAATTTATTACACCAATCAAAGTTACTACTGCAGATAAAAATGCAAAGACACTTATTGAAGGTGAAGGACAAATATGTTTTCGTCATGAAAAACATGTTCTTAACTGGAATGTGTGCTATATGCCAATGCTACCATACAGAATTATTTCTGTACCACAACTAACTAGTATGGACTATCACATCCACCACACAAAACACAAAACTATTGTACATAAAGGAAACATTACACTAACTGGATATCCTATAGAAACCAACTCCATTCATTGGTTATCTACTATGATTAAAAGACCTTCTCAACATTTGTTAATCAACAAAAGTCCTAAGACTGTTGATTATTTCATTTGGCATCAAAGGATGGCACATCCAAGTGATAATGTCTTAAGTCATATGTTTCAGAATACTGAAAATAGTGTTAAAATTAATAAATCACATGAAGGACGTATTTGTAAGACATGTGTAATGGGTAAACTTGATAATAAACCTTATCATATATCAACACATAGAGCAACTCAATTATTAGAGTTGATTCATGTTGATCTTATTGAATTACCCATTCAGTCTTATCATAAACAGAAATATGCCTTATTAATCTTAGAAGACTATTCTTCTTTTGCCTACTTGGCATTGTTACGATCTAAATCTGACACTTTTAATGCTATCAAAGCTTATGTTGTGTTCACTGAAAATCAGTTGACTCAGAAGCTTAAAAGTGTGCATTCAGATCGAGGGGGAGAATTTGTCAATAAAAAGTTAATAGACTATTTTCAGGAGAAAGGTATTAACCATGAACTTAGTGCTCCACATGTTCATCAACAAAATGGTCAAGCTGAATGATTAAATGAAACCATTCTAAAGAAAGCACATACACTTTTATTAGAATCTGGTTGTCCTAAATCATGGTGGTCATTTGCATTTGACACTGCAGTCCACATATATAATCGAACACCATTAAGAAGAACAAAATGGAAAACTCCTTATGAAAACATGATGACAAAGAAACCTGACATATCACATTTTAAGATATTTGGATGTTTGGCATATGTTTATGTTGTTAAAGAACAACATAAAGACAAGTTATCACCAAGAGCTGAGCCAATGATATTCATTGGGTAGGAAAGCAAATCATACAAGTTCATGAATGATAAAAATATAATTGTCATTGCCACACATGCTATCTTTGATGAAAATATATTTCCCAAGTTATCCAAGAATACAAATATTCACAAGCAACAACAATACCCAACTTTAGAGTCTGACATAACAATTCCAACAAACAAACATAATCATTTTAATCATGACACTACAAAAGATGATAAAAGGCTATCATTTCATGATAATAATGATTCAAGTGATAATGATTTGTCGGATTCAGATGATCATAAGTCTAATAGGAAATTGGACAATCATTTGAAAGACAGTACTTCAAAACATAGCAAGAAAATACCAAAGACAAAAACTGCCAGAAGACTTAAATCTAAAGCTGATAGAAAATATGATAAAGAATTTAAGAAATGGCAGATTAAAAATCTTGGTCACTATGATTCTAAACTAGATGATCATGATGAATCAGCATCTGATCATTCAAGTTATCATTCAGATTTAAATCAAGAAGTTGAAGAACCTATTGAATCTTCTACAATTATTGATAAAGGAAAAGGAAAACATAGAGATGATCCTCCTTCACAATTAAAATCATCTCATAGTAATCCTGATGTTGATCTTAGACAGATTAGAAGTATATTTGATAAACATGATCAAAGTCCTTCTAAAAACATTAATGATCAAATAAATAAGGTCATTAATAAGTCTAAAACAACATTTCCTAAATCAAAATTTGTAATTCCTAAAAGCAAAGTACGTTTTGCTAATGATGATTTATGGAGAGATATCCAAAAGGACATCACACCCAGTCATGAAATGTATAGGAGTCAGAATTTAACTGATAGTCAAAGAGATTACCTAGTACCAACAGGCAGTAAACGCATTGGTAAAAAGTTAGATCTCACAGCTGCCAAAAGAGATAAACTGCAAGCTGGTAGACCCAAGTTAATTCAGAAACCTAATATTCCAGATCAATCAACACATCCATTTGGTTTTAGAGAACAAGAAAGAGAAGTTATACAGCAAAGACTAGCAACTAGAAAAACTGCTAGGAGACCTAAAGTCAAGGTCATTGCTGATAATGTTTATGGAGATAAACATCCAGCTCAAATTGAAGCTGAGATTCGAAAAGAAACCAATTGGAATAAAGTGATTGAACAGGATAAAGGTAAACAAATTGACAAACCTAGTCAACAACCACAATCATCTCAGGAAGAAGAATCCTTATATACTAAGGAAAGATTCCAAGATATGACTCTTGATGATCTCAGAACTACTAGAGAAATCAGTAGATCTGTGCAACCAAGATTATTTCCTAGAAATGAATCACCCTTAACACCACTTTCTGAAACACCTATAAGGGATTTAGATGAAACTGCCAGGCCTTCGCCTGAACCAGTTCAAACATACTTTGATAATAATGCCTGGATTCAAAGAAGAAATCAAAGAAGAGATAAACTTCTTTTATCCAGAGCAGCATCTAAACTTATAGATCAAGAAAACAGAAAGAAAGGGATACCTGTTGTATGTAGAGATCTTTTGAGGATGAAAGAAAATGATCCTCAACTATATCAAAAATGGGTAGATGCTATGAAAGAAGAAATTAAGTCTATTGAAAGTAGACATGTTTGGGAATTGGTCAATAGACCTAAAGATCGTAAACCTATAGGTTGTAGATGGGTTTATGCTATAAAGCAATCAGATAATAGATACAAAGCGCAATTGGTTGCTCAAGGCTTTTCACAAGTACCAGGAATAGACTTTGGAGCCACATTTAGCCTGGTTTCAAGATTCAAAACTGTCAGAATCTTATTAGCACTTGCAGCTTTAGAGGGATGGGTACTCAAAGCTTTAGATGTTAAAACTGCTTTTCTATATGGCCAATTAGAAGAGGAGATTTATATGGAACAACCAGATGGTTTCAAAACCAATGATAAAGACAAAGTATACAAATTGAATAGAGCTTTATATGGTTTGAAACAAGCATCTTTAGCTTGGAATATACAAGCACATACTAGTATAACCAAGTTAGGATTCAAAAGATTATTTGCCGACACAGGAATATATGTACAACACAATGGAGATGATATAATTGTAATCATCTTATATGTTGATGACATAATATTCATGGGCAATAATGAAGTTGCAGTGAACAATTTTAAAAAGAAATTTATGGAGAAATGGGAAAGTAGAGACTTAGGTGATCTAAGTGAATATTCAGGAATGAACATTGTGATTGATAAAAAGCAACACACTGTCACTATTGACCAAACCAAATATGCTAAGAAAATAGTAGAAAGGTTTGGATTAATTAATGCAAAACCAGTAAACACGCCTTTACCAGCTGGTTATGTCCCAAATAAATATACAGAAGGTAAAGCCACACAAGAAATGATCACATACTATCAACAATTGATAGGATCATTATTATTTCTTGCAATGTGTACAAGATTGGATATTGTATATGCAACTATATTGATGTCTCAATTTGTTAGTAATCCATCCATGGATCATATCAAAAAGACATTGCATATTATCCAATATGTTGGCAGTACACTTAATCATTGCATTAAATATGATGGAAGAGATGCATATGGATTGATTTGTTATGCAGATGCTGATTGGGCTTCTAATCCAATTGATAGGAAGTCAACAACTGGTATGGTTGTAAAATTAGCAGGAGCACCTGTATACTGGAAATCAGCAAAACAAAAAACCATAGCATTATCTTCAACAGAAGCTGAATACATGGCAGCCTCTGATGCATGTCGTCAAATATCTTGCTTAAAAAATTTGTTTGAAGAGTTAGGATATAATATTAAATCCATTCCTTTGATAATGGATAACCAAGCAGCTATTTATATGGCTTCTAATCCAGCTCAAGAACAAAGAACAAAGCACATGGATGTAAGATATCATTATATTAGACAATGTGTCAAAGAAGACCTGGTTGATCTCTATTATATTAAAACTGATGATCAAGCAGCTGATATCTTAACCAAAAACCTAATGTTGAATAAGCATAGTAAAATGCTGGACCTCTGTGGTATACATGTTCAGTAAAATATTCAACAAGGGGGAGTGTTAAAAGATATATAGTAAATGTATTCACTTAATACTCATTTGTTTCACTTCTTATCTTATCTAATCTAATCTCGTTTAATCAATATCTTATTAGAGTATTATATAATCGTTGATTGGCGATTAGATAATGATTAACGGATTAGATATGAGCAAGATAATGAATTAATAGTGAATAATTAGTGTGTTTCATATTTAACTGTTATTATATTCATGATCTAGAACATCTATTGATAGAGATGACATCATAAGGCACAATATGATATCATCAGGAACATAATGAAGTCATAGTGACATCATTAAGATAACTATCAGTAGATAATGAAGTCATAAAGAACTGTATGATATCATATAGAACATATTAGAAGGAATATAATAAGATAAGGTACAGAATGACCTCATCCACAGCAATCACACTGCATTTGGATAGCTTTTACACAGCTATAGCTGTGTGTACATAGCCTCGTAGTTACTCCATTGGTAGAATAATGTGTATGTAAGCTAGGGTTCCAAAATGCATAAAAGGAGGGCATTCTGGACGACTGTCCCTCAGTTCCAAGAACTACATAGTCAACTCTAAGGCTAAACAGTACTAACAAAGAGTAAGTAGTTGAATCCTTACTTAGTCCTGTCCTGCACTGCTCTCCCCTGATTTAACAGGGACGGCACAGAACTTCAAACAAGATGTGGTCGGGCAATTAATGACCATGTCATGAGATAAAGGAGCTGCACATAGATCACTGAAAGCGTTGATAATGCACTGAGATTGTGCGACCGTGATAGGGTGGGCGCACGTGACGACAATGGACTCGCGCATCGACCAGAAGGTGACCTTGAGGACCTTGACGCGTCTGCATAAGCAACATGGGCCCACGCCCATGCAACACTATCGTCCGTAATTCCATGCGTATCTTGCACAATTTATGCAAATATTTCATGAGATCTGGTGAGTATTGAAGCTTGAAGGTTGAACGCAGGAAGAATGAGTTCTGCGAATCACGAGATCGTGTATTCGCCACCGGCCACATGCCCTCTGCAGAATACCGGCGCCGCTTCTTCCCAGCTGCCCCGACACACTGTCCCTTTTGCCCTCACCGTATCCCTGCGACGCGTTCCCATATCATCTGTGAGTGCCGCCAGTTTTCTCCTCCTTTTACTTCTTTTCCAGTCTTCCTCCGACGGGATAACAATTACATCGGCCTCATCGCGTTCCTCAAGGCTCACCCCCGGGCCGCTTCCTTCGACGCCATGATCCCATACGCTCATCGCCCTACGCACCGCCGGTCCCACCGCGCACTATTCCCGGACTAATGGAGTCACCTCTCGGCTGTCTTTCCTTTCTTTCTTGTAGCTACCGTTGCTTACTACTCAGAGCCCATAGTGGCCTCTTCACCGCTGTCGTCTACCATGTCGTACATACTATAGTCTGATGCAATCCCACATATTCCTATGCGAAAAAAAAAAAAAAAACGAGATCGTGTATGTGACTCACAGTCACTCACTCATGAATTATTATATGATGACAAAGTACTTTGCTCTCGGAAGGCGCCGCTTGAGCAGAAACGGGAAATCGGACTGGATAGCGTTGTGACTCGTGGAAGCTGCTTTTGGGTACTACAGGTATGTTGAAATTCAACACCCTCCCTCGTCTTCATCACGGCGGTGGAAAGACATCTAGTTCAACAACATGTGTCCATGCCATGTTATGTGTACTTGTCGCGTAGGAACGCTTGGGGTCCCATTAACGGTCTAGAATCAAATAACTCAAGGCTCATTGGCGTGGTCGTGAAGGAAAAATCCGTCATGCTCGCAATCTGCCAGTTGAACCGTCCTGTTTACTTCACCGTCGTATCACCCTCGCCTAACCTCAGAGTACACCATTAAATAGTAGGAAACATTAGTTTGCATGCAATTCCGAATGCCAGACTAAATGTCAATTGAACGTTTCATCAATGTTAGTATCATTTTTTCGGGATTTTGTCTTGAGGTGTAAGTAGCTATAAGATACAGCTAAGATAACACTAAATGTAATCATTTAACCAGGAAAAAAGTAGTGTTCTTCACTGTAAGATGGCGTCATCTGCGTCCAAAGCGGCACCTAATCAGTGATCCGAGATCCATGGCAATGCCCCCCGGAAATATAGAACTCAAAAGCTTCGCCCAAGATGATCAAAGTTTGATTAATATCCACGTATATCTTTTGATGCAAAGTTCCGAACAACATCGGACCTACTTATTTTGACACGCACAGGAGCGAGTAGGACCCGAGAAGGGTATATATAATCAGAGCAACAGACTTGAGTCTTCATTCTCCAGCTTAGTATCTACCGCCTCCAAGCTCAACGAATATCTACCATGAAATTCTCTTACATCACTTTGCTCGTTCTCCCTTGTCTTGTTGTTGCCAGCATTTTACCCACCGCCGCCACTGGTGATCACGAAAGGCTCCTCTGTTGCGGCGAGACCTGTTGCAACAACCGCTGTTGCTACCGCAATTGAAAGTAAGTGCTCAGGTCAATGTTGAGATTTAGGTGAATACTGACGTATGGCAAACAAAGTTGATTGCACTCCTAGAGGATATGGTTACTGCAATTCCAGGGATCCTTTTGACTGCAAGGCATACGAACCGGTACCTCACACTACTATCCTTTATGCGAGTCAGGGATGACCAAAAGACAGCGTAGTGCAAGGATAACACCTGAATCGTGGAATAGTCATTGATTTGTAATGTAATTCTATGTGGGCATAACGCAATTGGTGATAATGATGTCAATGAGGATCCAGAGTCCCATGATGAGGCAACACGTTTTTATCGAAAAATGGCTGACAGTTCCTCATCTTGGTTTGACAACGACCTCGATACATTTTGCACTATCCACCCAATGAATGTACCACCCAGTCCTGAGCACTGTCCTTCAGAGATAGCACACAGCTTCGAATGCTCCGAATACACGGTAGCTATTGCAATGTTGCGTCAGAGGTAACACTCAAAGGAAACACTCAGAATCCAGGTTTCCAGTCTTACCGCCAACTAGGCCAGTGATATTGCTGATGTTAATTACCAGAAGCCCTAAGAAGTGGCGATGGCGGTGCCCAGAATGGACTACCGATATTGGATAGTCCAGTACTGCGCACAGAGATTTGGCATGAAAGAACGGTAGAAGCAGTTGCGTGAGCTAGGAGAGCGGAGAAATGCAATGCGAGAGACGCACGAAAGGATTTGTTGTCGAACGCTCCATTCGAGCTTTATATGGTCGACAGCTTCTTGGACAAATTTTTGTTAGCGGGGAGTCAGGATGAACTATTAATGGCATCGAGATGGGATATGTCTTGCCCGGAAGGAGAAAGAGAGAGCTCCGACAACGACTTTCACCGGAACCTCACCGCCCTTGCCGCCATGTACTCCGCCTTCGCTCGCGCCATGGCTGCCGTGGGTCTCTGCTTGGAGCCCTCAAAGACGGAACTGATCACAGGCATCTCGTGGACTCTTCCTACTTGGGCCACGCCCTGTTCCTGGTCGACAACACTGCCGCTGCGCGCAGCATCTTCAATGCGACGGCCAACACATCGCCATCCGTTTCTGCAAATTCTTGCGACTTTGGCTTGAAACCGACCAGACTAATCGCCTCTCTTCCCGGACTAACGGATTCACCCATGGGTTGTTTCTCCTTATTCTTTACTTAGCTACCGCCGCTTACCACACGGGGGCCACAGTGGTCCCCTCCGCTCCTCCGTCGTCTACATTGTCGTACATATTTTTTTTCTTGAATACAAGTTGTACCATTCCTATGCGAAAAAAAAAAAAAAAACGGAACTGATTCATTTCGCACCATTTAAGCGCAAATTACCACTAGAAGCGGTCATCCGTGGGTCCACAGCCCGTCGGCCCCATTGTCCACCATCCAAGGTTGTGCGCTCCATCGACCACTCTTATGACCAGCTGTGTACTTCGGCGACTATCACGCTTTCAAACCCGGATCTGTCACAGATCACCATATCTCCGTCCACGAAATGGCGGTATTTAGGTTTCTTTTTTGACCCTTTTCTTTCATTTAAATACCATGTTCAATTCTATACTAATAAGTCTTTGTCTACAATTAGGGCCTTGTGTATGATTGGTAACGCGGTCAGGGGACTACCGGTATCGAGGCGTCTCCAGCTCATCCGTTCCTGCCTTTGGCCAATCATGTCCTACGGTCTCGCGCTTTGGTATCGGCTGGCCGGCACACGTGTCCACCACCTGCCACCACTAAAGAAAGTTCAGCGTCATGCCCTGATCTGGGCCAGCGACGCCTTAGAATTCCTTACAGGTTTCCCTCCGGTTCGCATTTATTGCGACCTCCTTCTGCGAAGGTCCGGCCTCCGTCTTGCAACGCTCGACCACCGTCACGCCCTACAGGCTCTGGCCTGCCGACCGACCTTCCCTGCCCACGCACATGCTCGGTCTCGTCACCCGCTTCTGAACACTTGTCTCCCGGGTAACCCTCTTCTGCCCCTTTTGGCCATTGCTTCCTCTGTGGACGAGCCCTTCGTCACCTCGAATGATGAAAACCTGCGCGGCCACCGCCTTCTTGACAAGCTTGCCCACCGCATCATTTTTGCCAACTTCGACCACCCGCCTAAGGCCTGCTGCGACCTCTTCGACCCATGGCTGGAGGATTTTCGCTTCCGGCTCGCCCAGTGGCGGGATGACCCGAGCATTACTTTACTGGCTACTGATGGCTCCCTTCACGACGGCGCGGCCTATAGTGGCTTTGTCTCGACTGCCGTCTCGGCCGCCCGATGCACTCCAGCCTCTTCGTCGTATGGCGCTGAATTCCAGGCTCTCGAAATGACTTTCCGCCATCTCTTGGAACACCCGGTGGTCGGCCGCGTTGTCCTCTTAGTCGATAACGCCTCTGCGGCCCAAAGCATTTTCAACACGGACACCGTCGACGGTCAACATATCCATCTACAGGCCTGCAGCTCCTTCCGGGCGTGGCTCCTTGACTTCCCCACCAACCAACTCACTGTGTCCTGGTGCCCCAGCCATGTCGGGATCCCGGAAAATGAAGCAGCAGACCGCCTGGTGGCCGACTACCGGGGACCACCCTGCCCAGCTTTTCTTTCGTGACAAGCTGCAGCCCACCGGTTTTGGCGTACCACCGGCCAACACTGGCGCCTTACCTGGCTATCTCAGAAAACCAGAGGCCACAACCTTCTTCGCCTCAATGGTGACCGCTCCACTCTCAAGCCCACCATGGCCCGCTCTCGCTCCCGCTTCATCACCAAGTGCGACGACTCTCCAGCCCTATTTTCTAGATTCACCAGGTTCGTCACTGGACATATGCCCTCGGCAGAATACCGGCGCAGGTTCTTTCCTCAAGCGCCCATACATTGCATCGACTGTCCGCACCGTCGTCCCTTGACCCGCGCCCACATCGTATGTGAGTGCCTCTCATACCCGCCTCCTTTCACTTTTAGTTCCGTCCCCCGCCGCGACAATAACTACGTCGACCTCATCGCTTTTCTGAAAGACCACCCACGGGCTGCCACCTTCGACTCCCTCGTCCCGTTCAACTATCGGCCCCGCTCCCGCCGCCGACATGCGGCCCTCTTCCCGGATTAGCAGCGTCGTTCTCCCCGCCGTCTTGCCCACATTGCCTCTAGTTTATTGCTTACTACACGCGACTCACTGCGCGTCGCTCATTGTCGATAGTTTTTGTTTATTTACGGTTTCGCTCTATAATACACACCTCTTCATGCGAAAAAAAAAAAGGAGAAAGAGAGAACAAGATCATAAAAGGCCCTACACGGGGAAAGAACTTTTTATGAACAAATACTTGCCCTTCGTTCCGTAGAGCCCGAGTTTGACTCGGAAAGCGTCATCTCTAACATTATACATCTGTACGCTGATGTTGGCAACGTCGCAGGCATTGAGCGGGTCATGGCGAGGTATATGACAAGTACGTTTTCCAGAGCATAGTATCATATCATTTACGTATGCAGACACGCCGACAGAACCAACAACGTCATTTACACACACCAAGGCTCACCTGTCCGCAACTCCTGCCAATGATATTCCAACCAAGGTGCTCGAGATACTCCACCATTACAAACCTCTGTATAAGAATACGGACTCAGTCGGGGCAAAAACGACTTTATTTGGAACTACCTATAAGAATACGGACTACAGGTAATTGAGCAAATTGTAGGTAATATAGAAATAAGGACAGCTCACCTCAGTCCGGAGGATGGTGCCCACTGCGGGGGCGTACGACGCTGTTATTGTCGCATGTGCAAAGTCTGGGTGAGGAGTTTCGGCTTGCAACGGAGATGGTGGATTCGGGGAGGGGGTACGTTTTGTGCCTTGTTGGAGGATGCGAATGAAGGATGTGGCGAGGGCGAGGTGGATTTTGGCGTATGCGGCCTATGATCCACCATTGGTGCAGTCTGTCGCGCCTGTTGCCAGGGTGGAAGAAGCAGAAGGTTCAGGCACGAAGGCTCCCGATGCTTGAAGAGGGGTATTGGGCATATTCCTCCGCAGAGCCGAGAAGAAGTGATCCACCAAGTGCGCACACTATTCCACTAGATGCTTGCGGACACAGTGCGACGACAAGAAGATGGGACCGAGGTGAACAATGGAATGCCTAGTCAACAACGATTGGGGCTTGTCGCGATGATGACGGGTCTTGTGAACCCGTACCTGTCAGTATTTTACTGCCTTGTGTCGTTGGATGTGACGCGTGAGATGATGTGCAAAGCGTTGGAGGTGTGTGGAGAGGAGCGCCCGGACGCGCTGGAGAGGTATTAGCGCATCACCCAAGTGAAACGTTCAATTGACATTGGGATTGACAGAGGGAACTAACGTTTCCTTGTTATTTAATAGTGTGCTCTGAGGTTAAGTGAAGGCGATACAAACAGGAGAAAGTGCGTCGTGGCAGACGCCGAAATTACAGTATTGTCTTCACCTCTCGACCACGCCAATTTTTTTGATCCTAGAGCGTGAAAACATGACATGGACGCACTGTGTTGTTGAACTAGATGTCTCGCCGCCATGATGTGAGGACGAGGGTGTTAAATTTCAAGATACTGCAGTACCCAAAACCACAAATTTTTGCTCAAGCAATGCCCCTTCCGAGAGCAAAGTACGTAGTGAGTGACTCTGAGTCACATTGGACGACAATACAAAGTAGCCAGGGAATAAGATTTTTGCTGCATTCTATTTGCGCCAAACACGTGCTTCTTACCGCATACAAAATGGTCGAAGACCACACATATATGCGTTAGAGAGACGGGCTTGGTGGATGGAAGGGACAGGAGCGTGTACATGAGATCATAGCTAACAAGGGGTGCGTGTATCCCCTTCGTATAATATTATACTTGTGCACTATCTCGCGACAACGGACAGAAGAGAGATATCTAATCGAACCACATGCTTACTGATTGAGTGTAACATTCCCACTCGTTTGACACAAAAACGATGACAATTACGAAACACTGCTGCTTTCATCCTTGACCTTTTTGCCGACGTTGGGCCACCATGATTCGATCAATTGCTGGTCATCATCCTGCTCAATCGGGTATCCAGGCTTACCAGGCCAAGTTAAACCTTGAATCCCTTGATTCCGCGTTGGAGGATAATAAACCTCCTTGGCTTCTCCCGACCAGTCAAAGTCAATTATCTTGATGCTCGCGCTTTGACACCCATCATCAGCAACACAGACAAGCTTGCCGTTCGCAGAGACTTGAACCATGATATTGGCAGATCGTAGGTCGCCATGTACCTTGTTATTTTCTCGCAGAATCTTCAAAACTTTGTTCATTGAGAGTCGCACAGGGGCTTTATAATCCGAATCCACACTTTTCATTGCAAAATCGTGCAGCGTTGTCCAAGATGATGCTTCCAGATATTCCATGATATACGCTGTTGGAGCTCCCTCTACTTCGGATTTGGTATACAGTTTTGGTGCAAGATTCTCCTCTTCCAACAATTGATGGACTTTCTCCCCGTATTTGTGCGCCAGCTTCACGAAAACCTTTGGGCTGACACCGGACAATTTGCCGATAAAGAGAAGGGAGTTATGCAAGAGTAGGAGATCGGGCATTCTCATTTCCTGAAATTCGAGAACGGTTATCGGTGGAGTGTTTGTGAGATAATAGTATTGGCAGTATAGTGTGCAAGTCGAATAGATCCGAGGAGTGGATGGTGGGGATGGTGGGGACGATGGCTGTAACTCCTTATTTTGCGCTAATCTGTAAAATAAATTGAAAAATAAATGAATGAATGAAGGAAATACACGTACGCCTCCAACTTGTCGATACCATTGCGTAACGCATATAAAACTCTGGCCACCCTATCTTGTCGCACACGGAGCGTGTCTTCAAACATACGACGAAAATCAGTGAGCGGTTCTACGATGACCTTCTCACCATCATAGAAGCCACCTGAGATGTCGATCACAGGTCCTGTACATAATCAGGATAGATCAGTAGATGCAGGAACACACTCACCAATAACACATAACAGAAACATTGGTGCACCTTGGCGCACAAAACCCTCTGCCTTCTGGTCATCTTGCAAAACTTTCACCGCCAAGTCATAGCAGCGCGCCACCTGCATATACGCATCGCCACTAGCTCCAGGCTCCGCTTTCATCTCTAGCAATGCTATAAGAATGCCATTCATTAATATAGCTCCGTCAACTATGCCACTGTGTACATCGCGTTGTGACTTCAAGCTATGCATTGGCTTGAATTTGCCCAAGAAATTAGAAATACATGCGTTGAACTCCTCGGTTCGCTTGTTTATCTTGTTATCTCTCAAAGAACCTCCTGTGGTGCTATTGTTTGAAACAGACATCCCCATATTTGCGCATAGCTTGGCTGCTATTTTCTGGGCTGTGATGGCCGTATCAGATCCAAGAGGAAGAGGCTGTTCAATATCGAGCAGATATTGACGGAAGACATGGTGTAAAATGCACAGTGGTAGACTGCGAAGCTCCGGGGGACGAAAACAGTAAATACGGCCTTCCTTTTTCTGTTCTTCACCCCACCGGCCGTCTTTTCCGAAATCAGAAGGCGAAGAAAGGCATTTCAAATGGAGCTTGACGAGATCGGCAAATAATTGGTATTTGTCATTGTAGTCATCAAAACCGAGCCCTATGGAGATGATAACGGTCATGATCTTGGCAATTGGGAGGTAAAACTCACCGTTTGGCAAACGCGCGTCTAAATGATCCTGATATATGGTGGGCAAACTATCGAGCACTGCCTTGCATGCCCTTGTCCACTGACTGAGTATGTCCGTCAAATCATTCCTTCGGCTTTTATATGCCTTTGTTATACCATTTCTCATCCTCGGAATGGGTTTGAGGACGAGCTCAGCCTCTTTTACCCCATCTTCCGGCTTTAAACAAAACTCTTCGTACATCCTGTTGTAAGTCAAGGACAATATGGCTATCAGCGTTAATGAACAATCACTTAGTTATTAAGCCAAATTTGACTCACCGTCTTGCGGTAGGCGCACCTTTAACAGGTCAAGTTGATCGCTCGCCCAACTCTGCTGGTTTATCCCAATAATGCACGCTGCTTCCCAGCACCACAGAACGTAATCAACGCGTTCTATCTTTGCTTCATGTCCTTTATCGATAACCTGGTCCATATCCTGAGTCGACTGTTGCATTTCCTTAGCCATTTCAATGATCTTGTCTTGCTTAGATTTTTTTGGGGGGTTTTCACCATCGTCCATTGGACACTTCTTTGCAATGGGCATCCGAGCCTCCTGCCACAACTTGAGGTCACAGAAGTTGCGTCACATCATAGCTTAGCTAAGCTTTGACAATTCAATGGTATGTACATTTTTGATCTATTCCACCACATAGCAACGCTGGTTGCCTCGATGACCTTACCTCATCATGAGTTTATACTGATATTGTTAATATATGACAGACCCAGTGCCATTCGCGCTCCTCTCCTCCAATTCAGTCTGAAGAACCTTCCCGTGCCATCTTCCACGCTTAACAGTTCACGTCAGTATTTCCCGAACGCATATGACGAGTTAACATGGACTTGACGAATACGTTCTACCATTCGGAAACTTCAGATATGAGGACCAAAGTGCACTAAACGCCTGACAAAAAGTTCAAATGCTGTCATAGAGTATGCCAGTATCCGAGAGCAATGACCCCGTTCTGCGAGGGAGGTGAGCGAATGGTTCGTCAGACACATGTTGCTCTCGATAGAATGTACAAATCTGTTGTTTTTGCAGCAGCTGTCCGTCCAGTGCTATCGAAGTTGCGTTTGTAAATTGGACGATCATTCCGTCGTTGAGTTAATACCGGTGACGTGCATGGGGTTGCAAGTGGCTACTTAGATGCGGCGCCAAACACGGGTCAAGTTCATTCTTACCGCCGACTTAGCCACGAAAATCATTCACAGAAGCGAAAGGTCACAGATTGGTAGACTAAATCCAACGTTTTTCTTCTGACAGAACATGAACAGAAGTTGCTAGCTCTGAGGGGAGAGCGGCGAGCTTAATGCGAGAAACGAACATAGGTTTTTACGTCCATATTTGCATTTTTTTCGCGCCTTGTTTATTTCTGTTTCCCCAGGACTCAAATGCTCAGTACTCAGCGCTCAGCAGGTGTACCGTAAGTCCATGCCGTTAATCACCTATTTTTCTAGGTTGTCCCTGATGCCAACGAGTAGCTAAATTTTTTTTGCGATAGGTACGGTAGTTTCATCGTCTAACAGTGGGGATCACCTTTGATAATTTCCCCATGGATTGACTGCGGAGACTTACATCCCCCGAAACGTATCAGCCAAGCGCTTGACCAGATTATCACGAACGGTTTTTTTCATCTTCCTTTCGGGGTATGTAATAATATTAATATGCATCTATCGTAATAATGATGGTGTAGTATGAGGCGTGCGGGTCTTGGCAATGTTGTTTATATTATTATCTCGAAACTACTGCGCTTATTTGTTCATTTCCTTCTAGCAACCGAAGTTATTTAGGTGTTACAGAATCTCTACCTAATTCCGGCGATTTCTGGGTGTCGGTTTGTGCAGCCACATATTTTCATAAACTCCTGTTGCAACTGTCCGAACGTTGTGACCAGGGATTTTTAATCCTATGTCCTGGTGCTCCTGACGGATATATGTCATCACTCCGTTTTAAGCGTTCCCCAATTGACAACAATGCGCAGCTTTCCAGGCGAACAAACCGGAAGATTGTTCAGCCATCTCACAGCAGCTCCGTGTTCCGTCTTGCGATCACTGACAGAAGGCAGCTACACGTACCCAAGTGTCATGACGTATCACAAGATAGAAGAACACTCTTCAGGCGCTGTTCACGGATTTACAGTCTCGTAATGCCGTGTCTTGTTCCTGCCCGGCGGTGAATCCGATCTGTCCAGGAATGTTTATTCCCGCGATGCCAAATAACAATAACGTTAATCCTACTGCCCATCCACACGTCATCGCCTCATCGGTTATATGAAATGAAATGAATACATCAAACTTCACTCAGATTGTAGGTCGCTGAGACGTTGAGTAGCATTAACTCTGATTTTCAGCATATGCAAAAACATGTAGACGACCAAAGTCTACTAAATACAGAGTACTTCAATGACAATCCGAATGCTGTCAGCTTAGAGATTAAGGTTTATGGGGGTGCATCCGAGGGCAACGACTCCGTTCTAAGAGAGAGAGGGGGGTGAGTAAATGCTCTGTCAATGAATTAAGTAGTTCTCAATGAGACTTACAAAGCTGTCGTTGTCACAACAGACGGCCTGAGCATTGCTACAAGGATTTTATTTGTAAGTCCAGCCAAAGATTGCATTCACTCAAAAGTTGCTACTGACCATGAGGATCCACTAACGCCAATGACGGTAATGGGACTACAGGTAACTATTGCAAATATTGCGTCAAAAAAAAACTTCTCGCAGAGTCTATTTTGTATATGCTTACCACCGACTAGGCCGGTGAGACTGCCGACGTTGACCCCAAGAAGGTCAAGAAGTGCGGTGAGGGGACCGCTGAGATTTTTGGACTAGAAAATCCAACGCTGTCAGGTATAGTTCGATCGGAGACATGAATAGAACTACTAACATCTTGAGTAGAGTTGCAGCACTGGACAGGTCCGGTGCTGCATGTAGATCCTGTGCGCGGAACAAGAGCAGAAGCAGCAGCGAGAGCGGGGAGGACAAAGAGCGCGATGCGAGAAACGAACATGGTAGTGAGGATTTGTTGTGGGGTTTTTTTTTTCGCTGGTGGGGCAACGTCTTGAAAATGTCCCAAGCTTTATAGATTTTCTCCCTTACAGTTTTTCCTGCGACATTCCTGGAACCTGACTGTCAGTGGTGAGCGTCGGTGCCTGAAGCAAGTCGCAAAAGCCAAATTATGGACCGCAGACAATTCAAGGAAGGTGCTGCTATGAATAATCAACGTTGTCAACGGTGAAGCTGTCATTGAAAAAATCTAATTATAAGCTACGAGATTGCCGTACTAGCATATATTCTTGTTTTCCTTGTCTAGATCGTCGCTATTGAACACTCTTCTATCGTAATGCGGAAAGTACTTCTTGGGGTGCTGAAAAAAAATGACAATCTTGGCGGCTATGCCGTGGTTGTCAGAGTGTAAACTTATCTGCTACTATTCTCATTTCACTTCTCAATCAAACACTTCAACCATGTTGCTACCTTTTTTCATTAGTGGGATTTTCCACTAAATGCTTGGCTTAGGGATTTCCGTCTGTGGGATCATATGTTCCGGGATCACAAGAGTTTCTTAACGAGGGCACCCCGTCTAGGATACGAAGCAAATAAACTTCGCTCATCAATGAGCTTATAAATGGCTATCTGGAACATTCCATGGTGATCCCTCCATGCTCATCAATGTTTAACGCGGTTCCATGTGCCTGCAAAGTCTTGCAACTACCTCACGCAGAACGTAATACAGTCTCACGATTCGTCACATCATACCGATACACAAGGACTCGGTTGAACAATCTGGGATGAATATCTATAACAAAAAGCCCTAGAGAAAGAATATCTACTAATGGCCGGGTTGTTTGATGCACGATGTTGCTGAATGGGGGCACTGACACGACTAGAAAATAGAAACCATTGAATCCCACATGCCGTTTAGTATGGAACACCGATTGCGATGACACTTCGCCGCAGCACGTTCTGTCGAAGGAGAATTCCACTTACTAGGAACCCACGCAGAAACCGGGTATTCCAATTTCACAGTCTTTATAGTAGGACTGACACGTCAATAATCCCTTCTGAAGGAGAACATGTTTACTAATCTCTAAATGGGGTTATACCATACGGCCTTGACTTTTTGCTGTGGACTTGCAACCCAATTTTAGTTTTATTTTTATTTTTGCTTTCCTAAACGCCGCGGCGCAAGGAGCGAGTTTGCTGATTGCCAAAGGAGCTCGGCGTGCCATAATGGGAGGCATGCTGCGCTGTACTAAGTAACTTGCTGCGCTGCATTTACCAGCCAAGCGTGTATCATGAGAGGCAGTTGGGCTGCGCCAAGCGGCAAAAAAGATTAGTTGGCAGACCTGAAACCTTTCGATCAGTGCAAGGTCAACTTGTTGAACGTTCACCTAGCCGCTTATGTTTTACACCGGATACTAGTAGAGCCTTTGTCTCCTGGGATTACGGTACTCATACAGGATTCGGAGCCGGAGCTTGAAGAATCCGTGGTGATGTCGGTGTCGGTGTTCGGCGATGCCCAGAAATTTGAAGTACTTGTATTCTCCTTCCGACGAATCCACGTCATGAGGTATATTGGTGACTGAGATCACGGGCACTCAAGGGGGGTTTGCCAAACTGCAAAACTGATTGATGCCACGTACGGCCAAGTTAACTTACAACTTGCCATATCGGGTTGGCACTCGTCACTCGTTCCCTGGCAGCCTGTCAGAATAGGTGTCCGTGTGGCAAAGGCTCTAGCTTCATGAAGGGAAATCGGGTAAAAAAGAGTATAGAAAACAAAGGTATCGCTATAACACACCCAAAGATCAAGTCCGATACATGACTCAAAACTCCTCTGATACTCTGTACGTCAGGTTTAGCAGGCCTCGTCCCTTATCGTCCAGGCGTGGTGGTTGTTCTTCTCGCGCAGGAAAACTCGGGACAGCCGCCACGCTTCAACTAGATACCCATCCTCTAGTTGGGGTTACAGGTTGGCTTTGCATATGCAGTGGTGGCGATGGTGGTCGTTGTACTTTGTGAGCTTGATGATGATGATGACCCCATCGTCTTCCTAAACGCCGCAGCGGAAGGAGTAAGTTTGATCGTAGTGCCAAAGGAGCTTGTGCCATAATACGGTGATGCCGTGCTCGTATCGACAACCATGCCTGTATCAGTCGCCGCCGCCACTGGCTGGTCGAGAGAACCGTAAGTAGCAGCGGTAGTGGTGGTGGTACTAGTACTCCGTAGCACAGAGGGTTGACCAAGTAAATCCTCGGCTTGGAAGGAATCCTTAATTATGAGAAAAAAAAGGCACATTCAGATATTGTTGAAGAGAAAGAGCCGCACAAAGCTAAACTGACCGCCCGTTTCACACCAACCATATAACATCCACGGAGTACTTCTCCGCTTTTTCGGACAGCTCGCATGGCATCTCTGAGATCATGGTATCCGATCTTAAAGCAGTTGGTGATGTCGGTGTTAAGGTCGGGTTCGGTGGTACCGCCTAGCGATTTGAACTATTCCAAAGTCACGCTGTACTCTTGGGGGTATCCAAAGACAATAACGTAAATGGCTTGTTGTTGTTCTTGTGCATGTTGTCGTTGCTACCGAGGGTGTGGGGTGCCGGGCTGAAATCGATGTTTGAATACTGCCGGGGCAAGTATAGTGACAAGAGTCAACTATTCCGATCTCTTTAACAAATTAAAAACGTACTCTTTGTTGAAACTGAGATGGTGTCTAATCCACGTACATATATCGGCAACGGAGATCATGGGCTGTGTGTCGTTTCCTATGTTTTTTTTTTTTTCGATCAATAATAGCCAGAACAAAAAGAAAAAATCCATTGTTTACGAACAAGACGTACGTCGTACTCTGAAACATCGAATCCATCCTAAACTCCAAACTCTGACGTCGTGCCACGTACAAGTCCTTGATTCAGTTTGACTTTCGTCTGAACAATAGGCGCGTCATTTGATCTTGGACTACCCTGATACGCGTTCAATAGTGAAAAAGCCTGTTTTTTTTTTCTTTCCTTTAGAGTGAAGGGTAGTTTCGCGACTTTGACTATGCGTGTTTTTTTAAACTAATCATATCAATGTACTGCTTGCGTGATGTTGGTTGAACACGACATACCATATTGACACCGAAATAGGTGGCCGATATGAACAGATGCAAATATTACCAATTTCCATCAACTCAAGTCGCCGATCGCGTTGTAAACTCCCGTCTGATGTGCCATCGTAACTCACACAACACTCGCACAACACTTCATCATCAGCCAATATTCATCATCGATGTCGATGAGCGTTTCAGCGATGGCTGGCACACGCTTTCTCCTGGTTTCCGTTCTTGTTAGCACAAGTATAATACGGAGGGCATACACACATCCCTCGTAATGGTTAGCCATGATCCAGGTCTACAAGTCCAAGCTTGTCTTCTAGCGCATATAGCTCTCCGACCACTCCTCGTCCACCTGTGCACCATCCTCCGGTCCACTGTCGCTTGGGCTCAGAGGTGCATGCGGACAAGATAGGTGGCGTGTGCACACGCACGGATCATGAGCGTGTAAAGGACAACGTCTGGCTGTGGGTGCGCGACGTAGCTCATGTAGCAGAATAGATCCCAGGCCTGCGCTCGTCTACAGAAAAAGGGCGGGAGAAGAGGGAGATGATGGTGTTGTAGGTCCGCATGGGTGCCAGACTGGAGTGTAGTTTGTAATGGTGGAGTATCTCTAGTGCTCTGATTGGAATGATATTGGGAGAAGTTTAAGTCTGAGAGGAAGCAGGCAGAAATGAATTATAGACAACAAATGTTACATTGACAACAATGGAAATTTCTGACTTAGTCTGACTAAGTCACTTGACGTGACCTCTGTGACGCGATTTCTGACATCAAGTCAGCAACATCACTCAGCTCAATGCCACCGAGGCTCGGTTTGGATTCGATGACGCCCATTGCAAAGAAGCGTCCTATGGACGACGGTGAAGACTCCCCAACCAAAAGATCCAAGCAAGACAAGATCATTGAAACGGCTAAGGAAATGCACGAGTCGATTCAGGCTATGGTGGAGGATATCGAGAAAGAACATTCAGAGAAGATAAAATATATTAATCACGTTCTGCGGCGCTGGAAAATGGCGTGCACTATTGGGATAAACCAGCAGAGTTGGGCGAGCGACCAACTTGATCTGCTAAAGGAGCGCCTACCGCAAGACGGTGAGTCAAATTTGGCCCAATAATCAAGTCACTATTCATTAACGTTCGTTGACAGCCGAATTGTCCTTGACTTACAACAGGATGTACGAAGATTTTTGCTTAAAGCTGCGAGATGGGGTAAAAGAGGCTGAGCTCGTCCTCAACTCGATTCCGGACATGAGAGAGGGTATAACAATGGCATATGAGATAAAAAGGGATGGTCTGGTGAGGATACTGCGTCAGTGGACAAGGGCATGCAAGGCAGTGCTCGATAGTTTGCCCACCATATATCAGGATCATTTAGACGCGCGTTTGCCAAACGGTGAGTTTTACTTCCCAATTGCCAAGATCATGACCGTTATCATCTCCATAGGGCTCGGTTTTGATGACTACAATGACAAATACCAATTATTTGCCGATCTCGTCAAGCTCCATTTGAAATGCCTTTCTTCGCCTTCTGATTTCGGAAAAGACGGCCGGTGGGGTGAAGAACAGAAAAAGGAAGGCCGTATTTACTGTTTTCGTCCCCCGGAGCTTCGCAGTCTACCACTGTGCATTTTACACCATGTCTTCCGTCAATATCTGCTCGATATTGAACAGCCTCTTCCTCTTGGATCTGATACGGCTATCACAGCCCAGAAAATAGCAGCCAAGCTATGCACAAATATGGGGATGTCTGTTTCAAACAAAAGCACCACATCTTTGAGAGATCACAAGGAAAACAAGAGAACCGAGGAGTTCGATGCTTGTATTTCTAATTTCTTGGGCAAATTCAAGCCAATGCATAGCTTGAAGTCACAACGCGATGTGCATAGTGGCATAGTTGACGGAGCTATATTAATGAATGGCATTCTTATAGCATTGCTAGAGATAAAAGCGGAGCCTGGAGCTAGTGGCGATGCGTATATGCAGGTGGCGCGCTGCTATGACTTGGCGGTGAAAGTTTTGCAAGATGACCAGAAGGCAGAGGGTTTTGTGCGCCAAGGTGCACCAATGTTTCTGTTATGTGTTATTGGTGAGTGTGTTCCTGCATCTACTGATCTATCCTGATTATGTACAGGACCTGTGATCGACATCTCAGGTGGCTTCTATGATGGTGAGAAGGTCATCGTAGAACCGCTCACTGATTTTCGTCGTATGTTTGAAGACACGCTCCGTGTGCGACAAGATAGGGTGGCCAGAGTTTTATATGCGTTACGCAATGGTATCGACAAGTTGGAGGCGTACGTGTATTTCCTTCATTCATTCATTTATTTTTCAATTTATTTTACAGATTAGCGCAAAATAAGGAGTTACAGCCATCGTCCCCACTATCCCCACCATCCACTCCTCGGATCTATTCGACTTGCACACTATACTGCCAATACTATTATCTCACAAACACTCCACCGATAACCGTTCTCGAATTTCAGGAAATGAGAATGCCCGATCTCCTACTCTTGCATAACTCCCTTCTCTTTATCGGCAAATTGTCCGGTGTCAGCCCAAAGGTTTTCGTGAAGCTGGCGCACAAATACGGGGAGAAAGTCCATCAATTGTTGGAAGAGGAGAATCTTGCACCAAAACTGTATGCCAAATCCGAAGTAGAGGGAGCTCCAACAGCGTATATCATGGAATATCTGGAAGCATCATCTTGGACAACACTGCACGATTTTGCAATGAAAAGTGTGGATTCGGATTATAAAGCCCCTGTGCGACTCTCAATGAACAAAGTTTTGAAGATTCTGCGAGAAAATAGCAAGGTACATGGCGACCTACGATCTGCCAATATCATGGTTCAAGTCTCTGCGAACGGCAAGCTTGTCTGTGTTGCTGATGATGGGTGTCAAAGAGCGAGCATCAAGATAATTGATTTTGACTGGTCGGGAGAAGCCAAGGAGGTTTATTATCCTCCAACGCGGAATCAAGGGATTCAAGGTTTAACTTGGCCTGGTAAGCCTGGATACCCGATTGAGCAGGATGATGACCAGCAATTGATCGAGTCATGGTGGCCCAACGTCGGCAAAAAGGTCAAGGATGAAAGCAGCAGTGTTTCGTAATTGTCATCGTTTTTGTGTCAAACGAGTGGGAATGTTACACTCAATCAGTAAGCATGTGGTTCGATTAGATATCTTTCTTCTGTCCGTTGTCGCGAGATAGTGCACAAGTATAATATTATACGAAGGGGATACACGCACCCCTTGTTAGCTATGATCTCATGTACACGCTCCTGTCCCTTCCATCCACCAAGCCCGTCTCTCTAACGCATATATGTGTGGTCTTCGACCATTTTGTATGCGGTAAGAAGCACGTGTTTGGCGCAAATAGAATGCAGCAAAAATCTTATTCCCTGGCTACTTTGTATTGTCGTCCAATGTGACTCAGAGTCACTCACTACGTACTTTGCTCTCGGAAGGGGCATTGCTTGAGCAAAAATTTGTGGTTTTGGGTACTGCAGTATCTTGAAATTTAACACCCTCGTCCTCACATCACAGTGGTGAGACATTGTTGAAACGATCTGAAAAGATCATGATAACATTTCAGATCACTCCAATCTTAACTGATCTTATCTTATCTGTCTCAGAATAGTCCATTCCCCTTGTAGATAATATGGTGATGGGACAAAAAGTATCTTTGACAGATATTATAGAGTTGGACAGATATTATAGAGTTTGACACATGTCATACTCAGACAATAAGTGCACCATGTGCATGACTGTGCATGACTGTGCAATGCTGTGTTACACACAGCATTGAACACAGCAATGACTGCGCATTACCAAGCGCAATATAAATCATCAGTCAGCAATACTAATATTGCTGACCTCATGCATGTAGATAGATAGTATATATACCTGTGTATGTAGCTGTCAATCTACAGTTCAGTTCTCTGCTCTACTAGGTGATCACCACAAGCGGACCTAAGTGATTAAACTACAGCTACAAGTGAGTATTTACTCACTGTTAGGAATCCATCCTAATGCATCTTTTTCTTCTTTTTATCTTGCTAGTGGTCTGGGACCACTCTGGGACATCTATATATGATCTGGGATCATGGAAGGGACTATAGGAACACTTTGCGTGGGTTAGCGCATGGGAGCGCTCACTAGAAGACGAGACGATGGTTGGTTGGGCCAACCACCTACATATTAGGAAGGAGATTGCAACCCTGGGTGGCAGTGCGCGCGGATCACATCAGTGCATCAGTACATCACCCCAATAAGGCATGGGATCAGCGGCAATGCTCGACAGCTTGATATGGCAATAGCAACTCCCTGTTGGGGATTGCGGGAGGCCTGTGAGCAGTATGCCTCATGGAATAGGGCCCAGACGGAGACTGTGGGAGCACCAGGCTGAGGGGAAGGTTCTAGGCCATGGGTGCATGTGGAACTGTCAAGGGTGCACAGCATCGCTAAAGATAGATGAAGTCCAGAAACAGCGCTCAAGGGTCTGGAAGCAGCGCTCAAGCAGTATGAGTCACTGAGGCTGTAGAGGTGCCAGTGGGAAGGGTCGCAAGGGGTCTTAGTAGAATAGTATATAAGACCAGCTGTAGGTAGTCTTGGTTCCCCAAGACTTAATATAGTTTATCTTACGCTCATTGTATGGGCATTAGATTCTGTCTAATGTAGTCTCAATAACATTCCTTCTCTCTGTTCTTATCCTCCTCCCTTCTCTGCGAGGCTTGTGGGTTTGTGTTGAGCGTGAGCTTGTAACACTCACCAGCTCTACCCATTCTACTGCACCCCTGTCATGCTCTGCTTTGACAGGTTATGGGCCCCATCTGCTTGCAGACCTGGTGATCCTTCCCCTTGACAACCCTGTCTCAAGGACAGGGAGGGAGATAGCTGTCACAGCCCCTGGAAGGATTGCTTTTGGTAATTATACCAAAAATACAAATCAGGTTTGTTGGGTAAGGAGCCCTAGCTGCAGTACATACCATGTATTATCAACCATTTGTAAAAGGCTAACATAACCTTGGAGCTCACCAAACAAAGAGCCAGATCAGATCTAACAAATCTGATCTCCCAATTTATTTCAGGGTTATGTTTTTGTAACCATGTCAACCCAATGATTACATTAGTCTTTCCTAGCTTGCATATTTCAAAGGTAGCTCTCTCCTTATGCCCTTGATAAGATAAGAGGAGATCAACCTCATGGGTGATCATTCCTCCTTCATTATTGGTTCCATCCACATTCCAAACTTGAATGGGGCGTTCTAAGGGTATGAGTTTAAAGCCCATCTCCTTCGCATATGTAGCATGCATGAACAATCCTGTTGCTCCTGAATCAAGCAATGTGGTTTGTTGGGTTTGTTTGTGCATGTCCAACCTTTCTAACCCAATCTCCATCAGGATCTCATCTTTCTGCCCAATCAATCTAATTACAAACTCCTTTTCCCCTTTTTTCAAAACCCTTTTAGGACAAGCAGTTTCAGCACCAAGCACTATATCATGCTGCTTTCCTTTTAAGTCCTTTTGTCCCTTTGTAGATACTTGTACTACTGTATTTGGTAATGAGGAATCAAGCACAGGTTTTGCCACCCTGCTGCGCTCCTTGGGAGTGACACTTTCAGTGCTGTGTGCTATATCATGGTGTTTCACCTGGGAGTTTGCCTCTTGTGGGAATGTCTCAGAAGTCCTTGAGACCTCCAAGATTGCTCTTGCATCAACCCGGTCAGCACTAGGCGCTATATCAAGGGGCTGTGCACTATCTACCAATTTATCTAGTACAGCATATCTATTTCGAGAGTCCAGTACAGGACCTATTGACTCTCTTCCTCTTTTAAATTCTCTTCTCCTTTCTTGAAGTACTCCTTCATTTTGTCAAATGTCATTGTGCGAATATCAAGTCCTGATCTGCAGTTCCTAGAGATGTGTCCAATCTTGCCACACTTGTAGCATCTAATTGGCAGTCTCTGGTTTTGATCAACATCCATTGCATTAGGGTCCGGCTGATTTGCTGTACTACTTGAACTCATGGAGGCTCCAGCTCCCAATTGTCCCTGACTTGCTGATCCTGATCTGAATCTCCATCGGGGTTTGGGCTGGCCAGGGGCTACTGGCTTTGCCATATCTGGGCCTTTGGATGCTCCTTCACTCCTATTGGCAGAGTTACTGGGTAATACTTCTCCTCAGCTTTCGCCTGTCTCCATTGGCAGTCTAACTTTACTGCCTTCTGATACCATCCTTCAATGGTTTCAGGAACTTCATTGGCCACCATTATTCTTTTCTGGAGTCTGGTATTCAAACTGCGTTTGAACTCTTCAATAAGAGCCCTTCCTAGGTATCCAGTGCCTTGTGATACCTTTTTAAATTTTTGCACGTGTTCCTCACACATACTGGACCCTTGTGTCATGGTCCTCATCTCCGAGATCTTTGATGATTGCTCATCAGTATCACCAAAGTCCCTTTGGATCTGCCTAAATAACTGTTCCACTATTTGTGGAATTCCTTCCTCATCATTGGCCATCTGCTCCAACAGATTGTCCTTCCAATCTGCAGCAAAGCCCTCTGTCATGTATGAAATGATTAACAAGATCTGTTCTTCCTCATCAGATTCCGGCATCTTGAGCTGGATGTATAGTCAGCAAGCATTGATGAAATTGGTTACTTCTGACATCTTTCCAGAAAAAACCAGAGGTTTGGCTACATCTATCCTAGATGATCTGCCATTTCCGGTTCTGGGAATATTGAATACCATCCCTGGCAGTATGTTAACTATGTTTGTGGGGGGAGGAGTATGTGCTGCTGCAGCCACAGTGGCCTGTGCAGCATTTGTTTGCAGCTGTGTCAGCTGGGTTTGTAAGGCTTGGATTGTTGTGGCTTGCACATTGAGGAGATTCAGCAATTCTGCTGAGGTCATTTCTTGGGGTGCTGCCATACTGTGATAGTTTGGCAGTGGCAATGTAGGTGATGGTGTAAGTGGGGGGGGAGGTGATGAAAAAGGTGGTGTGGGTTCTCCGATGAAATTGGCATTGGAGTTGAATATGGGTTTGGGTTTAAGGTGGCTGGGTTAGGTACTAGAATGGGAAATGGTGCTGGTTCCCACTGGTGTTGTTCCTCTGTGATAGAGTTTGTTGATTGTGATGATGATGCAGTTGATTCCCCTTCTGATGATGAACTAAATCCCATGTTATTTGGATCAAGATTGCCTGTGACAGCATCCCAAAATGTATTGTTATTTGTATCTCCTATTTTGTACTTGTATGTAAGTGAGGGAGGTCACTTGCTTGGGAACATATGTACAAAATGTGCACTCAGGGTCTACAACCACCCCTGCAGTGCTACAATTTTATGATACTGACTACTGGTTTTTATGTAATGAAAAGGGTCTATCTAATCTGGGTCCAAACGGTTGTCCAGATGCTGCTACACCATACAGGTGCAGGCCTTTCTCAGAGACACATGGGCAAGTGCCAGCTATCTCTAAGGGGTATGAGAAAAAGTATATAGGTATCTACAAATATAGCCTTCAAGGGCCTAGACTAGGGCAATTTAACATGCTAGGGGGCTGGTGAGGCTGGTCCCTAGATACATATCACATATCATGTGATAAATCCGGCACTGGTTTCCTGTGCACAGGTGACCCTATCTACCAGGTTAGGTACTTCAGTTTGTGTAGACCAGGAACATAATGCTGTTACGGTCGATGTCCACAACGTCGTTCAGCGTCCAAGTCTACAGCGACAAACAGAGTCTCGGTCTGTTCCCAATCACTGGACGAGGGTTTTAGACACTAAGTCTGACGATGACGAAGGCTAGAGAGAGAGCGAGGAGAGCGGTTGAGGCAACGAGCAAAAGAGCGTTCAAGTTATGGATATGATTTGACTAAGTTGGAACTAAAGAACTACGGTACATGAGAGGGGTTTATATACGTTTAAAGAACAATAAATACTAAAGGGGAAAGAGCATAGCTATCTGGAAAAGGAAAGGTGAAGGTAGCTATGAAGGAGATAATGTCCAAGGCGTAACTATGGGTTTGTAACAAGTAAATGTAATTTGTTAACAGAGGGAAGAGAGAGTTGTAACATTACCCCCTTTGTATGCTAGAAGTCACCGACTTCTACCAGCCAGAGGTAGTCCAGCCATGGTCCGTTCTGGACTCAGCCCACTTGACAGCATTGTCCAATTCTTTTGTAGAAGTCTCCACCTTCCATTTGAGCGCTTCTGCAGCGCAATGCAGATTTTGTGCGTTTCGTAAAAAGGAGTCGCGTTCCTCGTACGTCATTTCGTGTGGGTCAATGGTAAGAGTGAGGGCGGCGAGGTTGTCGGTGGCGGAGGAGAGGTTAGTGATGGAGCAGGTGGTGGCGGCCAGGGCATTGGCGACAACGGTGAGCGTGGTGTTCCGTTTGACGAATTGGGCAAAGTGGGGAAGGTGATGGTCATCTGGGTGTACCTGGGGAAGCAAATTGGCTGGGTGAACGTGAAGATCATCGTCTTCGAAGTGGACAATGGTGGTGTTTTTGATGAAGACCTCTAGCGGGAGGTCCGGGACGGCGAGGAAAGGTGAGAGAGCAGCGGCTGTTTTGTTGATGCGCCAGTGAGCGCAGGAGAGGAGGGCCAGGATGGTGAAGTAGGCGATGAGGGCGAAGAATGTGAACATGTTGGTATGATGTGAGTGTTGACGTTAGGTGATGATACCTGGAAATTTATATGTGTTCCAGGTCGCTGATTTCCGTGTCTGAATCCCAATTTTCTGTATCTAGTGGATCTTCGATTGCAGGGTTGGTGAGGAGTTCTCGTTCCTCTGCGATGAACCTGGTTAATGAATTTAAATGTTCGATTCCTGGTGTTGTTGTTGGGGTGACTAAGAATCTTCTGATTCGCCTGATAATATCTGCTATTACCTCTGCCATTGCAGTAGACAAATAGTCAAGATCGTCAAGGATGTCTTCCATGAGAATGCGGGGCCTTCCTGGTATTCTGATCCTTTGGCTAATTAACCAGATTTGTGCGCTACACTCCCGTATTTGTTTGGTGATTTCATCCATCTGCTTGTATTCTTCCGGGCATAGCAATCTTCCATGAGCACTTTTATAAACGTCACTATTTCTGATGGCTAGAAGTTGGTATGCAGGTGGATCTTTATTATAGGTGGGTAGATCGTCGGTTGCGAATCGTAGGTCATGGTACTTGGGAAGATAGTTCTGGATGGCATTGCAAGGGAACTCTGTTGTTCCTGAAGGGTTCTTTTGGTGACGGTGATCAAGTCGAGGGATGCGATAGTATCGTGTGACTAACGCCACAGTTTGGGTGAGTTTTCCTGGTGGGTTCGGTGCCCTAAGAGCGTGTTGGAAGGGGAGGTATTGTATGTGGGTATAGACGGTCTTTTCTTTAAGAGCTATAGTGTATCGAGAGAGTGTTGAGCAGTTCCGTTTTGTATAGTGGTAATTTTGTTTCAAGACGTGGCGGTTTCTGTATCGAGTCATGGTTCAGAGGTGTCGGCGTTGTTGGTATTCTGATAGGATATCCATGGCGTTTGCAAGATTGCGAGCGGGTTCCCAAGAATTGTCATTTGATCCATAGCCTTTCCATTTAACCAGGTAATGGTAGCCTGCGCCTCATTTCCTATGAGCTAGAATTGCCTCTACCTCGAATTCCTCTTGTCCATTTACGAGATCAGGGGGTGGTTTCACATAGTTTGGCCCATGCGCAGTCGTTTCCCTGTACGGGGTAAGGAGTGACGTATGAAACACAGGGTGAATGCACCATTGTTTTTGGGAGTTTCAATTTGTATGTCACTGGTCCCATCACTTGCTCGATTTCGAAGGGTCCTTCTCGTTTTGGTGCGAGCTTTCTAGACTGATATGGTATGTGAAGATTTCTGTTCTCAAGCCATACTTTGGTACCCTTTTCAAATCGTATTGCTTTGTCCTTGTGTCGTCTTGCCACTAGTTGTCTTGCTAGTTCATGTGCTGCTAGTGCTTCTTCTCTGGCTTTCCTTAGGAACTGAAGGCGCTCCTCTGCTGCTGGTGTGGTCATTCGCGTAGTAGCTGTGGGAAGCGCAACAGGGTCCGTTCCATACATTAGTCTGAATGGGGAAGTTTTGATAGTGTCATGATGTCGGTTGTTGTGAGCAAACTTGGCTATTGGGAGAAGCGGTTTCCATAGATGCGGTTCATTGGAGCAGAACATTCGAAGGTAGACTTCTAATTCTTGGTTGACTCGTTCTGTTTCTCCATCAGTCTGAGGATGATAGGCTGTGCTCATTCTATGGTCAATTCCTAGTGCTTTCCGTATTTCCTGAAATACTTTTGCGGAGAACTGAGGTCCTCGATCCGAGATCAAAACGTCGGGTAGGCCAAACCGTTTGAAAATTTTGGAGATGTAAAGTTCCGCAGTGCCTAGTGCATCAATTGTCTTTTTGCAAGGTGTGAAAATTACCCCCTTTGTAAGACCATGGTCCACCGTGACCAGGATTGAGTCAAAGCCATCGGAAAGGGGTAGATCAGTGATGAAATCAAGGGTTACTTGTTGAAAGGGACGGGTTTCTTTCGACGGGATTGGGTGAAGGGCTGGTACATTTGGGTGTGTGTTAATCTTCATCTGTTGGCAAAGGGCGCATCCTTCTATCCATTCCCTGATGTGTTTGAACATTCCGGGCCACCAGTAGTCGCGTTTAAGGAGTTCAAGGGTCTTTAATCGTCCAGGGTGACCTGATGATCGTGCTTCGTGTGTTTCTTTAATCAATCTGGTTCGTAATCCGTCTTGGTCAGGGATGTAGGTTTTGCCAAGATAGTGAATAATGCCATTGGTATAAGACCAATCCTGTATGTTCGATTTGATCGGTGGGGCGCGGTGCGTGGTGATAACTTCTATTAGAATGCGTCCGAAATCGTCTTTTGACATTGCTCTCTGAATCTCTGTGACTAGATCTTCCACAATAAGACAAATAAAGCGATCCTCCGGTAGGACTATGACGTCTTCTTGTAATTCACTGTTTCCCATATGATCAGGGCGACGGGATAGGGCATCTGCTTTGAACATTTTCGTGCCAGGGATGTGCTCAATGCGTAGGTCAAATTCTGATAATAGGGATGACCATCTAGCTTGTCTGGGTGTTAAGCGTTGGGCAGTTCGATAGTAGGACAGATTCTTGTGGTCGCAATGAACTATAGTGGTGTGGGGTGATCTGTGTAGCAAATGTCGCCAGGTCATCAATCCTTTGATAATTGCCAAGAGTTCCCGATCATAGATCTGGTAATTCTGTTCCGTTTGTGTTAATGCGTGTGAGATAAATCTGCAGGGATGTAGAGATCCTGTTTCATCTGCTTGTTTCAAGACTGCTCCTATTGCCTTATTTGATGCATCGGTTTGAAGGATGAAGGGTCGAGTAGGATCTGGCATTAATAATACTGGCATAGATGCAAATCGTTTCTTCAGAATTTCAAAAGCGTCGTTCCGTTCAGTGGTCCAGTCAAATGGTTCTGTTTTCTTAGTGAGGTCGGTAAGTGGTTTAGCGATGGCAGCAAAATTCCCAATGAAACGTCAGTAAAAGTTCCCAAATCCAAGGAATGATCGGACTTGTTTGACTGTGGTAGGAACTGGCCAATCTGCAATCCCAGCTAACTTTATTGGGTCCATCTGAATGCGTCCAGGGGTGATGATCATTCCTAGGAATTCGACTTCCTGTGTGGCGAACTTGCATTTTTCAAGTTTCAGGAATAGATCGTTATCTTGTAGCTGTTGTAAAATTTGTTTTGTCTGCTCCTCTAGCTGTTCTAGCGTTTCCGCACAGATTAACATGTTGTCCATGTAAATGATCAGCCATCCTTCGTTGATCATGTCCCTGAAGTACTCGTTCATCATAGTTTGAAAAGTTGACGGCGAGTTGCATAGTCCAAAGAACATTACTGTTGGTTCGTAAAGCCCTCGATTGGTAATAAAGGCTGCTTTCCATTCGTCTCCCTTCTTGATGCGAACATTGTTGTATCCCCATCGGAGGTCGAGTTTGGTGAAATACTTGGCACCTCGTAATTTAGTCATGAGATCGGAAACAAGGGGAAGGGGATATGTGTTTTTGACGGTCCATTCATTCAGGTATCGGTAATCCTGACAGGGTTGGAGTGCTCCACTTTCTTTCTTTGCTACAAAGAAGAATGGTGACGCCTGCGGTGATGTAGATGGTTTAATGTATCCTTTCTTGAGTTGTTCATCAATCCATTCGTCTAACAGCCCTTGTTCCTTGACCGATAGAGGGTAAAGTTTACTAGCTTTTGGAACAAAACCTTCCTTTGTGTTGATTGCGTGATCCCATGGTTGACTGGATGGGAAGCGTTCTGATGCCTTTTTGTCAAAGATGGTGCGCCATTGCTCATATTCTATAGGTAATGTGGTGGATGGTTCGTCTTTCTTTAGCCTATGCTCTAGTTCCTGTGATGCCGATGTTTTAACTCTAATCCAGTAGTCATCTTCACCCCATTGCTAGGAGTTGAGGGCTAGCTGCCAGATTGCTTTTGACGACGTGTCCAGATCTCCAATTTTCAGAGATTTCTCTCGCCAGTTGATGATCGGGTTATTTTCTTCTAACCAGGGTATTCCTAGAATCATTCGTTGATCGCCTAGCTTAGTGATCCAGAACCAATTGATAAATTGCTGTCCTTTGATCATGTAGCATATCTTGGTTCGATGTGTGATCATTCCTTTCACATTTACTGTTCCATCTGTGTTTCTGACTTTAATTGGTTTCTTAAGTCGTTCTTTCCTGAGCTCCTTCACTGCTCCTTCATCTACAAAGTTTCCTTCTGCTCCACAATCAATTAGGGCAGATGTTCCAGTGGGTAAATCAGTTGATTTGATAGTTAATGAAATGCGCTTGTCATTGTTGGATAATACTATTACAGAATCAAGCGCTAACTGTTCAGATCTTGATAATAAGGAAGGGCCAACCACTGAGTGACGCTTCCTAACTAAAAACCCTCGTTTTTGAATTCGTTTAAGAGGGCATTCTTCTCTTCAGTAGACATTGCTGAAAAGATGGCTCTAATTTTCTTTGCTGGTTCGTCCTCTTCCTTCTGTTGTTCCTCAGTGACGGAACAGACGGCCTTATTCTGATAAGAAGACCTGGATGAAGACGCATCGTTACGTTTCGGACAGTTTCTGGAGATGTGTCCCTGTGTTCCACATCTGAAACACTTGCCAGTCTTTCTGTATTCCTCCTTTTGATCATCTGTCAATCGGCTAAGGGTCGTAGTATTTATAGTTCTGATTGCTCCGGATCGATTGTTGTTTCGATTGAAACGCGTTCCAGATCCATCATTGGTTCTCCTGTTTCCCTGTCCTGTCATGTCCCAAGCGTTGTGGTGATCCTCAGCCTTGTCATAGGCTTCTTGCATCGTTTTGATCTTCCTTTGGTCCTGTAAGATTGTCCTAGCAAGTTCTAAAGGTAATCCTTTGATGAATGCCTGCAACTGAGCGGGTATTCCAGTGAGTCCGGAAGTTCCTATGTCCATGCGAAATTTCCTGATGTATTCTGGGACTGAAACGCCGTTTCCAACTCTTAATTTGGATAGATTGTTCAGGGCTCAAAGGGCGCTGTTGACTTCCCCCCAGTCATTGATGAAATGTGTTTCAAATGCCTCATAGTTGCCCCATCTGAACGCGGCTGTGGTACTGCCTCTGTTGTTGTTTAATTTGCCTCAGACAATGGTTTTCCAATCGTCTAGTTCTGGTCCCATGCATGCGAGCACATATCTGACTTTCTTCTCATCTTTTCGATTCGTAATAATTCCTCCCACTCTGCTAAAATGCTAGCTGCGATTCCGTGTCGGTCATTTCCACTAAAGAATTTCTTATAGAGGGTCCTTCCTGGTTCGTTTTCTGGTTCTTTAACAAGGTAGAGCGGTTCTCCTTGTACTTCACTACCCCAATCTAGGTAGATTTGATCGGGTAAATCGAATTCAAAGGCTCCTGAGTAGAAGTCTCCTGAAAAATATTTGTCTGGGACTGGTTCGTTTCGTTTCCGTCCTTCTGTAACAAAGTACCAGGTTCGTTGATGGAGAAAAACTTCTCGTCATCCAAGGTAGGTTTTCCCCTTATAGGTGATGGATCCGTTTGGGGGTCGTTCCTGAGAGCTGCGGGTCTCAATGGTGTCGGCTAGGGGTGATACCCTGAGCTGGTCCTGAGTTCCAACTTATGTTACGGTCGATGTCCACAACGTCGTTCAGCATCCAAGTCTACAGCGACAAACAGAGTCTCGGTCTGTTCCCAATCACTGGACGAGGGTTTTAGACACTAAGTCTGACGATGACGAAGGCTAGAGAGAGAGCGAGGAGAGCGGTTGAGGTGACGAGCAAAAGAGCATTCAAGTTATGGATATGATTCGACTAAGTTGGAACTAAAGAACTACGGTACATGAGAGGGGTTTATATACGTTTAAAGAACAATGGATACTAAAGGGGAAAGAGCATAGCTATCTGGAAAAGGAAAGGTGAAGGTAGCTATGAAGGAGATAACGTCCAAGGCGTAACTATGGGTTTGTAACAAGTAAATGTAATTCATTAACAGAGGGAAGAGAGAGTTGTAACAAATGCCAAGTTAGTCGAGGGCCACGAGGCAGGGCCACTGGTGCGCAGTTTTAATGGTGTCTGGCAACTGGTACTGCAATTTTAACATTGGCGCATGATGGTTAATCCCCCTGTTCTCTGTCCACTTAAGCCTGTGGTCCAGCTATAGCAAGCATGGGGCTGTTGAGCAAACTAGTCGAGTTCTACTATCAGGACTCCCTTGGCATGATGCCTAAGAGCCCCAGACAGCAGACAAGACAGGAGGAGGAGAGGAGGGAGGGGAAACCCGAGAGAACTCAACTGAGGACTCTGGGTGCTGGATTGCACTCTTTATATACTACAACAGGTGGTCTGTGCACTACCCTAAGCCCTACTCTAAATATAGTACCTGTATGCATAAGGTGACTGCACATGTAGTAATCATAATGAATCATCAATGCTGTGCTCCGGTATCTTATCTACAATGTTATCTAAGTGCCAGGCAATAGGTGCCTGCTTAGTCAGCATGTGTTTATATAATATGAAGAAAATAAATAATAAAAGCAAAATGACTTAGTGAAAAATGTGAAGCTTTTCAGTCAGTCATGACATTAATCATCTACATGGACAATATGTTAATCTGTGCAGAAACACTGGGACAACTAGAAGAACAAACAAAACGAGTTTTACAACAGCTACAAGATAACAATTTATTCCTGAAACTGGAAAAATGCAAATTTGCTACACAAGAAGTTGAATTTCTTGGCATGATCATCACCCCTGGATGCATCTAAATGGACCTAATCAAACTCACAGGTATGTATCATGGACTGGCCATTTCCTACCACTGTCAAACAGGTCCATTCATTCCTTGGGTTTGGAAAGTTTTACTGATGCTTTATTGGAAACTTTGCTGCTATTGCCAAACCACTCACTGATTTCACTAAGAAAACAGAACCATTATTGGACCATTGAATGAAATAACACCTTTGAAATTCTGAAACAACAATTTGCATCTATGTATCAGGACCCCTCAGCATGATGCCTAAGAGCCCCAACAGAAACTGATGGAGATGAGAGGAGGAGGGGAAGAAACCTGAGAGAACTCAACTGAGGACTCTGGGTGCTGAATTGCACTCTTTCTATACTACGATGTAAGTGGACTATCTCCATCTGCAATTTCTTGTCTTTTGGTACATAGACTTTTCCTTGCCAGAGGATAAGTCCCTGCTCCATCTCCCATTCTCAAGCATTCAGTGTTTTTACACCAGCCTTTTTCATGGCTTTCACTGCTTTTACTACAGCTTTGTCATGTACCTCTGAGCATTGAATTTTGTTTAATAGTTCCTTTTCTGAGCTATGAACAAACACATGCCCATGGCATAGTGCAGCAATCCTGAAAAAATCTGGTTTGAGGAGCATGACATCCTTGTTGTCATCATCCACTCCCTTTTTATGGTCTGGCCTCCTGGACAGAGAATTGGCCTTTCCCATTGTTATACCAGCTTTATGATGCAAGACAAAATTGAATCAGCTTAGGTACAAAGCCCACCTGGCCTGTCTGTGATTTAATTTTTTTGCACTCATAAAGTACTCAAGGTTTTTGTGGTCAGTCCATATTTCGAACTGTTCACAAGCTCCTTCTGGATAGTGGCACCACGTTTCTAGGCAACACATTATGCCCAGCATTTCCTTGTCGTGGATGTCATAATTGCACTCAGTGTCATTGAGTGACTTTGATAGGTAGGCCACAGGCCTCTCTTTGACACACCACACACATTTTTCTGGCTTTACATACAGATCATTTTCTTCCAATCATTGCAAGACTTGTTGTACAATTGCGTCATGCTCTTCTTTTGTTTTGGTGAAGATGAGTATGTCATCAATGTAAACAATGACTTTTCTGGCATTGATTAGATCGCAGAAAATGTCATTCATCATTGCTTGGAAGGTGGCCGGAGAGTTTGTTAACCCAAAAAACATTACTACTGGTTCAAAAGAGCCTTCAGGGGTAGTGAATGTGGCTTTCCACTTGTCTCCTTCTTTGATCCATATGTTATTATAACTCCATCTAAGATCTATGTAGCTTAGTGAAGTATTTGGCACTCCCTGCTCAATTGACAAGCTCTGATATTAGTGGCAGTGGGTAATTATTTTTGACTGTCCACTCATTTAGATAGTGGTAGTCCTGCACCATCCGCTTCTTTCCATCTTTCTTGCTCACAAAGAAGACAGGTGACATTTGTGGTGATTTAGAGGGTCTGATATACCCTTTGGCTAGTTGATCATCCACAAAGTTCTGTACCTCTTGCAGCTCATCTGGGGATAACGGGTAGACTTTCCCTTTTCTGGGCTGGTAGCCTGGTTTGGTATTGATTGCATGATCCCTAGGTTTCCTGGCTGGCATGTGCTCTGATGCTCCTTTCTCAAAGATTTTGAGGTATTGGTGGTATTGTTTGGGTACCTCTTCTTGGCTGTGAGTTTTGCTAATTCTTGTATATGTATTACTGATCCAGCCTTGGGTCCAGTGGATGCAGATGGGAACACTGGTAAAAATGGGTATTTGTCCCCATATTTATATTGACCTGGGTGTTTCTAGAAATGTGTCCGATCTTGCTGCATTTGTAACATCTGATGGGCAGTCTTTGATTTTGATCAATGTCCATTGCGTTAGGGTCCAGCTGATTTGCTGTACTACTTGAACTTGCAGAGTCTCCAGCTCCCAATCGTCCCTGACTCACTGATCCCAATCTGAATTTCCATCGGGGTTTGGGCTGGCTGGGCCTTTGGATGCTCCTTCACTCTTGTTGGCAGAGTTACTGGTCCATGAGGAGTAATACTTCTCCTTGGCTTTTGCCTGTCTCCACTGACAATCCAACTTTACTGCTCTTTGATACCATCCATTGATGGTTTCAGGTACTTCATCAGCCTCTATTATCCTTTTATGGAGTCCAGTATTCAAACTGCATTTAAACTCTTCAATAAGAGCCCTTCCCAGGTATTGGTGCCTTGTGATACCTTTTTATATTTTTGTACATGTTCCTCACACATGCTGGATCTTTGCATCATGGTCCACATTTCCAAGATTTTGGATGACTGCTCATCAGTATCACCAAAATCTCTCCTAATCTGTCTGAACAATTGTTCTGCTGTCTGTGGAAGTCCTTCCTCATTGTCCCCCATCTGTTCCAACAGATTGTCCTTCCAATCTGCTGCAAAACCTTCAGTCATGTATGACAGGACAAATAGGATCTGCTCCTCCTCATCAGACTGCAGGATCCTTAGCTGGATGTATAATTGGCATGTGTTGATAAAGTTGGTGACCTCAGACATTTTGCCTGAGAAAACTGGGGGTTTGGCTATGTCTATTTTAGATGTTCTGCCATCTCTGGCTCTGGGAATATTGAATACCATTCCTGGCAATATGTTTATGACATTGGTAGGAGGGGGTGGCTCTGCTGCTGCTGTGGTGGCTTCTGCAGCATTTGCTTGTAGCTGTGTTAGCTGGTTTTGGAGTGTTTGGATGGTTGTGGCTTGCACATTGAGGAGATTCAGCAGTTCTGCTGATGTCATTTCTTGGGGTTCTGCCATGCTGTGATAGCCTGGCAGTGGCAATGTAGGTGATGGGGTAATAGAAGAGGGAGGTGGTGAAAAAGGCAGTGTGGGTTCTCCAATGAAATCTGCATCAGAGTTGAATAGTAGGTTCGGATTTAGAGTTGCTGGGTTAGGTAATATAATGGGAAATGGTGCTGGTTCCCACTGGTGTTGTTCCTCTGTGATAGAGTTTGCTGATTGTGATGATGATGATGATGATGTGGTTGATTCCCCTTCTGATGAACTAAATCCATTGTCATTTGGAACAAGATCACCTGTGACAGCATCCCAAAATGTATTGTTATTTGTATCTCCTATTTTGTACTTGTACATAAGTGAGGGAGGTCTTGGCCTGTCACTTGCTTGGGAAGGTATGTACAAAATGTGCACTCAGGGTCTACAACCACCCCTGTAGTGCTACAATATACTATACTGACTACTGGATTTATTTATAGATGAAGGGTCTATCTAAACTGGGTCCAAATGATTGTCCAGTTGCCACTACACTGTATGGGTGCAGGCCTTTCTCAGAGACATGTGGGCAAGTGTCAGCTATCTCCAAGGGGTACAAGAAAAAGTATTTATGTATTTATGAATATACATAGCATTCAGAGGCCTAGACCAGGGCAATTTAACATGCTAGGGGGCTGGTGAGGCTTGTCCCTAGATATGGATCATGTATTGTGTGATAAGCCCAGCACTGGTATCCTGTGCGCAGGTAACCCTATCAACCAGGTTAGGTTCTTTGGTTTGCATAGACCAGGAATGTAATGCCAAGTTAGTTGAGGGCCATGAGGCAGGGCCACAGGTGCACAGTTTTATAGCATCCAGCAACTTATATGGTGCTTTTAGAGTTGGGATTACAACTGTGGTGATCCCCCAATGCCCTGTCCACTTAACCCTGTGGTCTGGGTATGCAAGCATTGGGGTTGTTAGAGATGGAAGTTGAGTTCTACTATCAGGAACCCCTCAGCATGATGCCTAAGAGCCCCAACAGGAACTGATGGAGATGAGAGGAGGGGAAGAAACTCAAGAGAACTCAACTGAGGACTCTGGGTGCTGAATTGCACTCTTTATATACTATGACAGGTGGTCTGTGCACTACCCTAAGCCCTACTCTAAATATAGTACAATATGAGTAAGATGACTGTGCATGTAGTAATAGCAATGTGTCATCAGTGCCATGCTCCGGTATCTTATCTACTACTTCCTATCTAAGTGCTAACTGATAGGTGCCTGCTTAGTCAGCACATGTTTATATAATATGAAGAAAATAAATAATAAAAGTAAAATGACTTAGTGAAAATGCAATGCTTTTCAGTTGGTCATGACACTATGCCAGTACTACAGATGCCTGATCCCACTTGACCCTTTATTCTTCAGACAGACACATCAACTAAAGCAATAGGAGCAGTCTTGAAACAGGCAGATGAAGCAGGATCCCTGCACCCCTGTGGATTCATTTCACATGCATTAACACAAATGGAGCAAAATTACCAGATCTATGACTGGGAACTCTTGGCAATCATTAAGGGATTGATGACTTGGCAACACCTACTGCATGGATTGCCCCATACCACTATTGTTCACTGTGATCACAAGAATTTGTCCTATTACTGAACTGCTCAATGCTTAACACCCAGACAAGCTAGATGGTCATCACTACTGTCAGAGTTTGACTTGTGCATTGAACATGTTCCTGGTACAAAAATGTTTGAAGCAGATGCCCTATCATGACATCCTGACCATATGGGTAGTGTTGTTCCAGCCCAGCTCGGCCAAAGGCTGCAGCTCACGCCTGGCTTGAGGCAGCTCCGGCTTTTTGAAAAGCTGGGCCAAGCCCAAGCCCCAACTCTTGTCCTGGCTCAGGCTCAGCTCAGCCCAGGCCAAGGCTTTTCACATACTAAGTGCATTATTTCAAATTTAGTCTGACTTGATTACAATTTCTATGTCATTCTCATTGTCTGTCAGCATTTCATCCCAACCTGTTGTCTCTTCTGTACCTTCCTCATCTGAATTATCAAGCCTTGATATCAGTCACAGTGATTGTGGGCATTTTTTGTGAAGTAAGCAGGGATGGGTGCTGAGAGAGGTAGACAAGAGTGAGTGGGTAGCCATTTTGTGCATCCTAACTGTGTTCTACTTGCCCAGCTGTCAGATGAGGTGAACGATGAGTGACACAACAGTGAGCTTCAAGTAGTACCTTGGTAATGCATGTCCAGTGTTTGGCACTGCTTTTCGAAACCTGGGCCTGGGCCCCCAGCTCCAGCTTTGCAAATACCCAAGCCAGGCCAAAGCTGTCTTCAAGCCCTCATAATGGCTTGGCTGGGCCAGGCTCAAACAGGCTTGGCTTGCAGCCCAAAGCCAGGCCTGGCACAACACTAGATATGGGGAACAGTGAATTACAAGAAAACATCATAGTCCTGCCCAAGGATTGTTTCATTTGCCTCATTTCAGAAGATCTAGTTACAGAGATTCAGAAAGCAATGTCAAAAGATGATTTTGGACACATTTTAATTGAAGTAATTACCACACATCATGCCCCACCAATCAAGTTGAATATACAAGATTGGTCTTACACAAACAGCATTGTGCACTATCTCGGCAAGACCTACATCCCTGATCAGGATGGATTACGAACTAGACTAATTAAGGAAACACATGAAGCACAATCATCTGGCCACCCTGGATGTCTCAAAACTCTGGAGCTCCTGAAATGTGACTATTGGTGGCTGGGTATGCTTAAGCACACTAGGGAATGGATTGAAAGATGCGCCCTCTGCCAGCAGATGAAAATCAACATGCACCCAAATATACCAGCTCTTTTCCTGATCCAATCAAAAACAATGTGCCCATTCCAGCAAGTTACCCTTGATTTCATCACCAATCTACCCCTTCCTGACAGCTTTGACTCAATCCTGGTCATGGTGGACCATGGTCTTACAAAGGGGGTAATTTTCACACCTTGCAAGAAGACAATTGATGCCCTAGGAACCACAGAACTCTATGTCTCCGAAATCTTTAAATGGTTCAGTCTACCTGATGTTCTAATCTCAGACTGAGGACCCCAGTTCTCCACAAAGGTATTCCAGGAAATACAAAAAGCACTAGGAATCGACCACAGAATGAGTACAGCTTATCATCCTCAGACAGATGGAGAAACAGAATGAGTCAATCAGGAACTAGAAGTTTACCTTCGGATGTTTTGCACTAGTGAACCACATCTATGGAAACTGCTTCTCCTGATAGCCAAATTTGCTCACAACAACCAACATCATGACACAATCAAGACTTCCCCATTCAGACTAATGTATGGAACAGACCCTGTCACACTTCCCACTGCTACAACACAAATGACTACACCTGCAGCTGAAGAACACCTTCAATTCCTTAGAAAAGCTAGGGAAGAAGCATTAGCAGTGCATGAATTAGCCAGACAGTTAGTGGCCAGGCAACACAAAGACAAGGCAATATGATTTGAAAAGGGCACCAAAGTATGGCTTGAGAACAGAAACCTTCACATACCATATCAGTCCAGAAAGCTAGCACCAAAACGAGATGGACCCTTTGAGATTGAACAAGTAATGGGACCTGTGACTGTTACAGTTCTCTTTTCCCTTTAATGGTTCACATTTACTTGTTACAAATCCATAAGTTACACTTTGGAAGTTATCTCCTTTCATAGTTACCTTCACCTTTCCTTTCTCAGATAGCTATGCCTTTTCACCTTTAGTTCCCATTGTTCTTTAAACATATATAAACCCCTCTCATGTACTGTAGTTCTTTAGTTCCAACTTAGTTGAATCATATCTACAACTTGAATGCTCTTTTGCTTGTTGCCTCAACCACTCTCCTTGCTCTCTCTCTAGCCTTCATCATCATCAGACTTAGTGCCTAGAACTCTTGTCCAGTTACTGGGAACAGACCAAGACTCTGTTTGTCACTGTAGACTTGAATGCTGAACAATGTTGTGGACATTGACCATAACAGTGACATATAAGCTGAAACTCCCAAAGCAATGACACATTCACCCTGTGTTTCATACATCCCTCCTTACTCTGTACCAAGAAACAACTGTGCATGGCCCAAACTACATGAAACCACCTCCTGATCTTGTAAATGGACAAGAAGAATTTGAGGTTGAAGCAATTTTAGCCCACAGGAAGCGAGGCACAGGCTACCACTATCTAGTTAAATGGAAGGGCTATGGGTCAAATGACAACTCTTGGGAACCTGCCTGCAATCTTTCAAACATGACTGACATCCTATCAGAATATCAGCAACATCAACACCTCTGAATCATGACTTGATATAGAAACTGCCATACTCTAAAGCAAAACCACTACTACACAAAATGAAACTGCTCAACACTCTCTTGATACACTATAGCTGTTAAGGAAAAAACCATTTTCACCCACATATAGTACCTTCCCTTCCAACATGCACCCAAAGCACCAAACCTGTCAGAGAAATTAACCCAAACAGTGGCAATGGTCACATGATATTACTGCATTCCCCGACTTAATTGCAATCATCAGAAGAATCCATCAGGAACAATGGAGATCTTCTGCCATGCAGTACAACAGTACCTCCCCAGATTTTATCAGCTACAATTCTTAGTCAATGACTTACCATTCTACAATATGGACCCACCAGCTTACCAGAATCTAGCAATAAAGAAAACCAATGTTTATGACACAAGCCATGGCAAACTCTTATGCCTAGAAGTGTACAAGAAACTTGACAAAATCTCAAAAAAGGCACAAGAAATTGGTGCACAGATCTGGTTATCTCACCAAGTGATCAGACTCCCAGGAAGGCCAATCCTATCCATGGAAGACTACACTGATGACCTCCACTACCTGCTTGATGAACAAAAGAACATAGTACTCAACATTGTCAGGAAGATTAGGAGATTCCTCTCCAAACCAGTCACCAATCTTAGCACCTACCAGTTTATGGACTTGGAGATGTTCATCAGGGAAGATCATGAACTTCTCACAAACCCTGACATCCTGAATCAAATAGAAATGACCGATTCGGACCTAGACCTGGATTATGAAGATGAGGACAACCTATAAAAGATGATCTGCCCAATATCAAGCAACTGTCTTACTTGCTTCAGAAAACAATGTTCACCTTTTTTGCCCTTGCTGCCTACTTCACTGCTCTCCTCCTCATTTTTTGTGCTCACTGGCACATCGACAAAACTGCTGCTCCCTTCTCACCTTTCATCACCATCCCTGACCTCCTGCTTGAGGTCTTTATTGAAAATACCACCATTGTCCACTTTGAGGACAATGACCTTCATGTCCACCCAGCTGACCTCCTCCCTCAGGTACACCCAGAGGACCATCATCTCCCCCACTTCACCCAGTTTGTTAAATGAAACACCACACTCACCATTGTTGCTGATGCTCTCACTGCCACCACCTGTTCTATCACCAACCTCTCCTCTGCCACTGATAACCTTGCCACCCTCACTCCCACCATTGACCCACATGAAATGACCTATGAGGAACATGATTCATTCCTACACAATGCTCAGAATCTACATCATGCTGCCAAGGCACTCAAGTGGAAGGTTGAGACTTCCACAAAAGAACTGGACAATGCCATTAAGTGGGCAGAATCCAGGACCAATCATGGCTGGATGACTTCTGGCTGGTAGAAGTTGGTGACTTCTTGCATACAAAGGGGGTAATGTTACAATTCTCTTTTCCCTTTGTTTACAGACTATGTTTACTCATTACAAACCCACCATTAAACTTGGACATTATCTCCTTCTGTAGCTACCTTCACCTTTCCTTTCTTAGTTAGCTATGCACTTTCCCCTTTAGTTCCCATTGTTCTCCGAACATATTTAAACCCCTCTCATGTACTGTAGTTACTTAGTTCCAACTTAGTCAAATCCTATCTACAACTTGAACACTCTCTTTTGCTCATTGCCTCAACTGCTCTCCTCACTCTCATTCTAAGCCTTCATCATTGTCAGACTTAGTGCCTAGAACCCTTGTCCAGTGGCTGGGAACAGACAGAGACTCTGTTTGCTGCTGTAGACTTGGACACTGAACAATGTTGTGGACATCAACCATAACAGGTGCTTACTAACTTTTTGAGGTGACCAGCTGTTTACACCTAACCCAGTAGGGTCATTATCCTAAACAACATATCTGACCAACATGACCAATCTGTCCTCTCAAGCCAGTCTAGTGCCCTGCAGCAGTTTGGACCCACCATACCCACATTTGCATTCCAGGGTGCACTAATAGGTCTGTGTATTTGAACTCTTCCACTTTGGATGGGAAATCTGCCAGGGAGGCTACACTCCCCTAGACTACTATGGCCCACTGCCCTCACAGGTCAGCTTCCTGTTACCCCAATCATTTCACACTCCTTGGTCTGGATACCTTCCCATTAACTGGTGCTGCACTTATAGTAGAGGGGCTCACCATGCCTAGCCTTTTACAGGGGGATGAGTCCCAACCTGTGTCACAGGATTAGACTAACCAAACTAGATCTACCAGGGAGTGAGACCCCAATGAGTCCAGCCCAGGAGTGCCTTTATTGGGTGGTTTTTTGGCAGATCCAACACACCAATTTTCTCCTGTTACTGCACTCTGTACAGCCTAGTGTGTGGATGTCTGCTCCGCTGCTCATCCTTGATATGTGACTCAATGAGTCCCTGCAACAAGAACTCCTGCTTACTCAGATTCCACACTGATCTGATGTAAGGGGCCTTCCTATTCATCTGCTGAGACACCCTAATGGGGATGTTGCTAGAGGGGTATCCACCTGTTCCCAGGGTCAATTTTGCACAATCGACCTGCACCCCTGCAGAACTCTTTGATTTGATCCCAACATGTGACACAGGGAGGTGGTGCCTGGGTTTTTGCTCTGGTGTCCTCATGCTCACAGAACTAACCACAGTATGTGATTGGTATCTAGAGACTGTGCATCCTTGATACACAGCACTCTCCTGCATTGCCTTCGGGTGTTTTCCCACCCTCTTCCACTGCACTGGCTGCCATTCCCTCCAACCCACTATCCTGGGGCAGGATGGCACTCACACTGAGCACAGTTGTGTTGCCTGAGCTGTGACCTGTGAAAAAGATACTGAAAAGGAACCCATATTGGTTCCTGTAATGGATGCACTTTGCATTGTGCCTTGAGTTGTTGTTGCATTGTCAATGCCTGAGAGTGATTTTGCCTGTAATGCTGGCATAGCAGTCAAAGTTGCAGTTGGTAGTCATATACCTGTGTGAGGTAGTCTTTCAAGGCTCTTGATTATGTTACAAGGTCAGTAGACCAGGTCACACAACCAGAGGAGAAAGGAAGAAAGAAAAGAAACTCTGTAGCACTGTCTACAACAGTGACTATCAAGGGCCTTGGGCTCCAACTACTACTATTGTTAGGACTAATCCTTGACACAATCACAAGCTTCAGAGGAGAAAAAGATATAGAGACGAAGCTATTAGACACAGTAGTCTGTAACCTACAAGGAGGAAACAATCTAGAGTCTTAAGGACTCCTACCTACGGAACGCACTCCTTATATACCTGAGCCGTTGGTCTGTGCGCACAGTCTGCACAGCCGCTAAGGCTATGCACGCGCAGCAACAAGACCCAGACCCATCTCCCAGACCTATCCGGACTCACCCATACTCCTGGTTCCTTCCCGTGAACGCCGTTTCACCCAATATCCCCTAATAGCCCTGATTGTATAGCCACCCTGGGTTATATAATCCTCCTGCCATATCTGGATAGGGGTCCCGCACCATATGCTCGCGTCTTGTTATACATCCGTAGGCCTCTGAATAAAATAGAGAAAAATACAGAAAAAAGTCCATATCGTAACATGACCTCCTCCTTAAGACTTCACGTCCCGGGAAGTCACACGTTGGTCGTAAATTGCTTCAGCGCCAAACGCTATATCATGTGATGGTTTGCCTTAGGGGAATCAAGAGTGGGTTTAACCAGCCCACTGCGCTCAAGGTCTCTTGAGAACGCCCCATCCGTGTCGGGTGCAGCGTAGATGAGTTTGCGGTCACCCTTCCATCTTTGCCAATTCCGTTTTAACTTGTCGAGGTAGTCACGCTCGAATTTGCCGTCTTCCCAACCGAACAACCGTTTGGGAGCCTTTGTATCCATGTAGTTGTGCCAATTTTTAAACCATAAGTCTGTGATTGCCAGTCGCCGGGGAGCACTTGGATTTTGCCTGTGGAACTTCTGAACCTCTTTCTTAGCGTTGGCGAGGTTCTCTGCAGGTTCCCATGTAGATTCTTCCACTGGGTAATTCTTCCACTTGACCAAGTATTCCAGTCTGCCACCATTTCGTCCGCCGACTCTACTGTCCATAACTTCTTCAACTTCGTACTCATCGTCTTTGGATTCCTCCACCATCTGTGCCTTTTTACGTTTGGCAGCTTTCTCGATTTGGTTGGGGAATTCTGGGGCGATATAGGGTTTCAGGAGTACCTCATTAAAGACATTGTAGATTTTCCAGGCTGCGGGAATTTTTAACCGATATGCAGATGTGCCAACTTTCTCAACCACTTCCAAGGGTCCCACAAACTTGCCATCTAACTTCTTAGTTGCTCGAAGCATCGGCAAATTTTCTGTACTGAGGTATACCTTATCTCCTGGTTGATAGTTTCGCGCTGGTGTTCTGTGTGCATCCCACCGCTTCTTCATTGCTTCAGCGGTTTTTTCCAGTGCAGTTTTGGCCTTAGCGTGGACATCCTTGATTTCTTTAACCAGTTCCTCCATGACAACAGTTTTTGGTTGATACAGTGGGTTCATCCCCTTGTTGGGATGTCTTCCATAGTTCATGAAGAATGGTGAAAACCCCGTAGACGAGTGTATCTGGTCGTTATGGCAAAATTGGGCTACCGCGAGCCAGTCACTCCAGTTGTCCTGCCAATGGTTGACAAACATGGTCAGGAATTCCTTAACTTCCTGATTTACCCGTTCTGTCTGTCCATCAGTTTGTGGATGATACGCCGTAGATCTATTAGCCTGTATTCCTAGGATCCCATATAGATCGTCCATGAATTTTGAAACAAATTGTGGTCCCCGATCACTGATGACCTTTTTTGGTAAACCATGTTCCTGGAACACATTATCTCTGAACAAGACTGCTACTCCTTGCGATGTGATTGACGACGTTGTTGGGAGGAAGTAAGCCTTCTTTGTAAACCGATCTACCACAACCATGATCATGTCATTGCCTTTTGAGTCCGGTAATGGTCCGATTAGATCTACCGAGATGACCTCCCATGGTGCATCAGGGATTTCATTTGGATTTAACGGCGCTGCTCTTGGCTGTCGATCCGGCTTTGCTCTCTGGCACGTTTCACATCCTCGTATAAAGCGTTCAATGTCCTTTTGCATTTGCGGCCACCAGAAATTACGAGTGAGACTTTCCACAGTTTTAACTACCCCTGAATGTCCCCAGGAATGATGAATCTGAATTAGGTCTCCCCTGATCCGCGCGTCCGCTGGGACGTAAATCCGACCCTTCCATTCAACTAACCCTTTTTCGATTTTAAAGTCAGGGTCTTGTTGTTTGATGCCTTGTCAAACCTGAGTTTCCCATTGCCGAGCCGAAACCTTTTGAATCTCCTTAATGATGTCCTCGATTGCCCGATCATCATCATAGACCCTTACAAACAAATGATCTTTCAGGAGTATCACTCCTTCATTATCATTCTGTCCCTTTTCGTGTCCTGCTCTTCTTGACAATAGGTCTGCTTTCGAGTTAGACTTCCCAGATCGATGCTTAATTACGAAGTTGAACTCCTGCAAGTCCATGACCCATTGTGCCTGCCGTCTGTTCAGATTCTGCGGTTTCCGAAAGTATGTGAGGTTTTGATGATCTGTGAGAACCTCAATCTGCTCTCTTGCACCTTTCAGGTAATGAGACCATTCGTAAAACGCATGCATGACTGCAAGCATTTCCTTGTCGTAAATCTCATAATTCCGTTCAGCTTCATTTAACGACTTTGAAATAAATGCCACAGGTTGCCATGTGCCGTCCTTGCTCTGCTGGGACAAAATTCCGCCAATTGCAAAGTCAGACGCATCTACTTCGACACAAAATTGACCATCGTCGTCAGGAATTTTGAGGACTACCTCCCTCGCCACAAGGTCTTTCAGTCCCTGAAAGGCCAAAGTCTGCTGATCCGTCCACGTCCACTCAACCTTCCCGGTAAGACCCGTCAAAGGTTTCGCCATTTTAGCAAAACCTTGCACAAAACGCCGGTAGAAGTTAATAAAACCCAAAAATTGCTGTAATTCACGCTTGCAAGTAGGAATCGGCCAGTCAACCACTGCTTGTACCTTGCCTTTCTCCATTTGAATTGAATCTTGACTGATGACAAGTCCAAGGAAGTCAATCCAAGGCTGATCAAACCAGCACTTCTCTGGTTTCAAAGATAACTTGTGATTCTCCAGCTTTGCTAAGATACGGTTAACATGCATCGTGTGTGCATCCTGCGATTGAGAGAACACCAAAATGTCATCCATGTAAATGACGACCCATCCTTCGGTGATTTCTTGCCTAAAGATATCGTTCATCATTGTCTGAAATGTTGCAGGAGAATTACAGAGACCAAAAAACATGACCAGAGGTTCAAACAGGCCTCAGTGAGTTTTGAAGGCTGCTTTCCACTCATCACCTTCTTTGATCCTAATGTTGTTATATCCCCATCTAATATCCATTTTCGAGAAGACCTTGGCTTTCGATAATCGGTCAATCAGCTCGCCAATCAATGGTAATGGATATCGATTTTTTCGCGTGATGTCATTTAGCTTCCGGTAATCCTGTACTGGTCTTAGTTTACCATCCTTTTTCTTAACGAAGAAGAATGGTGACGCTTGTTCAGAAGTACTTGGTCTAATCCGTCCGGATTTCAGGTTTTCTTCCAGGAATTCATCCAGCTGTTCCCGTTCTTCTTTATTCAACGGATACACTTTACAATCAGTCGGCTGTCCTCCGGGAATAAATTCGATAGCATGATCCCATGGCCGTCTCGGTGGTAATTCATCAAACGTTTCTTTTTCGAATACCTTCCGATATTTGAGGTAATGCCCTGGTACCGTTTCTTCTAAAGACCGTTTTTTTGCTAGCCAGCGCCTCCTTTGCTGCAATGTCGGTTGAGAGCGGTCGTAACTTCAACTCTTCCGATCCTATATGTACAGCCAGTAAACATTCTCCATCTTCTAAGGATTCGGTTTCATCCACCTCCTCCTCAGGCTCGGTCACACTGGACTGGTTCCAGCAAGTTCCTGGACAACGGCTGAAAGTTATTTCATGCTTCTTCCAATTCATGCTAGGATTATGTAATTGTAACCAGTCATGTCCCAAGAACAAGTCCGTCTTTCCAAGTCATGCCACACAGCAGTCCATGACTTCTTCGTGGTCTCCAATCCGTAGTTTGAACTGAACCATGTACTCGATATTCCCCATCGTATTACAAGTCCCATCTGCATTGTAGACTGGTACCAGCCGTAAAAGGCGTCGTTTGTTCATCCGATGCTTCTCTACAAACTCATTGTTAATGCACGACCCTGTGCATCCTGAGTCAACTAAAGCCATGACAGGAATTGTGGATCCTGTATCCATAGTGGTTATGATTCCTTTGAGGTTCATTTCTTGTTTTCCTGAAGCTTTGACAATTTGTTGTCGCAGCTGTGTCAAGTTCCACATTGCTTCGGATTCTGACTGTTGATTTAGTTCCTTCAGCAATTGCGGTGTTACTTCAGATAAACGTTTCTCATGAACCCATCCCTTTAGACAGTCTATAGCAACCTGTTTGTTTTGTTGCCATATCCTTCTCATTACCCATGCAGGGGTCCATTGTTTGATCCGGGGTTTGGCGCTCACACTTAAGTTTCGAATTCGATGAATATGAGAAGAATATTCATATAATAGTCCTTGTACATTTACACAAGAATCATTGTTCATTTTTGAAACTCTATCAGCCAGCAGCGCTGAGCGCTTGCCTACTGGCTTCCGCCAAAACCCTTTTCCTTTCCGAGCTCTTTCCATTGCTCCTCAGTGAGCTCCTCTATTCTGACTTCTCTTGTCCTCCACTTCCCCGTGTCCTTCCATCGGGGTTTTCTAGGTTCTGGGCAATCTCGTGCAAAGTGTCCTTTTTCGCCGCAATTGTAACAGCTTCTGGTAACTGGTTTCTTACTTTTATCCACATCCATGGCATTCAGATCCTTGGATGTTGTTGGCGTGCTGTATTGAAACTGGTTCGGCTTGCTATCCTTAGCGACCATTTTTTCCTTATATCCACCTTTTTGTTTATCCGGCCCGTATGCTTCTGTTGCTTTACGATAAGCTCTCGCTAATTCTATTGCCCGATCCTGGATCTGTTTCAGGGTTGCATCATCTCCTAGATTCCCGTGCCTAATCAGATCTCGTCCTAATGCAGGATTAATGTTTTGTTTGAACAATGCGATCAACGCTCTATTGTCCCACCCGACCAATGGTACCAGGGCGTTGAACCTGACTACATGATCCTCTATCATGGTATTTCCTTGCTTCAAAGCCAGGATCACGTCTGTTGCCTTTTCTCGTGTCTCGGTTGACATGAAAAATTCATGCATCTGCGTTGTAAAGTCTTCCCACGAGGTAAAAGGGAACTGGTTTCTTAAGGGACGTCTGATTTCATGATCATTCACGATAACACCTTGATTTAGCGAAGCCCAAGACAGGTTAGTTGGCCATCCAGAGTTAACCATTTCGTTTTGGTATTCTTGGTCCGCATCTTGAACTGCTTTGAGTTTCACTCCTGCCCAATCTCCAGCTCAATTATCTTTTCCTTTTCGGATCCGGTATAAACAGATGGATATTTTTTGATCTAACTGAGTTTCTCGAGCCAGTGTGAAGTACGTTCTCATTTGCCTTAACCATCCATCTACCATACTAGGATCTCCTTCATAATAATCTGGCATCTCGGCTTTGGTAAGAGGTGTGGGCGGCGGTATAGGGTTAGCCCGTCGATACTCATTGACTATTCCAGCCACCACCTGTCCGATCGCTGTGATGGTTCTTCTCGCTGCACCTGCTGTCTCTGAATGACATCTTCTTGTGCCGCTATTTGAGCCGGGGTAGCACCTTGTTACAAGGTCGGTAGACCAAGTCGCACAACCAGAGGAAACAAGGAGGAAAGAAAAGAAACTCTGTAGTTCTGTCTACGACAGTGACTATCAAGAGCCTGGGGGTTCTCAGGCTCCAACTACTACTATATACCCCTCGCCTCATGGCCCCCTCATGCCCGCCTCCCCTTAACCACATGCCCTGCTGATCTAAGCTAGGGCGCTACCATGGGCGCTTGTCCGTCACTCATGTCACCGGCTGTGACATGAAATCGTCGAATCGTAACATTACCCCCCCTTAAGGGTTCGGTTCCACACGAACCATGTCGGGGTCGTCGTCCGGGAGAACGTAAAGGGCTGCTCGATCGCCCTTCCATTTGCGCCATTTGCGCTCCAAGCGTTCTCGGTAGTCGCGTTCAAACTTGCCGTCTTCCCAGCCAAACAACCGTTTTGGAACATGTGTACTGGTGTGATTTTGGTACCTCCAGAAAGCGTTCCTGGGTAGTCGTCGAGAAGCAGGGGCATTAGGATGTTTCTGGTGAAACTCCTGAATCGCCTCTCCTGCGTTCTCCAAATTCTTGAGTGGTTCCCAGGTGGATTCCTCGACGGGGAAGCCCTTCCACTTGACAAGGTATTGAATCCCACGACCTTGTACGCGACTGTCCAAAACTTCCTCTACTTCGTACTCTTCACCCTGTACCTTTGCTTCCTCTTCCGCCCTCTTCGTGCTCAACTCCTCATCGCGTCGCTTCTGCTCCGGGAAAGCTGGTTGTGTGTACGGTTTCAACAGTACTTCATTGAAAACATTGTACACCTTCCATGACTTGGGAAGATCCAGTCAGTATGCGGCGGAGCCAATTTTTTCTAACACCTTGTATGGTCCATAGAACTTGCCGTCAAGCTTCTTGGATGCTCGTACATGTGGAAGATGTTCCGCATTGACATAAACCTTGTCACCAACTCGATATTCTCTAGCAAGACGTTTTCCCTTGTCGTATTGTTTAGCCATGCGCTCGGCTGCCTTTTCCAAGTTTTCTGCTGCTAGGTCGCACGCCCCGCGTGCGTTCTCCACGAACTTCTCTACTTCTGCTACCTTGGTGGTTAATTTCGGGTCACTCCACTTCCTTGGATGTTTTCCGTTGTTCAGATAGAATGGGGTGAAACCCGTAGCTGAGTTTTCTCTGTCATTATGACAAAACTGAGCAAGCGCCAAATGCTCGCTCCAATCATCCTGTTTGTCATTTGTATACATTGCCAGAAACTTGCGCACTTCTTGGTTGACCCGTTCTGTCTGTCCATCGGTCTGTGGATGATACGCTGTGGAAGGGTTTCCCTCGATGTCCAACAATCGAAATAGTTCTTTCATGAACTGGGAGACAAATTGGGATCCCCTGTCACTGATGACCTTCTGTGGGAGTCCGTGATCCCTGAACACATTATCACGGAAAAGTCTGGCCACTCCCAATGATGTGATCGTAGAGTTTGTTGGCAAGAAGTATGCTTTCTTGGTAAAACGATCCACGACTACCATTATCATGTCAAAGCCTCGCGATTCCGGAAATGGTCCCATGAGATCCACAGACACATCCTGCCATGGTTGACCAGGTACGCTATTGGGTCGTAGCGGTGCTGCCCTCTTTGTTCTGTCCGGTTTGACAGTTTGGCATGTTCTACACCCTGTGACATACAGTTTAACGTCCCTAGCCATGCGCGGCCACCAGTAATTTCGTGTGATGACCTCCAAGGTCTTGTCGATTCCGTAATGTCCCCATTCGTGATGGATATTGAGAATAGATTCTCGTACCCTTCGGTTTACTGGGACATAAATTCGACCTTTCCCAAGTTACGATTCCTCGTTCCAATTTGAAGTCGGGATCTTCATTCTTGAGTCCTTCCACTACTTGTGACTCCATTGCCGTCTGTTGATTCTTGGCAATCTTCTCCTCCAACTCTGTTAACGCATCGTCATCGTCATAAAGACGAACAAAAAGATCGTCTTTAAGGAGAATGACGCCTTCGTTGTCAATCTCCTCCCCCTTATGGTCTGTCCTCCAGGACAGAAGATCCGCCTTACTATTGGATTTGCCCGAGCGGTGTTTAATCACAAAATTGAACTCCTGCAAGTCCAAGATCCAACGCGCCTGGCGGCGATTTATATTTTGCGGCTTTCCGAAAGTACGTGAGATTCTGATGATCCATTAAAACCTCAACCGGAACAGCCGTGCCTTTCAGGTAGTGAGACCATTTGTAAAAGGCGTGCATGACTGCCAACATCTCCTTATCATAAATCTCGTAGTTGCGTTCCGCCGGAGTGAGAGATTTGGAGATGAAGGCAACGGGGCGCCACAGGCCGTCCGACTGCTGTTGAGACAGGATGCCACCGATGGCAAAGTCGGATGCATCAGTCTCGACCCGGAATTGACCTTCATCAGCCGGGATGGCTAATACGACTTCTTCGGCGATGCGCTGTTTGAGACCGATAAACGCTCGTTGTTGGTCGGACAGCCACTGCCACTCGGTATTGCCGGTGAGAAGGGTCAATGGTTTGGAGATCGAAGCAAAACCCTTCACGAAGCGCCGGTAGAAGTTAACAAAGCCAAGAAACTGTTGAACGTGTTTCTTGCAAGTAGGGACAGGCCAGTCAACAATGGCCTTGACCTTGGCTTTATCCATACTGATTGAATCATGGGAAATAATCAATCCCAGAAACTCAATGGTGGCTTTGTCAAACCAGCACTTCTCGGGTTTCAGTGACAACTTGTGTTCCTGCAACTTGGCCAATATTCTGTTTACATGAGCTGTGTGACTCCTTTGGTCCTTAGAGAACACTAGAATGTCGTCCATGTAAATCACCACCCATCCTTCAGCAATTTCCTCCCAAAAGATATCATTCATCATGGTCTGGAATGTCGCTGGGGAGTTGGTGAGGCCAAAGAACATGACCAAGGGTTCGAAAAGGCCTCGATTTGTTCGAAAGGCGGCTTTATGTTCATCACCATCCTTGATACGAACATTATTGTATCCCCACCGGATATCCATTTTCGAGAAGACCTTTGCGTGGGACAGTTTATCGATGAGCTCAGAGATGAGCGGTAAGGGATACCGATTTTTAATGGTCATCTTGTTGAGTTTACGATAATCCTGTACTGGTCGAAGTGAACCATCTTTCTTCTTAACAAAGAAGAAGGGTGATGCCATTGCTGATTTGCTGGAGCAGATGCGTCCGGTCTCTAAATTATCTTTGAGAAACTTCTCGAGTTCCTCCTGTTCCGCACGGCTTAGGGGATAGATCTTTGCAATCTAACATCTTAGCACCAGGTACCAATTCAATTGCGTGATCCCAGGGTCTGCGTGGTGGTAGTTCATCAAAGGGTCTGTTTCTCGAAGACCTTTCGGTAACCTAAGTAATGTTTAGGTACGACTTCCTCCAGGGTCCAGGTAATCTTATTTTCCGCAGCAATTTTTGTTGCCGTAGATGCATAAGCCCTGATCCATTCAGAGTCGATATCTTCCCTTTGTACCGCCAACAACCGATCCCCTTCATCCCAATGCACGCCGCCTACTTCTTGCTCCTCCTCAGCGTCTTCGTCCTCGGGCTCCTGGCTTTCGAATCTGGGTAGCATGCACCTGGACAACGACTGAATCGGAGTACGTTCTTACTCCAGTCAACATCGGGATTGTGGAATTTTAACCAGTCGTGTCCCAGGAATAGGTCTGTCTTCCCAGGTTCGAAACACCAAAATTCCCAAGTCTCCTCGTGCGTGTTGATTTTTACTTTCAACTGCAACCATTTCTGATAATCGCCCATCAACGTTCTCTGAACCATCGGCGTTGTAAACAGGAATAGGGTGGGGGAGTTTTCTCGTGTTGAGATTATTCCGCTTCACGAAATTCCTATTCACGCACGAACCCGTACACCCCGAGTCCAACAAAGCCGATATCGTAATGGACTGTCCCGTTGTGACATCAGTAACCGTCATGGGTACGTTTAATTGTCACTTTCCGGTCCTACTACCTGCTTAGGCTTATTCCTTAAGTGGTTTAAGTACCAGGCCGCTTGCGTCTCTGTCGCACTATTCAGACTCTGTACCAGAGCTTCCGTTACCTCTTCCGTCCTGGAGTCATGACTCCAGGATCGAAGAGATTGAAGGGCTTGACCAATGGGTTGTTCCCATATGCGTCTCACCATCCATGGAGTCTGCCAGGGCCTCAAGCGATCTTTTCCCGTTGTAATGGGTTCATCCCTTAGTTTCATCGTTCTTAGTTCATAATCGATGCAATTTAACTTAGTAGATTCGATTGCATGACTAGTATTACATGAGGTCGAACTAGAACTACAGGCCTTCCGGTCGGAATGATTTCCGGTTGGCCGCTTCAAAAACCCAAGGCCTCACTAATGGCCTTTTTGTCATCTTCAGTGGCATCATCGAGCCACTCTTTCCAACCCATTTCCCGCACACGGGTCTTTGCCTTTCCAATTCTTGGGACTTTTGCAATCTCTGCTAATATGTCCCGTTTTTCCACAGTTGTAGCACACGATGGTGCTCTTCTTTCTATCTACATCCATGGCGTTGGGGTCCCAGGTGCTCGACGTCATTGCTGCTGCTGGTGGTGGACCCTTGCATTGCTCCACCAGTCCGAGTCGCAGGCGTTGGTGAAACCCTGTTATGGGTACCCTGCGTCCTCGCTGTCGATACCTGGGGTTGGTGCAACCCTTGCCCTGGATTTACATTAATAAAACTTCTTGGCATCCCGCCAAGCCTTGTTAATTCCATCGCCTTTGTGTACCATTTCTCCAAATCTCCTGTAATGGTCCCATCTCCCGGCGCTCCTGTTTCAACGATCTCAGCCCTAGCTTGAGGATGTAACCCTCTCCGGAATTGCGCAATGAGCGCAATCTCATTATAGCCCGTCAATTGAGCTAATCCTCTGAAGTCGACAATGTAATCTTCTACATTGCGCTTCCCTTGTTGTAAACCCTGAATTTTGCGAATTGCATCGTCCCGGGTTTCCGTTGTTAGGAAGAACTCGCGTGCTTCCGTGTCAAACTCTTGCCAACTTGTGAAAGGTGGCTTGTGTATGAACGCCGCTTGTTCGACGTTTTCCACTCCATCTAATAACGACATTATTCCATGTCGTTCTTGTGCTAGGGTGGTTCCTGCTCTCCAGGTCCCTAATGCTTTTCGTTCTTCCCCGCTCCAATACGTTTTTCCAGTATTTGTTGAAGCTTGACACCTGCCCAATTCCCTGCGCGATTTGCCGATCCACCCCGGATGCGCTGAAGTGCCATTGTCACCTGTCGTGAGACCGTCTTTTGTTTGGTTAGCTGGAAGTATATTGCCATGCTTCTTAACCAGTTGGCAATCAACTCTGGTTGACCTTCATAATACTCTGGCATGTCCAACTTGACCGTGGGTGCAGTCTCCTCTCTTGGTGGACGGAATAGTGTTTCGGCCACTGTGCCTATGCCTTCCGCTAGTGGTCGGATCCGGTTTTCTACGGTCGTTTTCCGAACGTCCTTCCCATGTGGCATTCTCCGCTGTTGTTCCAAATACTGTGATGTATGCAGTAACTAACATGAGAATCGCCGACACGAAGGCGTCGGTAACCGTAAAAACCCACTCGGGCGGTGATCAGGTCCGAAACATCTCCATATTTCACGCGCTGGGGAACCCCATTCCTCATCCCTTTCTACGTGGTAGATTTGACGTCGTCGATCATACGACACTGTCACCTGGATCTCGTCGTTTCGCATATCCTTTTCATAAAGCGATATTTCAATCCAAGATGGATTTGCCTTCCATGCGAAACTTGACCAATACTGTGGCTTAAATAACCACAGGTAACAGTATCCTGGTGTCTCCGGCGTTACGTTCAAATGTCCCCGTTGGGGGAGCGCGTAACCGTTCCATTGTTGTACTCGACTGACCCAGTCTTCCACGTTAATCTCGTATTGGGAACATCGTCCAGCCATCTGATGCTGAATTCGTGTTACTCCCACACCCCAATCTAACAGGTGACCTCCTTTGAATAATGACGTTAGTAATGTCCTTGCAGTTATTCTCCGAGGATACACACTCTTTCTTCGGGTTCTGCGCCTAGGCGCACCAGTCCTCACATCCCGCACCACGCCTCCAGTGAGTAAGCTCTCGATATCCTTCCACGTGTAGGTGTCGACGTCATCAACCTCCTCGTGTTGCGCCAATACTACGTGGAAAGATTCCCTGCTCTGGTCCATCCTGTATTTTGAAACCATGTCGTCTCATCCCTCATTTCGACTCTCCCAAGAGGAAATGTCATATAGTGTAGGGTATTTGGGCCAATCGAATTTTGTCCCAAAACTCCCTTTTAAATAATCGCAGGTACACCACCACACGGATCATGTGTTTGGAATTTTGACCGACATCCTAGTGGTTCGTTTTGTTTTTGCAAAATCTGCCTTGGTTTTTGCTGGACAGGGAAGACTGTCTCCACTGTCTCCTCCATTCTCTTGTACGAGTACATTGTTCCTTCAACGACTCTTCCCCCATTTCCCACAGGAACATGGTTAAACTAAGCCCACATTGCCGTCCGTCGACTCTCCTTTGCCCTCATACTCTTTTGGGGTCGGGTGGCGCCATATTGCGCGGCTTCGTCAGTTCTCAACGGGTCATAACGCTGCTGAACTCGTAGGTAGTGCGCGAGTTTTTTATGTTCCTTGACGCATGAACCATCTGTTCATGGCCTTTTGCGATAATGCCATGACGGCCCACCAATACCAAATCTCGTTGCGTACAATCAAATGCACGCCTAATGTAGCTTGCCAAAACCTGGAAATCCAGTTCGATTTCAAATTCCAGGTTTTGCTCATCATCGAATCCCTGTCCTCCGACTTCTCTTCAAGTTGATGAAAGTGGACTGGGACCACTTCGACTTCTCGTCATGGATCACTTGTTACTTTTACTTCTTTGCATGTGAACCCGGTGTAGAGCGATTCCTCTTGATTGCCCAACTCAATGTGAACACCCGGCATGTTTTTCTACCGGTTGATCATCTCGTCGTACTTGGCGTAGACTTGTTCGTACAATGCCAATGCTGATTTACGTTTATTATCCCAACTCGCTTTTGGGAATAAACCTGCCCAACAAGCTCGTCGGCCGTGTACTTGAAATTGGGAACCGTCTTGGTTCCACCCGGTGTGATAGTTGCCGGCGTCGAAGGTGTGACTTCCGCTACCTTCTTTGGTACCGTCGGCTTGATCTGATGCACCTGCCGCGCCCTTTCCTGGACACGTGGAGCTTGCGCCTTTTCTCTTTCGAGACGCGCCGCCTTGACACGTTCCTTGCGCTCTTTGAGTAACGCTTCCCACGCTTCGGTTTGCTCGGCCCGAGCCACTCTGTCGGCCTCGGCAAGAAGACAGCGTGTCTCCTCTGCCTCATGCCTACGGCGCTCCGCGGCTTTTATGAATGATCCACCGACAAACGTGCATATTGTTGTCGGCGGGGACTGGCTGACGTGCCAGTCGTGCAAGCCGTCGTTTTTCGTAAGCCTGCCACCGTGCGTAGTTTGCATTTTCATGAGCATGCCACTCATCTCGATACGGCTCTCGATGAGCCCTGTAATAAAAACTCCGTCTTGCTCAGATCCCACACCGATCTGACGCAAGGAGCTTTCCTCTTCGTCCGCCTGAGATGCCCTAATGGGATGTCGCCAGAGGGGTTTTCCACGGTTCTTGGGGTCAATTTGGCACGATCGGCCCGAACCACCCGCAGAACTCTTCGATTTTAATCCACCATGTGACACAGGGAGGTGGTGCCCGGTCTTCGCTCTGATGTCCCTTGTGCTCAGGGAACTAGCCCCGATACGTGATTGGTATTCAGAGACTGTGCATCCTTGATACACGGCACCCCCCTGCGTTGTCGTCGGGTGTTTTCCCACCCTCTTCCGCTGCGCCAGCTGCCATTCCCCCCGACCCCACTATCCCGGGCAGGATGGCACTCGCACTGAGCGCAGTTTTGTAGCCTGAGATGCTACCTGTGTGAAAGAAACAGAAACGGAACTCATAACCAGTTCCGGATACGGATGCGCTCTGCTGAGCGACTTGATAGTGTGTTGCGTCGGCGACGCCTTGAGTGATTGCGCTGTTAGCGCTGAGAATCGATGTTGCCTGTGACGCTGGCATAGCGTCGTGGTTCGCAGTCGGTAGACGATACCTGTGCGAGGTGATCTGTTAGGCTCTTGATTATGTTACAAGGTCGGTAAGACCAAGTCGCACAACCAGAGGAAACAAGGAGGAAAGAAAAGAAACTCTGTATTTCTGTCTACGACATGACTATCAGATCCTGGGGGTTCTCAGGCTCCAACTACTACTATATACCCCTCACCTCGCCTCATGCCCCCTCATGCCCGCCTCCCCTTAACCACATGCCCTGCTGATCTAAGCTAGGGTGCTACCATGGGCGCTTGTCCGTCACTCATGTCACCGGCTGTGACATGAAATCGTCGAATCGTAACACACCTGCAGGAGCAGGTAGTTCTGTATCTTCAGCCCATGTGGTCCGCCATCCAGTCATAGCATTGTACAAATGTGCCATCATGTCGGTAGTAAATCGGAACACTCCCAGCCGTTTATGTCCTGACCCTTTTCATTCCAAAAAGAACATATATCTCCAGGCTTGAAGTCCATCCATACAAGGCTCCACATGATAGCAATTATCAACCCCTTGAGTGGGTTTGATGGTGATCCGTGCTCTGGTGTTTCTCAACCTGGGATCCCATGACACCAATTCAATATCTGAGGATAGGCGGGCCAATTGTATTGGTTCCAATATTGCACTTTGATCATGCTGAGGTAACAATATCCAGGAACATTAGGATGAACTGAGAAGTTGCTGTATCGTTGGTGAACTTCTACTGCTCCTTCTATATTCCCATTTAGGGCATGCATTAACCAGTTTCTTTCTTTTGCCGTCAAGATCAAGCCATCATGTTTCAGTGTGTATACATTGAAACTGATTAGTAGTAATTTGATGTTGGAGGGCGTGTTGAATAATGCCTCCCGTACTGCTGACCCTGGCTCTAGCTGATTTAGAACATCTTCCAAGGTTTTTCGTTCCCGTGCTATCTGCTGCTCAAGCTCCTTAAAACCGGCGCTTTTGCATTAGCTGTTCATGGCGTATTTTTAGTAACTCCTGCCATGCGTCCTCTTGTTCCCTGATTGCCGCTTCCTCGACGCGCCATGCTGCTAATTTCTCCTGACATTTCACTTCCTTCTGAAGACGTCTTTGTTCCTTCTGCCAGCGCTGCCAAGCCCTGACATGTGCGTCACGGGGTCGGTTGTCGGTCCGAACCTCCTTAGTCAATGTAGTGGGTAATTTCTTTGCTGCGCACCCCTGCGCCCATCCGATTGAGAAGATTATCCCGATTTCTTCAAGGGTCATGCCGGCCCTTGGCAATACGTAGTTGAATGGCCCTGCCATTCCGATTTGTGTTGATCTTCCTAGATCCGCGATTCCAATGACGCCTCAAGTAGAGGGATGTCGCCTCTTCTTCTGTAGACATACTTCCTAATACGCCCACTGTCTGATGCGGCCAATAACGCACCCGCACTCAGATCTTCGATTTTATTCCACCAAATGACCCAAATGTGTGGTGCCCGGGTTTTCACTGAGATGTCCTCGTGCTCAGATCGATAGATCCGATACGTAATTGGTGTTCTCAGACTGTATCTCCTTGATACATGGCACACAAGTGGATTGTCTTCGAGGGTTCCACCCCCTTTTCCGCAGTACTAGTGCTGGTGCCTGCAAGACCCTGCCCGGTCGACTACAGCGCGCTCCAAGCTCTCGTCTAATACTGTTTTGTTGCCAGTAGCCAATTGGCCATAGTCACCTTATAATGATAAGATGAGGCTATCTGTTGTCGGAGTTGTTGTTGCCTAGATTCCTTGAGGCTGTCTGTAGGCACGTGCTGCAACGTGTACAGAGTCAGACGGTTTATAAAACGAAACTCTCCTTGTCACTGTCTGCGACGACGAGCAGGACTTGCTCCGCGCTGTGACCAACGACGAAGGGTGTGATGTAGAAGACTCTAGATTATGTTAGGACTAATCCTTGACACAATCACAAGCTTCAGAGGAGAAAAAGATATAGAGACGAAGCTATTAGACACAGTAGTCTGTAACCTACAAGGAGGAAACAATCTAGAGTCTTAAGGACTCCTACCTACGGAATGCACTCCTTATATACCTGAGCCGTTGGTCTGTGCGCACAGTCTGTGCAGCCGCTAAGGCTATGCACACGCAGCAACAAGACCCAGACCCATCTCCCAGACCTATCCGGACTCACCCAGACTCCTGGTTCCTTCCCGCGAACGCCGTTTCACCCAATATCCCCTAATAGCCCTGATCGTATAGCCACCCTGGGTTATATAATCCTCCTGCCATATCTGGATAGGGGTCCCGCGCCGTATGCTCGCGTCTTGTTATACGTCCGTAGGCCTCTGAATAAAATAGAGAAAAATACAGAAAAAAGTCCATATCGTAACAACTATATACCCCTCACCTAGTGTTCAACACAGGTAACCTGCAGGTATCATTACATGTACCCAGACCCATACCCTCACCTGCAGGTAGTGGTTTAACACAGGTTAATAGCAGGTTGGGGTACAGGTCTTAACCCCTTGGGTACAGGTAACCAGACCCGCATCCTGTATAGCATTCATAGTTCTACTACTAATGACTTGGATGCCAGTATCTAGCTGATAACCTCCCAATCATCGTCTGACCACATCTCATCCTCCCCAGGTTCAGGTAATGATGCCACATGATTTAAATCATTTTGGAGTACATACCCAGCATGACTCCATGCCCCAACACACATGAGAGCCCAGGTTGACTGGGCTGATAACCAATTATGCATGTGGGAGATGATAAGGCAACCTTTGCTGAATACATGCTCAACAGCAACAGTAGAGACAATACTAAGAGATGAAACATGCCTGGAACCATATGATAATCCCTTGCCATATGCCAAAGCCAAGGGTATGATGATCTATTTTTGTACCACCAAGCAAGTGGATCTTCAACACCTTTGATTTGGCCCATTGAAAGATATCATTCAAGCTCATTTGTGAGTTATTCATCAGAACTTGTGTCTGACATGGAGCCATTGCTGTCATTGCTATCAAGGATCACTTGTTGCTTCTACTAAAGTCAGAAAATTGAATAGTGGGGGGAAAGAGCTGAATACCTTCTTTGACAATGCCTTTTGTGATGAAGTGGTGGGGTTTGTTATCACATAGCTTGCATAAGAGCATTGAAATTCCACCTTGATGATATCTTCTGCAGCTTTGACCCATTCTGGGTCCCAGTCTTGCTTCTCAAAGTATTTGAGCTTATATCAAGGGTGGAGGACTAGAGCATTTACTTGAGTTTATGGAGATGAGTCATATTAAGTGTGGAAACTTACCAATAGAAATACGATAGCATCTGAGTGATCCATCAACAAATAATACTTGTTGAGTAAGTTTTGTCTGATTTCGAGCACTGGCACTAGGCCCAGATTTTCAGTGGCCATGGTAAGTTCTTCATGCATTCTGTCCATGGCAGGGATTACCGCTGCAGGACATGGTGTATCAGTGGAAAACTGCAAAGTCACAATTTTGAAAGTCTGGAAACACGATTTGTGAGATGGATAGAAGCATACTAAGGGTATTGTTACCTTAAGTACATTTTGTAGTTGTTTGACGATCTTCCACTCATTCTCTCCTACTTTGTACTGTCAAAGTTTCAGACTGTGCTCACTAGTGAGTTGGTTGATGGCTTCACAGTAGGTATATGCAAACCAGATCATGTCAAATGTCAAATTCCAGCATGTTGAAACATCTGTTAGGACTAATCCTTATACACAATCACAAGCTTCAGAGAAGAGAAATATATAGAGACAAAGCCTAGACACAATAGTCTGTGACCTACAAGGAGGAAAAAATCTAGAGTCTTAAGGACTCCTACCTACAGAATGCACTTGTTATGACTCGATGGTTTCCTGTCACAACAGGTGACATGCGTAATGGACAGGTGCCCATGGTAGCGCTCTAGCTTACATTAGCAGGGCATGTGGTTAAGGGGAAGCGGACATGAGGGGACCATGAGGCGAGGGGTATATAGTAGTAGTTGGAGCCTGAGAACCCCCAGGCTCTTGATAGTCACTGTCATAGACAAGTGCTACAGAGTTTCTTTCTTTTTTCCTCTTCTCCTCTGGTTGTGCGACTTGGTCTACCGACCTCGTAACATAATCAAGAGCCTTGAAGACTACCTCGCACGATGTATCGACCACTGACTGTGACAGCAACCGCTATGCCAGCATCACAGGCAATTCAGAACTCAGGCACTAACAGCGCTGTCACTCAAGGTGTCACCAATGCAACCATTAAAGCCGCTCAGCAGAGTGCATTCATAACAGGAACCGGTATGGGTTCCTTTTCCGTTTCTTTCACACAGGTCGCAGCTCAGGCAACACAACTGCACTCAGTGCAAGTGCCATCCTGCCCCAGGATAGTGGGTTGGGGGGAATGGCAGCTGGCGAAGCGGAAGAGGGTGGGAAAACACCCGAAGACAACGCAGGGGGGTGCCGTGTATCAAGGATGCACAGTCTCTGAATACCAATCACATATCACGGCTAGTTCCATGAGCACAAGGACATCAGAGCAAAAACCCGGGCACCACCTCCCTGTGTCACATGGTGGAATCAAATCGAAGAGTTCTGCGGGGGTGCGGGCCGATCGTGCCAAATTGACCCCGAGAGCAGGTGGATACCCCTCTGGCGACATCCCCGTTAGGGTGTCTCAGCAGATGAACAGGAAGGCTCCTTGCGTCAGATTGGTGTGGGATCTGAGCAAGACGGAGTTTTTGTTACAGGGGCTCATTGAGAGTCGAATCGAGGACGAGTGGCATGCCTGAGAAAACGCCAACTACGCACGGTGGCAGGCTTATGAACAACAAAGGCTTGCATGACTGGCACATCAGCCAGTCCCCGCCAACAACAATATGCACATTTGTTGGTGGATCATTCACAAGGCACGAGGCTGAGGAGACATGCCATCTTCTTGCCAAAGCCAACAGAGTGGCTCGGGCCAAACAGTCCGATGCATGGGAGGTGCTACTCAGAGAGTGCACGGAGTGTGATGAGGCAGTGCGTCTTGAAAGGGAAAAGGCGCAGGCCACACATGTTCAGGAAAGGGCGCAGAAGGCGCATCAGATTAGGCTGGTAGCACCAAAGAAGGCAGTGGAGGTCAAGCCTTCGACACCAGCAGTCATGACATCAGGCGGGACCAAGACAGTTCCCAATTTTAAATACACGGCTGACAAGCTCATAGGCAGGTTTATCCCGAAAGCAAACTGGGATAACAAAAGAAAATCAGCAGTGGCGCTATACGAGCAGGTGTATGCCAAATATGATGAGATGATCAACCGGCTAGAGAATATGCCAGGTGTTTATATTGAGCTGGGCGACCAGGAGCAGTTGCTTTATAACAGGGTTCACATGCAGAAGAGTAACAAGTGGATCTGAGACGAGAAGTCGAAGTGGTCCCAGTCCACTTTCATCAACTTGAAGAAAGTTGGAGGACAGGGGTTCGACGACGAGCAGAACCTGGTATTTGAAATTGAGTTGGATTTCCAGGTTTTGGCTAGCTATGTCAGGCGTGCATTTGATTGCACACAGCACAATTTGGTACTGGTGGGCTGTCATTGGCATCTGTCGCAAAAGGCCATGAACAGGTTGGTTCATGTGCTCAACAGAAACATAAAGAACTTGGTGCACTACTTGCGAGTTCAGCGGTACGATCCATTGAGAATGACAAAGCCACGTAACATGGCACCACCACTGACACCAAACAAGTACGGAGGAGAAGGAGTCCTTGACGGATCCGTCGGGCTCAGCATGACCATGTTCCTGTGGGAAATGGGAGAGGAGTTGCTGAAGGAACAGTGTACTCGTATGAAGGAATGGAGGAAGTCCATCAAGACAATCTTCCCCAGTCCAGCAAAAACCAAAGCGGATTTTGCGAAAACAAAATGAACTGCGAGGATGTTGGTCAAGATCCCCAAACATATGATCTGTGGGTGGTGTTACCTACGATTATTCAAGAAGGAATTTTGGGACAAGTTTGAATGGCCTAAATACCCCACATTATACAACATTTCCTCTTGGGAAATCGAGATGCAGGACGAGACAACATGGTTCAAATTACAGGATGGACCAGAGCAGGGGATCTTCCACGTAGTGTTAGTGCAACCGGAGGAGGTTGATGATATTGACACTTATACGTGGAAGGATATCGATGAACTGACCCACTGGAGTGTGGGAGCAGGATGGAGGACAGTGTGCTTAGGCGCAGAACCCAAAGAAAGAGTGGTGTACCCTCAATGAATACTACAAGATGTAACCAACGTTAATATTCAAAAAAGGTCACCAGCAGAGCGGATGTGGGGAGAGCATGAGTTCAGCATTAGGTGGCTGGACAATGTTCCCCAATATGAGATCAACGTGGAGGACTGGATCAGTCGCATACAGCAGTGGGATGGCTACGCACTCCCACAACGAGGACACACGAATGTATCGCCAATGACACCAGGGTACTGTTATTTGTGGTTGTTCAAGCCACAGTACTGGTCGAGTTTCGCATGGAGGGCAAACCCATCCTGGGTTGAAATATCCCTCTACAAAAAGGATATGCAAAACGAGGAGATCCATGTGTCGGTGTCTTATGACTGACGGTGCCAGATCTACCACATAGAAAAGGATGAAGAGTGGGGCTCCCCAGCACGAGAGGTGTGGAAGTGGTTCGGGCCTGACCATTGGAGAGTTGGATTCACAGTTACCGATGCATTTATGTCCACGGTCCTGATGCTAGTAGCCGCGTACATAGCAGTTTTTGGGACAACGGTGGAAAATGCAACCTGGGAAGGATGGACAGAGAATGATTGTTGCAACCGAGTCCGACCATTTGCGGAGGGAATCAGTACAGTAGCTGAAACATTGTTCTGTCCACCCCAGGAAGAGACCTCTCCAACAGTTAAGTTGGACATGCTGGACTATTATGAAGGACAGCCAGAGTTAATCGCCAATTGGCTGCGAAGCATGGTAATTTATTTCCACTTGACAAAGCAGAGGACGGTCTTGCGCCAGGTGACGATGTCACTCCAATGCATTCAAGGAGGATCTGCCAACCATGCAGGGAACTGGGCTGGAGTCAAGCTCCAACAGATACTGGAGAACGCGTTGGAGTGTGAAGAGCGGAAGGCATTAGGAACCTGGAGAGCAGGAACCACCCCAGCGCAAGAACAACATGGAATTGTGTTGATGTTGGATGGAGTAGAAAATGTCAAGCAGATGGCATTTGTCCACAAGCCACCTTTTACAAGCTGGCAGGAATTCGACATGGAAGCCAGGGAATTCTTCCTGACAACCAAAACCTGGGACAACACGATCCGCAAAATCCAGGGTTTACAGCAAGGAAAGCGCAATGTAGAGGATTACATTGTGGATTTCAGAGGACTAGCCCAACTCATGGGCTATAACAAGATTGCGCTCATTGCGCAATTCAGGAGGGGATTACATCCGCAGCTTGGGCTGAGGATTGTCGAAACAGGGGTGCCGGGAGATGGGACCACTACAGGGGACTTAGAGAAGTGGTACACAAAGGCGATGGAATTGAATAAGGCTTGGCGGGATGCCAAGAAATTTTACAATGTAAATCCAGGGCAAGGGTCACACCAACCCCCGGCATCAACAGCGAGGACGCAGGGCACCCATAACAGGGTATCACCAACGCCTGCGACTTGGACTGGTGGAGCAACACAAGGGCCACCACCACCAGCAGCTACAATGTCAAGTGCCAGGGACCCCAACACCATGGACATAGATAGGAAGAAGAGCACAATTGTGTGCTACAATTGTGGGAAGACAGGACATATCAGCAGAGAATGCAAAAGTCCCAAGAATTGGAAGAGGAAAACCCATGTACAGGAAATAGGTTGGAAGGAGTGGCTTGATGATGCCACTGAAGACGACAAGAAGGCCATTAGCAAGGCCTTGGGTTTGTGAAGTGGCCAACTGGAAATCATTCCGACCGGAAGGCCTGTAGTACTAGTTCAACAATGTGTAATAATAGTCATGCAATTCATTCTACTAAGTTAAATTGCATCAATTATGAACTAAGACAACAAAAAATAAGGAATGAGCCCATTACAATGGGAAAAGATCACTTGAAGCCCTGGCAGACTCCATGGATGGTGAGGCGCATATGGAAACAACCCATGGCCCAAGCCCTTCAAACTCTTTGATCCTGGAGTCATAGTTCCAGGAAGGGGGAGGTAACTGAAGATCTGGTACAGGGCTTGAATAGTGCGACGGAGATACAAGCAGCCTGGTACTTGAACCACTTAAGGAATAAACCTAAGCAGGTGATGTTACAGTTCTCTTTTCCCTTTGTTAACGGACTACATTTACTTGTTACAAACCCATAGTTATGCTTGGACGTTATCTCCTTTTATAGCTACTTTCATCTTTCCTTTCTTAGATAGCTATGCTCTTTCCCCTTATATTCTTATTGTTCTCTTAACGTATATAAACCCTTCTCATGTACCGTAGTTCTTTAGTTCCAACTTAGTCGAATCTTATCCATAACTTGAACGCTCTTTTGCTCGTCGCCTCAACTGCTCTCCTCGCTCTCTCTCTAGCCTTCGTCATTGTCAGACTTAGTGTCTAGAACCCTTGTCCAGTGATTGGGAACAGACCGAGACTCTGTTTGTCGCTGTAGACTTGGACGCTGAACGACGTTGTGGACATTGACCGTAACATAAGTTGGAACTCAGGACTAGCTCAGGGTATCATCCCTAGCCGACACCATTGAGACCCGCAGCTCTCAGGAACGACCCCCAAATGGATCCGTCACCTATAAGGGGAAAACCTACCTTAGACGACGAGAAGTTTTTCTCTACCAACGAACCTGGTACTTTGTTACAGAAGGACGAAAACGAAACGAACCAGTCCCAGACCAACACTTTTCAGGGGACTTTTACTCAGGAGCCTTCAAATTCGATTTACCCGATCAAATCTACCTAGACTGGGGTAGTGAAGTACAAGGAGAACCGCTCTACCTTGTAAAGGAACCAGAAAACGAGCCATTTAGGACCCTCTATAGGAAATTCCTTGGAGACAACGACCAATACGGAATCGCAGCTAATCTTTTAGCAGAGTGGGAGGAATTACTACGAATTGAACAAGCCAAGCTTGAGGAAAACCCGTTTGACACAGATTACTCGAAACAAGGACCACCCCCATCTCCAAAACCCAGAACCCCAAGTAGAACCCCTACTCCAGAACTGAAACCGATCACCAGAACACCAACCCCTGAACCACCAATTAACCCCGAACCACCGATCACTCCTGAACCAAGGATGGCGTCTGAAACCAGTGCTAGCTCTAAAGGGGATATCAAACCGCAGCCTATACGACCTTTTACAGGCAAACGAATTGAAGCAAGATCATTTTTAGGACAACTTGAGGATTACTTTACCCTCAATGAACAGAACTATGAAGGAAAAGATGAGAAGAAAGTCAGGTATGCGCTCGCGTGCATGGGACCAGAACTGGACGACTGGAAAGCTATTATCCGAAGTGAATTGAATGACAATAGAGGTAGTACCACAGCCATGTTCAAATGGAGCAATTACGACGCATTTGAAACACGTTTCATCAATGACTGGGGAGAAGTCAACAGCGCCCTTCCAGCCCTGAACAATCTATCCAAATTAAGAGTTGGAAACGGCGTTTCAGTCCCAGAATATATCAGGAAATTTCGCATGGACATAGGAACCTCAGGACTCACTGGAATACCCGCTCAGTTGCAGGCATTCATCAAAGGATTACCTTTAGAACTTGCTAGAACGATCTTACAGGACCAAAGGAAGATCAAGACGATGCAAGAAGCCTATGATAAGGCCAAGGATCACCATAACGCTTGGGACATGACAGGGCAAGGAAACAGGAGAACCAATGATGGATCTGGAACACGTTTCAATCGAAACAATAATAATCGATCGGGAGCAATCAGAGCTATAAATACCACGATCCCTAGCCGATTGACAGATGATCAAAAAGAGGAATACCGAAAGACCGGCAAGTGTTTCAGATGTGGAACACAAGGACACATCTCCAGGAACTGCCCAAAACGCAATGATGCGTCTTCATCCAGGTCTTCTTACCAGAATAAGGCTGTCCGTTCCGTCACTGAGGAACAACAGAAGGAAGAAGACGAACCAGCAAAGAAAATTAGAGCCATCTTTTCAGCAATGTCTACTGAAGAGAAGAACGCCCTCTTAAACGAATTCGAGAACGAGGGTTTTTAGTTAGGAAGCGTCACTCAGCGGTTGGCCCTTCCTTATTATCGAGATCTGAACAGTTAGCGCTTGATTCTGTAATAGTATTATCCAACAATGACAAGCGCATTTCACTAACTATCAAATCAACCGATTTACCCGCTGGAACATCTGCCCTAATCGATTGTGGAGCAGAAGGAAACTTTGTAGATGAAGGAGCAGTAAAGGAGCTCAGGAAAGAACGACTTAAAAAAACCAATCAAAGTCAGAAACGCAGACAGAACAGTAAATGTGAAAGGAATGATCACACATCGAACCAAGATATGCTACATGATCGAAGGACAGCAGTTTATCAACTGGTTCTGGATCACTAAGCTAGGCGATCAACGAATGATTTTAGGCAATCTCTGAAAATTGGAGATCTGGACACGACGCCAAAAGCAATCTGGCAGCTAGCCCTCGACTCCCAGCAATGGGGTGAAGACGACTACTGGATTAGAGTTAAAACATCGGCATCACAAGAACTAGAGCATAGGCTAAAGAAGGACAAACCATCCACTACGTTACCTACAGAATATGAGCAATGGCACACTATCTTTGACAAGAAAGCATCAGAACGCTTCCCATCCAGTCGACCATGGGATCACGCGATCAACACAAAGGAAGGTTTTGTTCCAAAAGCTAGTAAACTTTACCCTCTATCGGTCAAGGAACAAGGGCTGTTAGACGAATGGATTGATGAACAACTCAAGAAAGGATACATTAAACCATCAACGTCACCACAAGCATCACCATTCTTCTTTGTAGCAAAGAAAGAGAGCGGAGCACTTCGACCCTGTCAGGACTACCGATACCTGAATGAATGGACTGTCAAGAACGCATATCCCCTTCCCCTTGTTTCCGATCTCATGACTAAATTATGAGGCGCCAAGTACTTCACCAAACTTGACCTCAGATGGGGATACAACAATGTTCACATCAAAAAGGGAGACGAATGGAAGGCAGCCTTTATCACCAATCGAGGGCTTTACAAACCAACAGTAATGTTCTTTGGACTATGCAACTCGCCGTCAACTTTTCAAACTATGATGAATGAGTACTTTAGAGACATGATCAACGAAGGATGGCTGATCATTTACATGGATGATATGTTAATCTGTGCAGAAACACTAGAACAGCTAGAAGAACGGACAAAACGAATTTTACAACGGCTACAAGATAACAATCTATTCCTGAAACTTGAAAAATGCAAGTTCGCCACGCAGGAAGTCGAATTCCTAGGAATGATCATCACCCCTGGACGCATTCAGATGGACCCAATAAAGCTAGCCGGGATCGCAGATTGGCCAGTCCCTACCACTGTCAAACAGGTCCAATCATTCCTCGGATTTGGGAACTTCTACCGACGTTTCATTGGGAACTTTGCTGCCATCGCTAAACCACTTACCGACCTCACTAAGAAAACAGAACCATTTGACTGGACCATTGAACGGAACGACGCTTTTGAAATTCTAAAGAAACGATTTGCATCTATGCCGGTATTATTAATGCCAGATCCTACTCGACCCTTTATCCTCCAAACCGACGCATCAAATAAGGCAATAGGAGCAGTCTTGAAACAAGCCGATGAAACAGGATCTCTACATCCCTGTGGATTTATTTCACACGCATTGACACAAATGGAACAGAATTACCAGATCTATGATAGGGAACTCTTAGCAATTATCAAAGGACTGATGACCTGGCGACATTTGCTGCACGGATCACCCCACACCACGATAGTTCATTGCGATCACAAGAATCTGTCCTATTATCGAACCGCCCAACGCTTAACGCCCAGACAAGCTAGATGGTCATCCCTATTATCAGAGTTTGACCTACGGATTGAACACGTCCCTGGAACAAAAATGTTTGAAGCTGATGCCCTATCTCGACGCCCTGATCATATGGGAAATAGCAAATCTCCAGAAGACGTCGTAGTCTTACCAGAAGATCATTTTATTCGTCTTATTGCAGAAGACCTAGTCACGGAAATTCAAAAGGCAATGTCAAAAGACGATTTTGGACGCATTCTAATTGAGGTTATCACCACGCACCGGGCCCCACCAATCAAATCAAATATACAGGATTGGTCTTATACAAACGGCATTGTTCATTATCTCGGAAAAACCTATATCCCTGACCAAGACAGATTACGAACCAAATTAATCAAAGAAACACATGAAGCACAATCATCTGGCCATCCTGGACGATTAAAGACCCTTGAACTCCTTAAGCGTGACTACTGGTGGCCCGGAATGTTCAAACATGTCAGAGAATGGATAGAAGGATGCGCCCCCTGCCAGCAGATGAAAATTAACACACACCCGAACGTACCAGCCCTTCACCCAATTCCGTCGAAAGCAACCCGTCCCTTTCAGCAAGTGACCCTTGATTTCATCACTGATTTACCCCTTTCCGATGGCTTTGACTCGATCCTGGTCACGGTGGACCATGGCCTTACAAAGGGGGTAATTTTCACACCTTGCAAAAAGACAATCGATGCACTAGGAACTGCGGAACTTTACGTATCGGAAATTTTCAAACGGTTTGGCCTACCTGACGTTTTAATCTCGGATCGAGGACCACAGTTCTCTGCAAAAGTATTTCAGGAAATACGAAAAGCATTAGGAATCGACCACAGAATGAGCACAGCCTACCATCCTCAGACTGATGGGGAAACAGAACGAGTCAACCAAGAACTAGAAGTCTATCTCCGAATGTTCTGCTCAAATGAACCGCATCTATGGAAACCGCTTCTCCCAATAGCTGAATTTGCTCACAATAACCGACATCATGACACGATTAAAACTTCCCCATTCAGGCTAATGTATGGAACGGACCCTGTTGCGCTTCCCACAGCTACTACGCGAATGACCACGCCAGCAGCGGAAGAGCGCCTTCAGTTCCTAAGAAAAGCCAGAGAAGAAGCGCTAGCAGCACATGAACTAGCAAGACAACTAGTGGCAACACGACGCAGAGACAAAGCAATACGATTTGAAAAGGGTACCAAAGTTTGGCTTGAAAACCGAAATCTTCACATACCATACCCATCCAGAAAACTAGCACCAAAACGAGAAGGACCCTTCGAAATCGAACAAGTGATGGGACCAGTAACGTACAAATTGAAACTCCCGAAACAATGGCGCATTCACCCTGTGTTTCATGCGTCACTCCTTACCCCATACAGAGAAACAACTGCGCACGGCCCGAATTATATGAAACCACCCCCTGATCTCGTAAATGGACAAGAGGAATTCGAAGTAGAGGCAATTCTAGCCCACAGGAAACGAGGCGCAGGCTACCATTATCTAGTTAAATGGAAAGGCTACGGATCGAACGATAACTCCTGGGAACCCGCTCGCAATCTTGCAAACGCCACTGATATCCTCTCAGAATATCAACAACGTCGACACCTCTGAACCATGACGCAATATAGGAACCGCCACGTCTTGAAACAAAACTACCATTATACAAAACGGAACTGCTCTACAATCTCTCGATACACTATAGCCCTTAAAGAAAAGACTGTCTATACCCACATACAATACCTCCCCTTCCAACATGCTCTTAGAGCACCGACCCCGCCAGGGAAACTTACCCGAACTATGGCGTTAGTCACACGATATTATCGCACCCCTCGTCTTGATCACCGTCACCAAAAGAATCCTTCAGGGATAACGGAATTCCCCTGCAATGATGCCCGGAATTATCTTCCCAAGTACCACGACCTACGATTTTCAACCGATGATCTACCTCTCTACAATGAGAATCCGCCTGCCTACCAACTTTTAGCCGTCAAAAGCAGTGATGTTTATAAAAGCGCTCATGGAAGACTGCTTTGCCCAGAAGAATATAAACAGATGGATGAAATCACTAAACAGACACGGGAGTGTAGCGTGCAGATCTGGCAAATTAGCCGAGGAATCAGAATACCAGGAAGACCTCGCCTTTTCATGGAAGACATCCTCGACGAACTTGATTATCTATCTCTCGCAATGGTACAGGTAATAGTGGATATCATCAAGCGAATCAGGAAATTCCGAATTACACCAACAACGACACCAGGGATTGAACATTTGAATTCATTAACCATATTCATAAGGGAAGAACGAGAGCTCCTCACTGACCCTGCAATCGAAGATCCATTGAACACGGAAAATTGGGACTCCGACACGGAAATCAGCGATCCGGAATCCGTATAAATTCTCTAGGCATCGTCACTTCACGCCAATAAACGCATTACAATAACCATGTTCACCTTTGCCCTCGCCGCCTACTTCATCACCCTGGCTCTCCTCTCCTGCGCCCATTGGCGCATCGACGAAACCGCCGCCGCCTTTTCACCCTTCCTCGCTGTCCCTGACCTCCCACTCGAGGTCTTCATTGAAAACACCACCATCGTCCACTTTGAGGACGACGACTTACATATTCACCTGGCCACCCTACTCCCTCAGGTACACCCCGACGACCATCATCTCCCCCACTTCGCCCAGTATATCAAACGAAACACCACGCTCACCATCGTCGCGGACGCCCTTGCTGCCGCCACCTGTTCTATAACCAACCTATCCTCCGCCACCGACAACCTTGCCGCCCTCACTCTTACTATCGACCCACACGAAATGACTTACGAGGAACGTGACTCTTTCCTATGCAATGCTCAAAATCTGCATCACGCTGCCGAAGCGCTCAAGTGGAAAGTAGAAACGTCGACAAAAGAACTCGACAATGCTGTCAAGTGGGCAGAATCTAGGACGGACCATGGCTGGACAACCTCTGGTTGGTAGAAGTCGGTGACTTCTCGCATACAAAGGGGGTAATGTTACAGTTCTCTTTTCCCCTTTGTTAACGGACTACATTTACTTGTTACAAACCCATAGTTACGCTTGGACGATTATCTCCTTTTATAGCTACCTTCATCTTTCCTTTCTTAGATAGCTATGCTCTTTCCCCTTATATTCTTATTGTTCCCTTAACGTATATAAACCCCTCCCATGTACCGTAGTTCTTTAGTTCCAACTTAGTCGAATCTTATCCATAACCTGAACAATCCTTCGCTCGTCGCCTCAACCGCTCTCCCTGCTCTCTCTCTAGCCTTCGTCATCGTCAGACTTAGTGCCTAGAACCCTCGTCCAGTGATTGGGAACAGACCGAGACTCTGTTTGTCGCTGTAGACTTGGACGCTGAACGACATTGTGGACATTGACCGTAACACCTTTCCTGTACCCCTTGAGAGTAGCTGCTGCTTGGTCACGTGCTCTTGAGAAAGGCCCGCACCTGTACAGTGTAGTGGCAACTGGACAACCGTTCGGACCCAGTTTAGATAGACCTTTCAAATTAAAATAAAACCAGTAGTCAGTCATTGTAGCACTGCAGGGGTGGTTGCAGACCCTGAGTGCACATTTCTGTATCTACATTCCCAAGCAGGTGACAGGCCAAGACCTCCCTCACCTTTACGTACAAGATAGGAGATACAAACAATAACAATACTTTTTGGGACACCGTCACTGGCGATCTTGATCCAAACAACGCAGGTTTTAGTTCATCAGAAGGAGAATCTACTTCCTCATCATCATCACATTCTACAAACTCTATCACAGAGGAACCACATCAGTGGGAGGCAGCACCGTTTCCCATTCTAGTACCTAATCCAGCAACCCTAAATCCAAACCTACTTTTCAACTCCGACGCAGATTTTATCGGAGAACCTGCACCACCGTTTTCATCACCACCACCCCCACTCACACCATCACCTACATCGCCACCACCACACTATCACAGTATGGCGGTGCCCCAAGAAATGACATCAGCAGAATTGCTGAACCCCCTCAACATGCAAGCCGCGACCATCCAAGCCCTCCAAAATCAGCTAACACAGCTGCAAACAAACACTGCACAGGCTGCCGTGGCTGCAGCAGCACATACTCCTCCCCCCGCCAATATTGTTAACATACTGCCAGGGACGGTATTCAATATTCCTGGGACCAGCGGATCATCTAGAATAGACGTAGCCAAGCTGCCAGTCTTTTCCGGAAAAATGTCCAAAGTGACAAATTTCATCAACACTTGCAGGTTATACATTCAATTAAAGATGCCGGAATCCGACGAGGAGGAGCAGATCCTATTGATTATCTCGTACATGACGGAAGGCTTTGCCACAGATTGGAAGGACAATCTGTTGGAGCAGATGGCCAATGACAAAGAAGGAATTCCGCAAACAGTGGAACAATTGTTTAGACAAATCCGGAGAGATTTCGGTGACACTGATGAGCAGTCATCAAAGATCTCAGAGATGCGGACCATGACACAAGGGTCCAGCACGTGTGAAGAACACGTGCAAAAATTTAAAAAGGTATCACAAGGCACCGGATACCTGGGAAGAGCTCTTATTGAAGAGTTCAAACAAAGTTTGAATACCGGACTCCAAAAAAGGATTATGGAGGCCAACAAAGTACCTGATACCATTGAAGGATGGTACCAGAAAGCAGTGAAGTTGGATCGCCAGTGGAGACAGGTGAAAGCCAAGGAGAAGTACTACTCCTCACAGACCAGTAACTCTGCCGATAGGAGTGAAGGAACATCCAAAGGCCCAGATATGGAAAAGCCGGTAGCCCCTGGCCAGCCCAAACCCTGATGGAGATTTGGATCAGGATCAGCAAGTCAGGGATGATTGGGAGCTGGAGCCTCCACGAGTTCAAGTAGTACGGCAAATCGGCCAGACCCTAATGCAATGGACGTCGATCAAAATCAAAGACCGCCTCTCAGATGTTCAAACAAAGTTTGAATACCAGACTCCGAAAAAGGATTATGGAGGCCGACAAAGTACCTGATACCATTGAAGGATGGTACCAGAAAGCAGTGAAGTTGGATCGCCAGTGGAGACAGGTGAAAGCCGAGGAGAAGTACTACTCCTCGCAGACCAGTAACTCTGCCGATAGGAGTGAAGGAGCATCCAAAGGCCCAGATATGGCGAAGCTGGTAGCCCCTGGCCAGCCCAAACCCCAATGGAGAATTGGATCGGGATCAGCGAGTCAGGGACAATTGGGAGCTGGAGCCTCCACGAGTTCAAGTAGTACGGCAAATCGGCCAGACCCTAACGCAATGGACGTCGATCAAAATCAAAGACCGCCTCTCAGATGTTACAAATGCGGCAAAATCGGACACATTTCCAGAAACTGCAGATCAGGACTTGATATTTGCACCATGACGTTTGATGAAATGAAGGAGTACTTCAAGAAAGGAGAAGAAAATTTAAAAGAGGAAGAGAGTCAGTAGGTCCCGTACTGGACTCTCATAATAGATACGCTGTACTAGATAGATTAGATAGTTCACAGCCCCTTGATATAGCGCCTAGCGCTGACCAGGTTGATGCAAGGACCATCTCGGAAGTCTCAAGGACTTCTGAGACGTCCCCGCAAGAGGCAAACTCCCAGGTGAAACACCGTGATATAGTGCACGGCACTGAAAGTGTCACTCCCAAGGAGCGTGGCAGGGCGGTACAACCTGTGCTTAATTCCTCGTTACCAAATACAGTAGTACAAGTATCTAAAAAGGGACAAAAAGACTCAAAAGGAAAGCAACATGATATAGCGCTTAGCGCTGAAACTGCTTGTCCAAAAAGGATGTTGAAAAAAGGAGAAAAGGAGTTTTTAGTGAGGTCAATAGGACGAAAGGACAAGATCTTGATGGAGATTGGGTTGGAAAGGTTGGACACACATGAACAAACCCAACAAACCCCATTGCTTGATTCAGGGGCAACAGGGTTATTCATGCATGCTGCATATGCAAAAAAGATGGGCTTCAAATTGATACCCTTGGAATGTCCAATTCAGGTTCGGAATGTGGACGGAACAAATAATGAAGGAGGAATGATCACTCATGAGGTTGATCTTCTTTTATCTTATCAAGGGCACAAGGAACGAGCCACCTTTGAGATATGCAAGCTAGGGAAAACCAACATAATCATCAGGTCAACATGGTTATGAAAACATAATCCAGAAATAAATTGGGAGACCGGTCAAGTCAAATTGACATGATGTCCATGAAGCTGTGGACATAGGCAAAGGGAGTGGACCAAGAAGCGGGAACAAAAGGTCCGATCAGTGGAACACTGGCGTGTTCTAGAGTATCTGTGGGAGCAGGAAAAGGAGCTAGACTTTGCGCACTGGCTTGAAGAAAAGGAGGAAAGTGAGAAGCATCTCACATACATGGAACAGATGAAACACCCAGGTCAATACAAATATGGGGATAAGTACCCATTTTTGCCGGTATTCCTGTCTGCATCTGCCAGACCAAAGGCTGGATCAATGAGACATGTACGAGAATTGGCAAAACTCACAGCCAAGGAAATGGTACCTGAACAATACCACCAATTCCTCAAAATCTTTGAGAAAGGAGCATCAGAGCACATGCTGGCTAGGAAGCCGTGGGATCATGCAATTGATACCAAACCTGGCTATCAACCCCGGAAGGGAAAAGTCTACCCCTTGTCCCCAGATGAGCTACAGGAAGTATGGAACTTTGTGGATGATCAACTAGCAAAAGGGTACATCCGACCCTCCAAATCACCACAAATGTCACCCATCTTCTTTGTAAGCAAGAAAGATGGAAAGAAGTGGATGGTTCAGGACTACCAATACCTGAATGAGTGGACAGTTGAAAATAACTACCCACTACCACTAATATCAGAGCTCATGGATCAAGCAGGGAGCACCAAATACTTCACTAAGCTAGATCTTAGATGGGGTTATAATAATGTACAGATCAAAGAAGGCAATGAATGGAAGGCAGCATTCACTACCCCTGAAGGTTCTTTTGAACCAGTAGTAATGTTTTTCGGCCTCACCAATTCGCTGGCCACATTCCAAGCAATGATGAATGACATATTCCGCGATATGATCAATGCAGGGAAAGTCATTGTGTACATTGACGACATACTCATCTTTACCAAAACAAAAGAAGAGCATGACGCAATCGTACAGCAAGTCTTGCAACAATTGGAAGACAATGATCTGTATGTAAAACCAGAAAAATGCATGTGGTGCATAGAGGAAGTTGAATTCTTGGGCGTCATCCTAGGACCCAAGGGAATTCAAATGGATACAAAACAAGTCGAAGCTATTATTAGCTGGCCCATCCCCTCCTGTGTCAAAGACATACAAAGGTTCTTAGGCCTAGCCAATTACTATAGGCGCTTTGTACAGGACTTTGCTAAAATCGCACAGCCACTACATGATCTGGTCAGAAAAGAAAAAACATGGGAATGGACGGAGGTCCAGGAAGAGGCTTTCCAAACCCTGAAAAAGATATTTATGAAGCAACCCTTGCTAGTTGCTCCAGATTCAGATAGGAAATTCAGAATGGAGTCAGATGCATCGGATTATGCTACAGGTGGTGTCCTATCTATGCTCTGCAAAGACAATAAATGGAGGCCTGTGGCCTACTTATCAAAGTTGCTCAATGATACTGAGCACAATTAGGACGTCCATGATAAGGAAATGCTAGGCATCATGCGTTGCCTGGAAACATGGCGTCACTATTTAGAGGGAGCACATGAACAGTTTGAGATATGGACTGATCACAAAAATCTCGAGTACTTCATGAGTGCAAAGAAGTTGAACCGCAGACAAGCCAGATGGGCTTTGTACCTCAGTCGATTTAACTTTGTTTTGCACCATAAGGCTGGTGTTACTATGGGAAAGGCCGATTCTCTGTCCAGGAGGCCAGACCATAAAAAGGGGGTGGATGATGACAACAAGGATGTCACGCTCCTTAAACCAGACTTCTTCAGAATTGCCACACTACATCATGGACACGTATTCATTCATAGCTCAGAAAAAGAATTACTAAACAGAATTCAGCTTTCTGAAGTGTGTGACAAAGCAGTAGTAAAGGCAGTGGAAGCCATGAAAAAGGCTGGGGTTAAAACACTAAACGCTCGAGAATGGGAAATGGAACAAGGACTTATCCTCTGGCAAGGAAAAGTCTATGTACCTAAGGATGAGAAACTGCAGATGGAGATAGTCCGCTTACACCACAACACGCCCATTGCTGGACATGGAGGACAGTGGAAGACGATTGAACTTGTCACAAGAAATTACTGGTGGCCTGGAATCACCAGATTTATTAAAAAATACGTTAGTGGGTGTGACAAGTGCCAGCGGAATAAGAATTTCCCGGAGCCTCCCACTGGAAAGTTAATGCCAAACTCGGCACCAGCAAAGCTCTGGACACATATTTCCGCCAACTTTATCACAAAATTACCAGAATCACATGGTCACAACGCAATTTTGGTAGTTTGTGACAGAATGTCAAAAATGGCACATTTCATTCCCACATCAGAAGAAACCTCAGCTCAGGGACTAGCCACATTATTCAGGGACCATGTTTGGAAACTCCATGGACTTCCTGAATCTATAATCTCAGATCATGGTCCACAGTTCGCCGCACAAATGATGAAGGAGCTGAATCAAATGTTGGGCATTAGCACAGATTTGTCCACAGCATTCCATCCACAAACGGATGGACAAACAGAACGAATGAATCAGGACTTAGAACAGTGCCTGAGGATTTTCGTAGATCATAGACAAGAAACGTGGTCTGGATGGTTAGCCATCGCTGAATTTAGCTACAATAACAAAATTCAGGCATCCACCAAACAGACACCATTCTTTGTCAACTATGGCAAACACCCCAGGATGGGAATTGAGCCAAGAAGAGAAGGAAGTCACCCAGCAGCATCAGAGTTTGCCCAGAAAATGAAGGAAATTCATGAGGAAACTCAGGCAGCCTTGCTAAAATCACAGGGTGATATAAAGCTGTACACAGACAGACACAGATCAGATGCACCAGAGTACAAGGTTGGAGACAAAGTATGGTTGTCAACCAAAGATTTAAGGTTGACAGGCTGACCAACTAGGAAATTGGTGGAAAGATGGATTGGGCCATACCCAATCAAGAAAATAGTGTCGTCAAATGCAGTGGAACTAGACCTACCCTTCTTGCAACAAATCCATCCTGTGGTAAATGTCTCACGAATCCACCCGTGGAAACAACCAATGAAAGGGCAAAAAGCACAACCTCCACTACCAATCGAAATAGACAGTGAGAAGGAATATGAGGTAGAGGAAATACTAGATGTAAGATTAAAAAAGAACAAAATGGAGTACTTGGTTAGGTGGAAAGGATACACTGCCAAACATGATTCTTGGGAACCACTGGAAAATCTACAAAATGCAAAAAGAAAGATAAAACATTTTTACGATAGAAACCCCAGAGCAATCAGAAGGCTCGACAAAGCAACCTTTAACAGGTTGACTTTCAGACCTTATGAAAACTTCACCCAATCCTCGGATAAAGTAGTGTCCAAAATCAATGTTAATGCAGTAGCACCAGCTGCAAAATGGGAACAAAACTGGCAAAAATGGAAAGGAAGAAAGGGTTTAGACACCCTTACAGAGCCAGGAGATGTGGAAGGGCCATGTCAATGCAACATGTGCCTACATCAATCGCATGATATAGCACCTTGCGCTGAAACGATTGAAGACCTCACCCCACCTTCACACCCACTCTCCCCCATCATTGAGGAAATAGAGGAATCATCTGTGATAGAGCGCAATGCGCTGAAAGATGATGATGAAGTTTAAATTTGTCTGGAAGCCAAATCTTAAAAAGGGGGTACTGTCATGACCGACTGAAAAGCTACGGGTTTTTCACCAAGTCCTTTCTATTTTATTATTTATTTTCCTCTTATTATATAAACACATGCTGACTAAGCAGGTGCCTATCGCTCGGTGCTTAGATAAGGCTGTAGATAAGATATTGGAGTATGGCGCTGATGACTCATTACCATTACTACATGCACAGTTGTCTTACTCATACCATACTATATTTAGAGTAGGGCTTAGGGTAGTGCACAGACCACCTGTCGTAGTATATAAGGAGTGCAATCCAGCACCCAGAGTCCTCAGTCGAGTTCTCTCGGGTTTCATCCCTCCTCTCCTCTCCTCTCCTCAGTTCTCTGTTGGGGCTCCTAGGCATCACGCCGGGGGGTTCCTGATAATCATGCAATTGATGTAGGCACATGTTACATTGACATGGCCCTTCTACATCTCCTGGTTCCATCAGGGTGTCTAGACCTTTTTTCCCTTTCCATTTTTGCCAATTTTGTTCCCACTTTGCAGCTGGTGCTACTGCATTAATATCAATTTTGGACACTGTTTTGTCTGAGGATTGCGTGAAGTTTTCATAGGGTCGGAAAGTCAACCCATTAAAGGTTGCTTTGTCAAGCCTTCTGATGGCTCTGGGGTTTTTATCATAAAAGTTTTTTATTTTTCTTTTTGCATTTTGTAAATTGTCCAATGGTTCCCATGAGTTATGCTTGGTGGTGTATCCTTTCCACCTAACCAGGTACTCCATTTTATTCCTTTTTAATCTTACATCAATTATTTCTTCCACCTCATACTCTTTTTCTCTGTCTATTTCTATTGGCAGTGGAGGTTGTGCCTTTTGCCCTTTCATTGGTTGTTTCCAAGGGTGGATTTGGGAGACATTTACCACAGGATGGATCTGTTGAGAAAATGGTAGGTCCAGCTCTACTGCATTTGGCAACACTATTTTTTTGATTGGGTATGGGCCAATCCATCTTTCCACCAATTTCCTAGTTGGGCATCCTGTTAACCTTAAGTCTTTGGTTGACAACCAGACTTTATCTCCAACTTTGTACTCTGGTGCATCTGATCGGTGTCTATCTGCATATAGCTTCATGTCACCTTGTGATTTTAGCAAGGCAGCTTGAGTTTCCTCATGAATTTCCTTCATTTTCTGGGCAAACTCTGATGCTGCCAGGTGGCTACCTTCCCCTCTCGGCTCGATTCCCATTCTGTGGTGTTTGCCATAATTGACAAAGAATGGCATTTGTTTAATTGAGGTCTGAATTTTGTTATTGTAGCTAAATTCAGCAATAGCCAACCATCCAGACCACATTTCTTGTCTATGGTCAACAAAAATCCTCAGGTATTGTTCTAGGTCCTGATTCATTCTCTCTGTTTGTCCATCTGTTTGTGGATGGAATGCTGTGGACAGGTCTGTACTGATGCCCAACATTTGGTTTAGTTCTTTCATCATTTGTGTGGCAAACTGCGGACTGCGGTCTGAGATTATGGATTCGGGGAGTCCATGAAGTTTCCATATGTGGTCCCTGAATAATGTGGCTAACCCTTGAGCTGAGGTTTCTTCTGACATGGGAATGAAATGTGCCATTTTTGACATTCTGTCACATGCTACTAAAATTGCATTATGACCATGCAATTCTGGTAGTTTTGTAATGAAGTCTGCCGAAATGTGTGTCCAGGGCTGAGCTGGTGCCAAATTTGGCATTAACTTTCCAGCTGGTGGCTCAGGGAAATTTTTGTTCCGCTGGCACTTGTCACATCCACTAATGTATTTTTTGATAAATCTGGTGATTCCAGGCCACCAGTAGTTTCTTGTGATGAGTTCGATCATCTTCCACTGTCCTCCATGTCCAGCAATGGGTGTATCATGATGTAAGTGGACTATTTCCATCCGCAGTTTCTCATCTTTTGGTGCATAGACTTTTCCTTGCCAGAGAATAAGTCCCTGTTCCATTTCCCATTCTCGAGTGTTTAGTGTTTTAACACCAGCTTTCTTCATGGCTTCTACTGCTTTTACTACAGCTTCATTGTGTGCTTCAGAGTGTCGAATTTTATTTAATAGTTCCTTCTCTGAGCTATGAACAAATACATGTCCATGACGTAGTGCAGAAATTCTGAAGAAATCTGGTTTGAGGAGTGTGACGTCTTTGTTGTCATCATCCACCCCCTTTTTATGGTCTGGCCTCCTGGACAGAGAATCGGCCTTTCCCATGGTCACACCTGCTTTATGGTGCAGGACGAAATTAAACCAGCTTAGGTACAAGGCCCATCTGGCTTGTCTGCAGTTTAACTTTTTTGCACTCATAAAGTACTCAAGAGTCTTGTGATCAGTCCATATTTCGAACTGTTCACGTGCTCCTTCCAAATAATGATGCCATGTTTCTAGGCAACGCATAATGCCTAGCATTTCCTTGTCATGGATGTCATAATTGTGCTCAGTATTGTTGAGCAACTTTGATAGATAGACCACAGGCCTCCACTTATCATTGTTACAGAGCATAGATAGTACGCCACCAGTAGCGTAATCCGACGCATCTGATTCCACCCTGAATTTCCTATCTGAATCCAGGGCAACTAATAGGGGTTGCTCCATAAATATCTTTTTTAGGCTTTGGAAAGCCTTGTTTTGGACCTCCATCCATTCATGTTTTTTCTTTTCTAACCAGATCATGCAATGGCTGTGCAATTTTTGCAAAGTCTTGTACAAAGCACCTATAATAGTTGGCAAGGCCTAAGAACCTTTGTACATCTTTGACACAAGAGGGTGTTGGCCAACTAATGATAGCTTCAACCTTCTTTTCATCCATCTGAATTCCTTTGGGTCCAAGGACCACCCCCAAGAATTTGACTTCTTCCACACACCAAACACATTTCTCTGGTTTTACGTACAAATCGTTTTCCTCCAACCATTGCAAGACTTGTTGTACAATTGTGTCATGCTCCTCTTTTGTTTTGGTAAAGATGAGTATGTTGTCAATGTAGACAATGACTTTTCCTGCATTGATCATGTCACAGAAAATATCATTCATCATTGCTTGGAAGGTGGACAGTGAGTTGGTCAGCCCAAAAAACATTACTACTGGTTCAAAAGAACCTTCAGGGGTAGTGAATGCGGCTTTCCATTCATCACCTTCCTTGATTTGTGTTACAATTCTCTTTTCCTTTTGTTAGCGGACTACATTTACTTGCTACAAACCCATAGTTACGCTTGGACATTATCTCCTTTCATAGCTACCTTCACCTTTCCTTTTCTAGATAGCTATGCTCTTTCCCCTTTAGTTTCTATTGTTCTCTTAACGTATATAAACCCCTCTCATGTACCGTAGTTCTTTAGTTCCAACTTAGTCGAATCTTATCCATAACTTGAACGCTCTTTTGCTCGTCATCTCAACCGCTCTCCTCGCTTTCCCTCTAGCCTTTGTCATCGTCAGACTTAGTGCCTAGAACCCTCGTCCAGTGATTGGGAACAGACCGAGACTCTGTTTGTCGCTGTAGACTTGGACGCTGAACGACGTTGTGGACATCGACCGTAACATAAGTTGGAACTCAGGACCAGCTCAGGGTATCACCCCTAGCCAACACCATTGAGACCCGCAGCTCTCAGGAACAACCCCCGAACGGATCCGTCACCTATAAGGGGAAAACCTACCTTGGACGACGAGAAGTTTTTCTCTACCAACGAACCTGGTACTTTGTTACAGAAGGACGGAAACGAAACGAACCTGTCCCAGACAAATATTTTTCAGGAGACTTCTACTCAGGAGCCTTTGAATTCGATTTACCCGATCAAATCTACCTAGACTGGGGTAGTGAAGTACAAGGAGAACCGCTCTACCTTGTTAAGGAACCAGAAAACGAACCAGGAAGGACCCTCTATAAGAAATTCTTTAGTGGAAGCGACCGACACAGAATCACAGCTAGCCTTTTAGCAGAGTGGGAGGAATTACTACGAATTGAACAAGCCAAGCTTGAGGAAAACCCATTTGATACAGATTACTCAAAACAAGGACCACCCCCATCTCCGAAACCCAGAACCCCAAGTAGAACCCCTACTCCAGAACTGAAACCGATCACCAGAACACCATCCCCCAAACCACCGATCACTCCTGAACCAAGAATGGCATCTGAAACCAATGCTAGCTCTAAAGGAGATATCAAACCGCAGCCTATACGACCCTTTACAGGCAAACGAATCGAAGCAAGGTCATTTTTAGGACAGCTTGAGGACTACTTCACCCTCAACGAACAGAACTATGAAGGAAAATGAGAAGAAAGTCAGATATGCACTTGCATGCATGGGACCAGAACTAGACGACTGGAAAACTATTATCCGAGGCGAATTGAATGACAACAGAGGCAGTACCACAGCCACGTTCAAATGGAGCAACTATGAAGCATTTGAAACACGTTTCATCAATGACTGGGGGGAAGTCAACAGCGCCCTTTGAGCCCTGAACAATCTATCCAAATTAAGAGTTGGAAACGGCGTTTCAGTCCCAGAATACATCAGAAAATTTCACATGGATATAGGAACCTCTGGGCTCACTGGAATACCCGCTCAATTGCAGGCATTTGTCAAAGGATTACCCTTAGAACTTGCTAGGACGATCTTACAGGACCAAAGGAAGATCAAAACGATGCAAGAAGCCTATGATAAGGCTGAGGATCACCATAACGCTTGGGATATGACAGGACAGGGGAACAGGAGAACCAATGATGGATCTGGAACACGTTTCAATCGAAACAATAATCGATCCAGAACAATCAGAGCTATAAATACCTCAATTCCTAGCCGATTGACAGATGATCAAAAGGAGGAATACCGAAAGACTGGCAAGTGTTTCAGATGTGGAACACAGGGACACATTTCCAGGAACTGCCCAAAACGCAATGATGCGTCTTCATCCAGGTCTTCTTATCAGAATAAAGCAGTCCGTTCCATCACTGAGGAACAACAGAAGGAAGAAGACAAACCAGCAAAGAAAATTAGAGCCATCTTTTCAGCAATGTCTACTGAAGAGAAGAACGCCCTCTTAAACGAATTCGAAAACGAGGGTTTTTAGTTAGGAAGTGTCACTCAGCGGTTGGCCCTTCCTTATTATCGAGATCTGAACAGTTAGTGCTTGATTCTGTAATAGTATTATCCAACAATGACAAGCGCATTTTGTTAACTATCAAATCGACCGATTTACCCACTGGAACATCTGCCCTAATCGATTGTGGAGCAGAAGAAAACTTTGTAGACAAAGGAGCAGTGAAGGAGCTCAGGAAAGAACGACTTAAGAAACCAATCAAAGTCAGAAATGCAGATGGAACAGTAAACGTGAAAGGAATGATCACACATCGGACCAAAATATGCTACATGATCGAGGGACAGCAGTTTATCAATTGGTTCTGGATCACTAAGTTAGGTGATCAACAAATGATTCTAGGAATACCCTGGTTAGAAGAAAATAACCCAATCATTAACTGGCGAGAGAAATCTCTGAAAATTGGAGACCTGGACACGTCGCCAAAAGCAATCTGGCAGCTAGCCCTTGACTCCCAGCAATGGGGTGAAGATGACTACTGGATTAGAGTTAAAACATTGGCATCACAGGAACTAGAGCATAGGCTAAAGAAGGACGAACCATCCACTACGTTACCTACATATTACCAATCGAGGGCTCTACAAACCAACAGTAATGTTCTTTGGATTATGCAACTCGCCGTCAACCTTTCAAACTATGATGAACGAGTACTTTAGGGACATGATCAACGAAGGATGGCTGAACATTTACATGGACGACATGCTAATCTGTGCGGAAACACTAGAACAGCTGGAGGAGAGGACAAAATGAATTTTACAATGGTTACAAGATAACGATCTATTCCTGAAACTTGAGAAATGCAAGTTCACCACACAGGAAGTCGAATTCCTAGGAATGATCATCACCCCCGGACGCATTCAGATGGACCCAATAAAGTTAGCTGGGATAGCCGATTGGCCAGTCCCTACCACAGTCAAACAAGTCCGATCATTCCTTGGATTTGGGAATTTCTACTGACGTTTCATCGGGAATTTTGCCACAATCGCTAAACCACTTACCGACCTCACTAAGAAAACAGAACCATTTGACTGGACCACTGAACGGAACAATGCCTTTGAAATTCTAAAGAAACGATTTGCATCTATGCCGGTATTATTAATGCCAGATCCTACTCGACCCTTCATCCTTCAAACCGATGCATCGAATAAGGCAATAGGAGCAGTCTTGAAACAAGCCGATGAAACAGGATCTCTACATCCCTGCGGGTTTATCTCACATGCATTAACACAAACGGAACAGAATTACCAGATCTACGATCGAGAGCTCTTGGCAATTATCAAAGGATTGATGACATGGCGACATTTACTACATGGATCACCCCACACCACTATAGTTCACTGTGATCACAAGAATCTATCCTACTATCGAACCACCCAACGCTTAACACCCAGACAAGCTAGATGGTCATCCCTATTATCAGAATTTGACCTACGCATTGAGCATGTCCCTGGCACAAAAATGTTTGAAGCAGATGCCCTATCCCGATGCCCTGATCATATGGGAAACAGCGAATTACAAGAAGACATTGTAGTCCTACCAGAGGATCGTTTTATTTGTCTTATTGCAGAAGATCTAGTCACAGAAATTCAGAAAGCAATGTCAAAGGACGATTTCGGACGTATTCTAATCAAGGTTATCACCACACACCACGCCCCACCGATCAAATCGAACATACAAGATTGGTCTTACACCAATGGCATTGTTCACTATCTCGGAAAAACCTACATCCCTGACCAAGACGGGTTACGAACCAAATTAATTAAAGAAACGCACGAGGCACGATCATCAGGTCACCCTGGATGATTGAAGACCCTTGAACTCCTTAAGCGTGACTACTGGTGGCCCGGAATGTTCAAACATGTCAGGGAATGGATAGAAGGATGCGCCCTCTGTCAGCAGATGAAGATTAACACACACCCAAATGTACCAGCCCTTCACCCAATTCCATCAAAAGCAACCCGCCCCTTTCAGCAAGTAACCCTTGATTTCATCACTGATCTACCCCTCTCCAATGGCTTTGACTCGATCCTGGTCACGGTGGACCATGGTCTTACAAAGGGGGTAATTTTCACACCTTGCAAGAAGACAATCGATGCACTAGGCACTGCGGAACTTTACGTCTCCGAAATTTTCAAACGGTTTGGCCTACCCGACATTCTAATCTCAGATCGAGGACCACAGTTCTCCACAAAAGTATTTCAGGAAATACGAAAAGCATTAGGAATTGACCATAGAATGAGCACAGCCTATCACCCTCAGACTGATGGAGAAACAGAACAAGTCAACCAGGAATTAGAAGTCTACCTTTGAATGTTCTGCTCCAATGAACCGCATCTATGGAAACCGCTTCTTCCAATAGCCGAGTTTGCTCACAATAACCAACATCACGACACTATCAAAACTTCCCCATTCAGACTAATGTATGGGACGGACCCTGTTGCGCTTCCCACAGCTACTACGCGAATGACCACACCAGCAGCAGAGGAGCGCCTTCAGTTCCTAAGGAAAGCCAGAGAAGAAGCGCTAGCAGCACATGAACTAGCAAGACAACTAGTGGCAAGACGATGCAAGGACAAAGCAATACGATTTGAAAAAGGCACCAAAGTATGGCTTGAGAATCAAAATCTTCACATACCATATCAGTCCAGAAAGCTAGCACCAAAACAAGAAGGACCCTTCGAAATCAAACAAGTGATGGGACCAGTGACATACAAATTGAAACTCTCGAAACAATGGCGCATTCACCCTGTGTTTCATACATCACTCCTTACCCCATACAGGGAAACGACTGCGCATGGGCCGAACTATGTGAAACCACCCCCTGATCTCGTAAACGGACAAGAGGAATTCGAGGTTGAGGCAATTCTAGCTCACAGGAAACGAGGCGCAGGCTACCATTACCTGGTTAAATGGAAAGGCTATGGATCAAATGATAACTCTTGGGAACCCGCTCGCAATCTTGCAAACACCACTGATATCCTATCAGAATACCAACAACGCCGACACCTCTGAACCATGACTCGATACAGAAACTGCCACGTCTTGAAACAAAATTACCACTATACAAAACGGAACTGCTCAACACTCTCTCAATACACTATAGCTCTTAAAGAAAAGACCGTCTATACCCACATACAATACCTCCCTTTCCAACATGCTCCTAGAGCACCAAACCCGCCAGGAACACTCACCCGAACTGTGGCGTTAGTCACACAATACTATCGCACCCCTCAACTTGATCACCGTCACCAAAAGAACCCTTCTGGAACAACAGAGTTCCCTTGCAATGCCATCCAGAACTATCTTCCCAAGTACCATGACCTACGATTCGCAGCCAACGATCTACCTGCCTATAATAAGGATCCACCTGCATACCAACTTCTAGCCATCAGAAACAGTGACGTTTATAAAAGTGCTCATGGAAGATTGCTATGTCCAGAAGAATACAGGCAGATGGACGAGATCACTAAACAGATACGGGAGTGTAGCGCACAAATCTGGTTAATTAGCCGAAGAATCAGAATACCAGGAAGGCCTCGCATTCTCATGGAAGACATCCTTGATGATCTTGACTATTTGTCTACTGCAATGGGAGAGGTAATAGCGGATATCATCAGAAGAATCAGAAGATTCTTAGTCACCCCAACAACGACACCAGGAATCCAACATTTAGATTCATTAACCAGGTTCATCACTGAGGAACGAGAACTCCTCACCGACCCTGCAATCGAAGATCCACTAGACACAGAAAGTTGGGATTCGGACATGGAAATCAGCGACCTGGAATCTGTATAAAATTTTCAAATATCACCACTTAACACCCAACCTACCTCGTAACAAGAAACCATGTTCACCTTCTTCGCCCTCGCTGCCTACTTCATCGCCTTGGCACTCCTCTCCTGCGCTCACTGGCGCATCGACAAAACCACTGCCGCCCTCTCACCATTCCTCACCGTTCCAGACCTCCTGCTTGAGGTCTTCATTGAAAATACCACTGTTGTCCACTTCGAGGACGACGATTTACATATCCATCCTGCCGCCCTGCTTCCCCAGGTATACCCCGACGATCACCACCTCCCGCATTTTGCCCAATTTGTCAAAAGGAATACCACACTCACTGTCGTCGCTGACGCCCTCGCCGCCACCACATGTTCCATCACCAATCTCTCCTCTGCCACCGACAACCTCGCCACCCTCACCCTCACCATTGACCCGCATGAGATGACCTACAAGGAGCGCAATTCCTTCCTCCAGAACGCACAAAATTTACACAGAGCTGCTGAAGCTCTCAAATGGAAGGTGGAAACGTCGACAAAAGAACTAGATAACGCTGTCAAATGGGCTGAGTCTAGAACGGATCACGGTTGGACAACTTCTGGCTGGTAGAAGTTGGTGACTTCTCGCATACAAAGGGGGTAATGTTACAATTCTCTTTTCCTTTTGTTAGCAGACTACATTTACTTGCTACAAACCCATAGTTACGCTTGGACATTATCTCCTTTCATAGCTACCTTCACCTTTCCTTTTCTAGATAGCTATGCTCTTTCCCCTTTAGTTTCTATTGTTCTCTTAACATATATAAACCCCTCTCATGTACCATAGTTCTTTAGTTCCAACTTAGTCGAATCTTATCCATAACTTGAACGCTCTTTTGCTCGTCGCCTCAACTGCTCTCCTCGCTTTCTCTCTAGCCTTCGTCATCATCAGACTTAGTGCCTAGAACCCTCGTCCAGTGATTGGGAACAGACCGAGACTCTGTTTGTTGCTGTAGACTTGGACGCTGAACGACGTTGTGGACATCGACCGTAACAATTTGTACGTTATTATAACCCCACCTAAGATCTAGCTTAGTGAAGTATTTGGCACTTCCTGCTCGATCCATGAGCTCCAATATCAGCAGTAGCGGGTAATTATTTTTGACCATCCACTCGTTTAGGTATCAGTAATCCTGTACCATCCTTTTCTTCCCATCCTTTTTGCTTACAAAGAAGACAGGTGACATTTGTGGTGATTTAGAGGGCCGAATGTATCCTTTTGCCAGTTGATCATCCACAAAGTTCTGTACTTCTTGTAGCTCATCTGGGGATAAGGGATAGACTTTCCCTTTTCTGGGCTAGTAGCCTGGTTTGGTATCGATTGCATGATCCCAAGGCTTCCTGGCCAGCATGTGCTCTGATGCTCCCTTCTCAAAGATTTTGAGGTACTGGTGGTACTGTTTAGGTACCATCTCTTTGGCTGTGAGTTTTGCCAATTCTTGTACATGTGTCATTGATCCAGCTTTTGGGCCGACGGATACAGATGGGAACACTGACAAGAATGGGTATTTATTCCCATACTTGTATTGTCCTGGGTGTTTCATTTGTTCCATGTATGTAAGGTGTTTTTCACTTTCCTCTTTTTCTTCGAGCCAATGCGCAAAGTCTAGTTCCTTTTCCTGTTCCCACAGATACTCTAGAACATGCCAGTGTTCGGCTGATCGGACTTTCTGCTCCTGCTTCTTAGTCCACTATGCCCACAGCTTCGTGGACAACATGTCAATTTGACTTGACTGGTTTCCCAATTTATTTCTGGGTTGTGTTTTTGTAACCATGTTGACCCAATGATTATGTTGGTTTTCCCCAGTTCGCATATCTCGAAGGTGGCTCGTTCCTTGTGCCCTTGATAAGATAAGAGGAGATCAACCTCATGGGTGATCATTCCTCCTTTGTTGTTGGTTCCATCCACGTTCCAAACTTGAATGGGATGTTCTAAGGGTATAAGTGTAAAGCCCATCCTTTTTGCATATGTGGCATGCATGAACAGCCCTGTTGCTCCTGAGTCAAGTAACACAGTTTGTTGAGTTTGTTCATGTGTGTCCAACCTTTCCAACCCGATTTCCATCAAGATCTCATCCTTCTGCCCAATTGTTCTAATTAAAAACTCCTTTTCCCCCTTTTTCAACACTCTTCTTGGACAAGCAGTTTCAGTGCTAGGTGCTATATCATGCTGCTTTCCTTTTAAGTCCTTTTGTCCCTTTGTAGGTACTTGTACTACTGTATTTGGTGATGAGGAATTAAGCACAGGTTTTGCCGCCCTGCCGCACTCCTTGGGAGTGACACTTTCAGTGCTGTGCGCTATATCATGGTGTTTCACCTGGGAGTTTGCCTCTTGCGGGAACATCTCAGAAGTCCTTGAGACCTCCAAGATCATCCTTGCATCAACCTGGTCAGCGCTGGGTGCTATATCAAAGGGCTGTGCACTATCTACCAATTTATCTAATACAGCATATCTATTACAAGAGTCCAGTATGGGACCTACTGACTCTCTTCCTCTTTTAAATTCTCTTCTCCTTTTTTGAAGTACTCCTTCATTTCGTCAAATGTCATGGTGCGAATATCGAGTCCTGATCTGCAGTTCCTAGAGATGTGTCCAATCTTGCTGCATTTGTAACATCTGAGGGGCAGTCTTTGGTTTTGATTGATGTCCATTGCATTAGGGTCCAGCCGATTTGCCATATTACTTGAACTCGCGGAGGCTCCAGCTCCCAATCATCCCTGACTTGCTGATCCTGATCCAAATCTCCATCGGGGTTTGGGCTGGCCAGGGGCTACTGGCTTTTCCATATCTGGGCCTTTGGATGTTCCTTCACTCCTATTGGCAGAGTTACTGGTCCACAAGGAGTAATACTTCTCCTCAGCTTTTGCCTGTCTCCATTGGCGATCTAACTTTACTGCTTTCTGGTACCACCCTTTGATGGTCTTGGGTACCTCATCAGCCTCCATTATCCTTTTTCAGAGCCCAGTATTCAAACTTCATTTGAACTCTTCAATAAGAGCTCTTCCCAGGTATCCAGTGCCTTGTGATACCTTCTTAAATTTCTGCACGCACTCCTCACACATACTGGACCCTTGTGTCATGGTCCGCATTTCCGAGATCTTTGATGACTGTTCATCAGTATCACCAAAATCCCTTCTGATCTGCCTGAACAACTGTTCCACTGTTTGTGGAATTCCTTCTTCATTGTTGGCCATCTGCTCCAACAGATTGTCCTTCCAATCTGCAGAAAAGCCTTCTGTCATGTATGAGATGATCAATAAGATCTGTTCCTCCTCATCGGATTCCAGCATCTTCAATTGAATATAGAGTTGACAAGCATTGATGAAATTTGTCACTTCTGACATTTTTCCAAAGAAGACCAGCGGTTTGGCTACATCTATTCTAGATGATCCACCATTACTGGTCCCAGGAATATTGAATACCATCCCTGGCAGTATGTTGACTATGTTGGCAGGGGGAGGTGTGTGTGCTGCAGCCACAGTGGCCTGTGTGGCGTTTGTTTGTAGTTGTGTCAGCTGGTTCTGTAAGGCTTGGATGGTTGCAGCTTGTGCATTGAGGAGATTCAGCAGTTCTGCTGACATCATTTCTTGGGGTGCCACCATACTGTGATGGTTTGGCAGTGGCAATGTAGGTGATGGTGTAAGTGGGGGTGGGGGTGATGAAAATGGTGGTGCAGGCTCTCCGATAAAATCAGCATCAGAGTTGAATAGTAGGTTTGGGTTTAGGGTTGCAGTGCTACAATTTACTATACTGACTACTGGTTTTATTTAATTAAAGGGTCTATCTAATCAGGGTCCGAATGGTTGTCCTGATACCACTACACCATATGGGTGCAGGTCTTTCTCAGAGGCATGTGGGCAAGTGATGGCTACCTCCAAGGGGTATGGAAAGGGTGTATATACGTAAACTAAAAGTATAGCCTTCAGAGGCCTAGGCCAGGGCAATTTAATGTGCTAGGGGGGTGGCAAGCCTGGTCCCTAGATATGGATTGCATATTGTGCAATCACCCCAGCACTGGTATCCTGTGCACAGGTAACCCTATCTACCAGGTTAGGTACTTTGGTTTGCATAGACTGGGAATGTAATGCCAAGTTAGTCAAGGGCCATGAGGCAGGGCCACTGGTGCACAGTTTTATAGGTTCTGGCAACTAATCCTGCAATTTTAACATCAGCATATGACAGTGTGATCCCCCTGTTCTCTGTCCACTTATCCCTGTGGTCCAGGAGTAGACAAGCGTGGGGCTGGTAAGCAAACTAGTCAAGTTCTACTATCAGGACTCCCTCAGCATGACGCCTAAGAGCCCCAACTAGCAGACAAGACAGGAGGAGGAAAGGAGGGAGGGGAAACCCAAGAGAACTCAACTGAGGACTCTGGGTGCTGAATTGCACTCCTTATATACTACAACAGGTGGTCTATGCACTACCCTAAGCCCTATTCTAAATATAGTACCTGTATGAGTAAGACGACTGCACATGTAGTAATAGTAATGAGTTATCAGTGCTGTGTTCCGGTATCTTATCTACTTGTTATCTAAGTGCCAAGTGATAGGCGCCTGCTTAGTCAGCATGTGTTTATATAGTATGAAGAAAATAAATAATAAAATTGAAATGACTTGGTGGAAAAGCTGAAGCTTCTCAGTTGGTCATGACATACAGCCAGCTTTTCCAGAACAGAAGTGGAAGGACAAGGAGTTGAGTACAAAGCAAGCAGAGGAGGAAGCGAAAGTGCAGGGAGAAGAGTACGAAGTGGAGGAAGTTTTGGACAGTTGCATACAGGGATGGGGCATTCAATACCTTGTCAAGTGGAAGGGATTCCCCATTGAAGAGTCTACCTGGGAACCAGTCAAGAACTTAGAGAATGCAGGAGAGGCAATCCAGGAGTTTCATCAGAAACACCCTAATGCTCCTGCTTCCAGACGGTTACCCAGGGATGCATTTTGGCAGTATCAAAACCACACCAGTATGCATGTGCCAAAACAGTTGTTTGGCTGGGAAGATGGCAAGTTCAAACATGACTACCGGGAGTGATTGGAGCACAAATGGCACAAGTGGAAGGGCAATTGCATGGCACTGTACTCCCTCCTGGACAATGATCCCGACATGGTTTGTGTGGAACCAAACCCTTAAGAGGGGGGTAATGTTACAATTCAATGGTTTCATGTCACAGAGGGTGACATGCGTGATGGACAGGCACCCATGGTAGTGCTCTAGCTTATATCAGCAGGGCATGAGGCAAAGGGGAGGCAGACATGAGGGGGCCATGAGGCGAGGGGTATATAGTTGTAGTAAGAGCCTGAGAACCCCCAGGCTCTTGATAGTCGCTGTCATAGACAGAACTACAGAGTTTCTTTTTCTCTTCTTCTTGTCCTCTGATTGTGCGACCTGGTCTACCAACCTTGTAACAGATGGTTGGTTGGACCAACCACCTACATATTAGGAATGAGATTGCAACCCTGGGTGGCAGTGCACACAGATCACATCAGCGCATCAGTACATCACCCTAATAAGGCATGGGATTAGTGGCAATGCTCAACAACTTGATATGGCAACAGCAACTCCCTGTTGGGGATCACAGGAGGCCTGTGAGCAGTATGCCTCATGGAATAGGGCCCAGATGGAGACTGTGGGAGCACCAGGCTGAGGGGAAGGTTCTAGGCCATGGGCACATGTGGAACTGTCAAGAGTGCACAGCATCACTAAAGATAGATGAAGTCCAGAAGTAGCATGCAAGGGTCTGGAAGCAGCACTCAAGCAGGATGAGTCACTGAGGCTGTAGAGGTGCCAGTGGGAAGGGTCACAAGGGGTCTTAGTAGAATAGTATATAAGACCAGCTGTAGGTAGTCTTGGTTCCCCAAGACTTAAGATAGTTTATCTTATGCTCATTGTATGGGCATTAGATTCTGTCTAATGTAGTCTCAATATCATTTCCTTCTCTCTTTCTTATCCTCCTCCTCTCTCTGCAAGGCTTGTGGGTTTGTGTTGAGTGTGAGCTCGCAACACCTTAGTTGCTGTCAGCCTTAGTGCCTAGTATCCAGTGGCTGGGAGACTTTTCTTGTCACTGCTGACCTGGACACTGAACAATTCAATCTTATCAGTGGACTGGAAAAGATTCAAAAGCACTGATGAAAGTACACATAAGATTTCATTTTAATAGTTTTTTTTTTTTTTGAAAAGTAACAAAAATAGTCTTCTGAAAGTGCAAGTGAATGAAAGTACCAGTGTGAAAGTGAAAACAAGCAAAAGATCTCAAGTTGAAAGTGAAAGTAATACAGTGGCACACCTGAAAGTATAAAGTGTTTAAAGTGGTATCCCAGGTTTTGCTGATGCATTCCCTAGTCACAGAAGCCATGAGCCTGTCAGAATGTGTCTGGATGGCATGGCTCTTCAGTTCTGTGTGTGTGTACAGAATGGCACCAAGGGAAATCAAGTGAAAGTGAAAAAAGAATAAAATAAAGGTATCGCCATAACATGAATCTACCACCCAAAGATCAAATCCGATACATGTCCCAATACTCCTCTACTACTCTGTACGTCAGGTTTAGCGGGCGTCATCCCACCACTACCTCCTCCAAGCGTGGTGGTGGGTTCTGCTCGCTTAGAAAAACTCGGGACAGCTGCCCCACTTCCACTAGGTACCCAACCTCTAGTTGGGGTGACAGGTTGACTTTGCATATGCAGTGATGGTGGTGGTGGTGGTGGTTGTGCTTTGTGAGGTGATGATGATGATGATGATGACCCCATCGTCTTCCTAAACGCCGCAGTGGAAGGAGCAAGTTTTATCGCAGTACCGAAGGAGCTTGCGCCACAATGCGGTGATGCCGCGCTCGTATCGACAGCCATGCCTGTATCAGCTGCCGCCACCGCCACTGGCTGGTCGAGAGAACCGTAAGTAGCAGCAGTCGTGGTCGTGGTACTAGTACTCCGTAGTAAAGAGGGTTGGCCAAGCAAAGCCTCGGCTTGGGCGGAATCCTTAATAATAATAAATATTGTTGAAGAAAAAAAAAACCACACAAAGCGACACTGACCGCCCATTTCACACCGACCATATAACTCCCACAGAGCACCTCTCCGCTTTTCCTAACAGCTCGCATGGCATCTCCGGGATCACGGTACCCGATTTTAAAGCAGTTGGTGATGTCGGTGTTGAGGTCGGGTTCAGTGGTATCGCCCAGTGATTTGAAGTATTCCAAAGTCATGCTGTACCGGTCTTGGGGGTATCCAAAGACAATGATGTAAATGGCCTGTTGCTGTTCTTGTGCATGTTGTTGTTGTTGCCGAGGGTGTGGGGTGCCGGGCTGAAGCCGATGTTTGAATGTCGAGTTACTGAGGGGCGACTAGTAAGTGACAAGAGTCAACCATTTCCGAATCCCTTTTACGAATTGAATTGAAAACGTACTCTCTGTTGAAACGGAGATGGCGTCGAATCCACGTATATCTCATGAGGTATATCGGTAACGGAGGTCATGGGCGGGGCATCCTCGTCGGCAAGGGCTTGTCGTTTCCTATGTTTTTTGTTTTTTTTTTCGACGTCAGAACAAGAGGGTCACCATTACACAAGAAAGCAAAATAAAAAATAAAAATAAAAACATTGTTCACGAACAAGACGTACGTCGTACTCTGAAACATCGAATCCATCCCAAACTCTGACGTCGTGCCACGTACAAGCCCTTGATTGAGTTTGGCTTTCGTCTGAACAATAGGCGCGTCATCCGATCTTGGACTACCCTGTTGCGCGTTCTATAGTGAAAAAGCCACAATTGAGAGTCAACGTCACGTATTACGCGTTTTTTTTCTTTCCCTTAACGTGAAGGGAAAAAGAAAAAAAGAAAGGGACTAACCAGGTTTTGTGACGTTGACTATGCATGTTAGAAAAGAAAAACCCATTCATATCAATGTTCTGATGTTGGTTGAACAACGACACACCATGAGGTACCCTGGTTGGTATTGACTCCGACTCTGGGATAATGAGTCGGAAAAGGACGTTAGGGATCCTGTTGGGTTTACCGAGGTGCTTCCCCATCCACCGAGGTTGGGATTGTGATGATGATGCGCACCCCCAGAGGTGGACATGCCGGCGACAGAGAAGGGGGAGTGCATGTGGCTGATATAAACAGATGCAAATATTGACTGGGCTTGTCACCGTCAAACACCCACTCTAGTCCTTTTAGAAAAGTGAAAAGCCTTGGACAAGTATACTTACTTTGCCAAGCTTTGTTAGTGATACTCGCCAACGGACTCCGCGGTCACAACCTTGTATCATGATACGTACATATTAATATCATGCTCCCCTTGCTGTTGTTTTTTTTTTTGGTCTGTAACCGCTGATCTCCCTTTGAGCTGGTCCTTTGAGCTGGCCAAGCGACAAGCTAAAGCCATCCATCAAACTCAAGCTCAAACTCAAGCTCAAGGTTGAAATTTGAAACCGGGACCACCCACCACCACCCTTCTTTTCCAGAAAGACAAATACGGGCATCACCATCATCTGAACACTAACTCGTCTTTAACTCAAGTCGCCGATTAGCGTTGTGAACTCCCGTTTCATGTACATCCCGTAACACACATATACTCACACCCACACAAAACTCGCATAACGCTTCATCATCATCATCATCATCATCATGCCATCATCATCATCCAATCATCATCCAATGCTATCATCATTCGGATCCATCGCTTGCATCCACACTCCGCTACGCCACAAGTCCAGAGTACATCGGGGATTCCCGAGCAGAAGTAGCCTTTTGCCGCAAACTGAACCCTACACGTAATAAAATAAGGGTCTTGCATTGGAGGATTAAGTCAAGTCAAAAAAACAACAACAACCAAAAAAAAACCGTAGGTTCTGACACGCATCAGTGTGAAGCCTGAGTGAGAACTCCTTGATCCGAAATATTTGGAAGTTGCCGCCCGCACGCTACTGAAGTTATGTTATGTACGTTCGTAACAAATGCAATTGATCATTTCCATATATGTATGAGATACACTAATAAGTAGAACAACAAAAAAGGCTTGTTAACAAGGTATATACCGATCGGAGTGAGGAAAGAAAAACATATATTTACATATAAAAGAAAAAGAAAGAAAAAAAAAACAAGTGCGTTGGGAAGATAATCGTTACTGGTTTTGAATAAAAACGATTCTGGGTCGTTTTTAAACATCACCATTTTGTCTATGAAAAATAATAATAATAAAATCAAATCAAATGCAAATAATGTGGTCGGGATGGGGTCGGGATGTCGGGATGGGGAAGTGTAGAAATATCAACGTATCACAACCAAGCCAATAGTCGATTTATCTTCCGTCGCCGGAGTACTACCTGACGACGTCTCGACCGTGGTCGTTGATGATACCGTGAAGCGGGGGAGCTGGATCGAAGGCGGAATAGCAAATGTGGGGACCCTCGGCACATGCTTGTCGTCGGACCACTGGACGCCCGCGGCCCAAACGGTGGCGAGGAGGACGCCGATGATCTGTACGAAGAGACTGCAGATCATCAAGTAGGTTCCGGGCATGATGGGTGGGGTTCGCCGGAATGTGTTGGCTAGTAGGGCGACGTCGAGAAACATGGGAAGAGTAAAATTCGAGGCTGCGATCCAGAAGAGCGTCTTGAGTCTGGATGACCTTGAACTGAAGCTACGAGTGCCGAGTGCCAAGCGGAAATCGATTTTTCTCAAAAACAGATACGACGCGATCCTGTCACCAAAAAAAAAAAAAATCTACATTAGCAACTCTCAGGCGCAAAAAGTCAGGGAAAACAACCACTCACGAATTATCAATCAGCTGAAGGATCCACGCCACTTTTGTATACTTGAGCTGCATCCCCAACTCCGCGACGACCAGAGGGCCATACACGCGTGTCAAGTCGGTCAGCTTCTTCATGTAAATGCAGATATTGACCATCCTGACAGTTTTGAGCGAGACGAGGGGGACGAGGATCATGATGCGTTCCGAACGATGGATGTACACGGCCAGAATCCGGCACAACAGGATAGATTCCACAAAGAGCGGCAGAGCGGCAATGGCAAAGCAGGTTACCACGCATTTGCTGAAGGCAATGTCTTGTTCTTCTTCCGGAAAAATAACTCTGTCATACTGTTTTTTTTTTGTTTTGTTTTATTTTACTTAATTTTTTTTTTTTTTTTTGATAATGGCCTGCAAAGGCTTACCATGTACCAAACACAAACGATTCCAATACTCAGACCGAGGAGTATAGAGCAAACATTGAGGAAGAAAACGGGCTTGCGGCGTAACGGTCTTGTGGAAAAGAAGAAGAGCGCAAAGAGCAAGGGAACGAGCATCGCCGACCACACCGTCGCTAGCAGCATCACATTCAAGGCGGCGGCGATGAGCGCTGTGTCCGTTGCCATTGGGGATGATGATGACGATGATAATGATAATGACGATGATGATGATGATGATGATATTGACAACGAGGGCAGCGTTGAAGTGACGTTGGGGAGAAGGGAGGCGGCGGCGGCGGCGGCGGCGGCGACTGCCACCGTCGAGTTCAAAACCATGGGTGGCCTCCGTCACCGAAAAACGGGACCTAAGGTCTAATCAGCAAGGAAGGGCCCCTCTTTTTATAATTATTTTATATATATATATATTTGTGTTGAGATATGATGGGGGGGGAGGGAAGGGGGGGTGCCGGTGGGACTTTAAGTTGACGGAAAGCACGCACACTGTGGCAATTGAGGGCATATCGGATCGTTTCATCTTTTCGTGGCCCAAAACTCGTGACTTTGCAAACCCTGGCCCCCTCTTTCGCCTGCGCCTGCGCCTGCAGTGCCTTCCCCGTCATAAACCTTAAGTGAGTCTAAGATATGATGATGGATCCAATGATGATGATGATGCCTCAGGCTTACTACTTTTACACGTAAAGATCTTCTTTCAGAATATCACTGAAACTGACCGAGCTGGCTGCCGTCCTCTGCCGCTTTTGCTTGGCTGCTGCTTGGCACATAGTAGTGTGCAAGTCAAAGCTTGACTCTATTTGCGTTGCGTCGGTCACGACTGGCGGTGACCATGGCTGTGCGGCCTGCCATCAGCCATACATCGATCGGCGGTAGACTCTTAAGCCTCTGATCGCCCTCCCCTCCACACACACTCTGTCCGTTCATAAAGTCAGCAAATTGAAATCCACTCCCCCCATTTATTTATTTATTTTCTTCTTCTTCCGCCTTTTACTGCGCACTCGTGCCGGCAATATACAAATACATTAGTACGTACATCACCTGACGTCAAGTCGAACTTTGCCCAAATTTATTGTCACGAGAGTCAATATTGATATGCAAAAAATCAAGTTGCTAAGAGTACACAGAATATAATAATATTAATAGATACAACGAATCTCATGTACATCAATTATTCGTGATGTACGGCGACGGGAGATGTCAAATTAGGGTCTAAAATATGTAGTGGCGGTACTGATGCTGGAGGTGCTGGTAGCGATGGTGCTAGTATTGGTGCTGGTGCTGGAGGCGGTGCTGGTAGTTTTTCCGTATCTAGTGCTAGATTTGCAAGCTGTACCGTCGCTGACGACGGCGATGACGGCAACGACGCCGTTTCCAACTTCGTCTCCTTCTGCGAGTATTCGACGAGGTTGTTGGGGGAAAAATGGATCGTGGGCAGACTCGACAGGTCCAAAACACCCGTGTCTTCAGACCATTGAACACCAGTGGCCCAGATCGTGGCCAGTAAAACACCAATAATCTGGACGTAGACGCTGCAAATGATGATGAGCATCCCAGTCGAGTACGGAACGCGCCGGAATCCGTTGATGACCAGGGCGATGTCGAGAGGAATGGGAAAGACAAAATTGGACGCCGCGAGCCAGAAGAAGGTCTCGAATCTGGATGTTGAACCTGTTGTGCCTAAAGGTAAACGTTATTGGGCATATATATGTTTTTATATTGATAGGGACGAACCGGGGCGCTGAGTACCCAATGCCAGACGAAAATCCACTTTCCGTAATAAGAAATATGCTGAAGCTCTAACCAAAAAAGAAAAAAAAAAAAAAACACCATCATTAGCCCTTCCCCGAAATAGTTTTTTTTTTTTTTTTGGTTGGAAACACTTGCGAATTATCGACCAACCGCAGGATCCACTCCACCTTGGCATTTTCCAGCTTCCATAGCTGCATAACGACCGATGCGCCATAGACCATATTCCCCGCGACCGCCTTCAACAAGATGCCGATATTGATCACCCTAGCGATTTTCAGAGACACAAGAGGGAAAAGGACCCACGCCCTTGCGGAAGGACGTGTGTAGATGAGGAGGAGGCGACAGAGCAGGATGGATTCCACAAGGACGGGAAGCGACGCCATGGCGAAACAGGTCGTGACGCATATCGTGAACGCTATGTCTTCTGTGCCTTGCCCGAGAACGGCGTGATACTGGTTTTTTTTTTTTTTTTTTGGTTGAATCCCAAAAGCAATGAACAGTTCAGGCAAGAGTTATGTACGTCAAGTTTAACGGTGGGGAGAGGGCTATATTATATCACTTACCATATACCAAACACAGATGAACCCGGCGGTCACCCCGAGGAGGATAGAGAAGACGTTAAAGATGAAGACGGGCTTTCGGCGCAACAAAGTGGTGGAAAAGAAGAACAAGGCGAGGAGTAAGGGGATGAGCATTGTCGACCACATCATCACCAGGATCATCACGATCAAGCCGAGCGTAATGGAGGTCATGGTGGCGGGGGGTTAGTAGGCGGCGAGTAGCCCGTGCTCGTTGTGGTCGGCCAGTTGGTCGTCGTTTTCAACGTTGAATGTAAAAGAAAAAGACTTTTGGCAAAGTTTTGTGGTCTTCAATGCCGAGAGACGGAGGTAACGGAACCGAGGCCCGAAACGGAGGTTTGGTCAACGTGATTTGCTAAGCGCGGTTGTCGTCCGTTTACGCCGTTACTGCTGGCTTCAACTTATCAACTTATAATGTGCATTCAAACCTCATCTGGAGAGTGGATAAATGATTGGATTCAAGTAACACAGCCAATACCTATGCCCGCTCACCAGGGGGCTCTTCATCCATGAATGATATATCAACTACCCGTCGTCTGCTCCCCACTGATGATACATCACTGCCTGTCGCCCTGCTCAGCAATTAATGCATAGCTTTCCCGCCCACCACGACCATGCGTCCGCCATCGCCTGCCCTACACCTTTCCGACGATGCATAAGTGATGTATCAACATTTGCTCAGAGAGCTTCGCTCACCTCTCGCCTTCTCAGCAACAGTTACGCATCATTAATGCATTGTCTAAGGGCTTGGGTTTTCCCGCGCTGGTATTCGCACTGCCCACCCTACTGATGCATGCATAGGTGATACATAAGCTCCACTCACCGCCTGTCGCCTGCCATGCAACAGTCATGCATCATTAATGCATAGCCTGAGCTGGAAAGCTTTTGCTCATCTGTCACGACACACGGTGTTGTTTTTCTCGCAAGGTGGTAACATAGTATCACCAGTTCTAAATAATAATAAAAATCCTGCTCTCTATTCCTGCTCGTGAAGGCGATGTCGAGAGGAATGGGAAAGGCAAAAATGGATGTTCGCAAATTATGAACTAACTGCAGGATCCACTTCACCCCTACAAGCTTGTAGGACGGGAAGTCGCGAAGTCATTAGTATACCAAAACACTGGCAGGTTGTGACGCATATCGTGAACAGTGAACGCCAATGTCTTTTCATGCCTTACCCGAGAACGGCGTGATACTGGTTTTGTTGGATCCCCCCCCCCAAAAAAAAAAAAAACAAAAACAATTGTTCAGGTCAAGAGTCCAAGTCAAGTTTAACGGTGACAGCGAAACAACAGATGAACCCAGCGGCCACCCCGGCGGGGGGTAGTAGGCAGCGAGTAACCCGAGCTCGTTTGTTGGTCGCTCGCCGGTCGCCGGTCGTCGTCGTCGTTCAACTTAGAACGTTGAGCGCCCTCAATCACTGGGTGTGGGTGTTTTTTGTGGTCTGATGCCGAAGGACGGACGGAGGTAACGGAACTGAGGCCCGGACGGAGGTTTTGGTCAATGTGATTTGCTAAGCGCGGTTGTCGTCCGTTTGACCCCGTTACTTTACTAAGTGGTGGGGCGCCAGCAGCTTCCCACTGAGTGGCTTCAGCTTTTAGAGTGCAGGGTTTAATTGACAATTCAAAGGGGTCCAGTGCACACTCGGCATGATCGATGTACGGGTGCAGTGCCTGGTACGGCTCCAGTCACGGATTCATGATCGAGGTATTTTTGGAAGAGGGAGGGAGAGGGAGAGGGAGAGGGAGAGGGAGAGGGTGGGGACACTTACTCGACGGAATCCAGTCCTTGCTTGTGTGCCCCTGAAGGTGTCAAGGTCGAGATGACAGGTACACATATATTTCAATCACTTAATACTACAAGTGAGTCACTTTACCACCAGCACACCGCCGCCGCTTGGGTAGTATTTGGAAATGACTCGCCGTTATCCCAGAGTCTCACCGTAACGGCATGCGGGGCAGCTCTAATTCCCCAGGACCGAAGCTATCGGGCAGTAAGGCACCCAGTGTAGTCTCGCGTACTCCACCTTCAGTGATCCTTCCGGGTTTGGCGGGGTCTGATTTGGGATCCGTCGGAAGGTTGGTTTGAGGATAATTGCCAGGGACAAGCAGGATCGGCATATCCAATGTACAGAACTCTCTCAAAAACTGGCGACATATTCCACATGGTGTGATCGGTACTGGCACGTCCCTATAGACAGGCATTCAGATCTTCAAAAATGGATAAAGTTGGCATGAGGCAAAAAAAGAAATTACGTTACGACTGCAAGCCCGATAAACGACCGATTTCCCTCGCTCTAGTAACACAGGATGGCGTAGTTGAGTATTTATGTTTCTCTGCTGTAAAGTGAGTCATGGGGGGGGGGGGGGGACTTACGACAGCCTTGACCATGGCCGTTCGTTCGGCACAGATCGTGCCTCCTGCTCAGGTAGTCTGAAGATTACAATTCCTGGCCAATCTGAAATGTGCAGAAACGGACCGTACGATGCGTTCTCGACGTTAGCACCTTTGATAATCTGACCCTCCGGTGTGAGAAGCGCTGCCCCGACGGGAAAGTTGGAGTAGCGTGAATAGGTGCCTTTCTTCCCTGCCATTATCATCTCAGTTAGCCGCTTCCGTTGATCTGACAGTCTCACCTTCGAATGCTCCCTGGATGAGCTTTGCACGATCCTCGACAGAAAGGACCCAAGCTCGACCACTGGCAGCAACACTTTTAGCACTCATGGCGTGCAGCGGCGGCGTTTATGTTTATGGCACGCCCCTTGTAAAAGCTGTAAATGGACTCCCACGTAAAGCAATATCAAAAACCAAATATGACTCGACCGTATACAACCACTGGCACTTTCACGGGCTCCTCTAAGGGTCTTGGCCTCATTTGGCTCTCACTGACAATCACAATCCAAGTCCGACAGCTCTTATCGGAACCGGGGGAGCTTGCCATTCAGTTAACGCACTGTTGTCGTACAGCTGTAACATCATCACTGCGGCCCTGGTACTTTCTTTCCTTCTCTTATAACACGCTGCACCCATTACATTCTCGGTACGTTAATCCCATATCCCTCTCCCCCACTGAAGCTTATCGTTTCCTCCTCCTCCCTCCCCTCCCTCCTCCCTCCTCCCTCCTCACCCCCCCTACCTCCCTCATGTCGTCGTCCACAGACCTTCTTCGCCTGGCCCGCACAAAGCTGCACACGTCCATCGTCGACAACGGGAACAGTCTCTACCGATGGGTTCTCCTCAAAAATAGCATCCTTCGCGAGTCACTTTCGCCGCATAACGGTAGCGGCCCCCATGGCATGACTCACTGCCATCCCCAGCTGACCACCACCACCACTACCACCACCACCACTACCATTACTACTACCACTACCTATAACCTTAGGGGGAACGCGGATTTCCCCGGTGCTATAGAATCCGTTTGCTCCACTCAGTCAGAAGCGCAATGGCTCGATGTGTTACTTGGGCAACTATCTGACGAGGACTGAAATATATATTTTTCTCTCTCCTCTAACACCCCACCACCACCCACCACCACGACACAGCCCAGCATGGAGGGGGGAGGCGTTGAAACCGGTGACGTGCGCCAAGAGAGTGTTCGTTGGGCGACGTTCGTTTTATATATACGGGAGCACCACGTTTTTTTTGACCGCCGCCGCCACCCAGCACTGCCCGACGCTGCCACTCCCGCTTCTACGAGTACCCCCCCACCCCACCCCCACTACTACTACGACTACTATGGCCACGACTACAATGGCCACGACTACTGTGGCTGCTAACTACGACTACATGTACTACTGCTGTTACACTCGCTGGCAGCCCCGGGTCGGATCTACAGGGACGCGGTACGTTTTGAATCTGCATGTTTTTTTTTGTTGTTTTTCGGATCTTAAACAGAAACGAAATTGCCAGTGCATTGAATAATGAAGGGGTGACATGGCGATATTTGTGCACGGATGCACGCACGCACGCACGCACGCACGGATGCACCAAATTTTGGGCGCTGATTGGCTATAACCAGTTTTTTTTTTTTTTTTTTGGTTGACATCGGGACATTCGGGATATTCGGGAACAACATTTGGGCTGGGCAGATATTTGGGCAGAGAGAGACATTTCAGGATAATATTATGGAGCAACCTTTTTTCTTTTTTTTTTTTCCTTCAATTCGTGATCCTTACCTGCCGTACCCTCGCTCCTCGCACACGACAACACAACGACACAACGACGCGATGATAACAACAACACAATGACGAGTGCTCTCAGAGTCATTGTGCAGAATCAGATGATACCCACCCTTGCAATGTCCTCCTCCTCGGGCAGACACTGGCACTGGCAGGGGGATGGCGCAACAGTTGAAAGCCCGACGACGAAAAGGGTGTGTGGGTGGAGCGAGCGAGCGTATTTGACAGGCGCTTATGTTGATATGATGAGTTGGACTCGGGAACTCGAGTATTTAAATATATTATATATAAATCTAGCCATGATTCGACCAATCAAAAACCTTTCGGAAATTAAAAAATTCTTTTTTTAATCTTTTCACCCCATTAATTTAAAGTTTCACCCCGGTTCTCTCTCCCTCCCTCCCCTCCCTCCCCCACACACACACACCACGCCACTCGTCTTGATAAAGATAAAGCATTCTTATCAGGACCCAATGATTGGGAACTCGCTTAGCCATTCCCATTTGCTCTTCTCACCTTCTTCTTCCTTCTTCTATCATATCATACGTCATACAATTTCTGTTTATACCATTTACAAAGCCCGCATGACGACAACTTCATTTCTACTATTAGCTGGGACTATAATACTTCCCCCTAAGAGCATACGCCGTATTCTTTTGTAGAGGGAGCTTGACACGTAGGCTCTGTCTGGTCGACTAACCGACGTTCGCTTAAAAGGACTCAACTGCGGGCCGTCCTATATCATACATATATCATACATACATCATACATACATATATACAAATGTCATATACAAATGTCATATATACTTTCTGTTTTTTTGTTGTTGTTTTTTTTCCCTTCCCGGGCCTCTTTGTATTTCACTTCATATCGTAACCAACCCTTTTTCCCCCCACAACCTTTTCGATGAAATATTCGAGGAGTTGAAAAAAAAAAAAAAGAAAGAAAGAAAGAAAAAAAAAGGCAAACTCTCGATCATGAAGCAAAACACCATAACTTTGATTTCAGTTGAAAAAAAAAAAAAAAAAAAAAAGAGGTTGGTTCCATGATGCATGTTGTCGGATGAACAAATGCCAGAATACGTAGTCTCCGTCATGTACGTGATTATTTGGGGCGTTTACGGTGCGCTGGCCAACGTTCATGAGAGATATATGTATAGTACATCTTCCTCTTGTCGAGTATGATTCCAAAAATCATCTATTGCTTTGAGACGGGCAAACGACAGACAGACAGATACATATATGTATTATTAGCATAACACGACTTCCTAATCTATATGACGAAAGAGCAATCGCAAAGAGTTAGGGTATATGTAATTCGGTGAAGAAAACATTATTATAATTATAATTAACTTCTATCGGACCACTCCAGAATGAACGATCCAATTCCAACTCAATGACGCTCCCAAAACAATAACACCAAGAGGCAAGAGAGCGCTCACGATCAGCTTCGAACGCATCACACGATCGTCTGGCGCCCACCATCTGATTTCCGACCACACAAGGGGTCCAAATACGACACAAGCCGTCCAGAACTTGTTAGAGAATGAATGAATGGGTCATCAACGATGGAGGGAGGAGGGGACCAAACGATTACACTCACAGTTCGTAGACTTTTAACGAGTAATCCTGGATACTCGTGTACACGCGCAGCGCGGAGATGAGGCTTTTCTTCCGCAGACGTCATTAACACAGGTCTTGGATGAGTAAAGATGACCCAAAGGGAATAGAACGCGACAGAAAAGAAGTGGTATGCTAGGAGGACTGGGGATGGTATGATGCTAAATAAAAATTAAAATAAAACCAGAGTCAATATATGTAAATGATAAGTAGTCGTGCATGCCGTGGACGTACGCAGAAAGCAGAGAGACGGGGCCGTTTATACATTCGCCGCCCAGTTCAAAGTACTTGAAACACCCAGTCCGCAGAATGTCCAGTTCTTCGCCTGTCGAAAAGCGATGTCAGCAATGTCAGTGGACGAACAGGGCTCCTAAGGCAATTTACCATCCGCTCCAAACAGATCATACAACGCCACGCTCAAAATGTTTACCGTGGACGCTAATGGTTTTCGTTTCCAATGCCATTGATGAAGCAACCGACGGATCCGTTCCCAGTCTGTCAGATCATCGACACAGGATAGCAATTCACGTAGTAACACGACGTCGTGCAAGGCCACCGTCATTCCGCCACCTGTCAGAGGGTGCCGCATATTCCACGAATCACCCACGAGGATGACACCCTTCTTTCCATCTGCTGAGCCCTGCCGCACAGCGGGCATGAACGAGTTGGGCATCCGCCGCAGACGATCTTTGTTGAGCGCATTGCGAATCGGTTGATGAACGGTCGGAGGAAGCTGAGGTAAGACGTTATTTAATATATACGCCTGTCGCCAATCAAAACACGGTACAAGAACGGTATATGATGCTTGAAATTTTTTACCTTGAGATCCTTTGGCAGGGGTATTTTAATGTCAACAAGCATTCTCGTATCCTTTTGACCAATTTGGTACATCAGAACGGGCCCAGATCCGTGCACCAGTGCGACAGTCCCGTGCTGAGGGATTGGAAGCGTAGCGTCTTCAAGTATTGCACCGACAAAGTGGCTGTTCGTGTCGGATATTATTTTATCACCTAGAACGGCTGTTCTAAAGTTCGAGAAACAACCGTCCGAAATGAAGACCAAGTCCGCAAAGAACGATTCTTTTTCGCCGTCTGAGCTAGCGTCGATCATCGGGAGCTCCGTAGGTGGTGATTTGTGAGAAGGAGTTGTTGGCTTCTTTCGCGTTGCGCGCACGCCTATCACGCGATTCGAACAGCTCTCTAGCAAGCCCGTCACGGTCGCCTCTATCACATCCACGCCCTTTGCCCTTTTCGCCGCTTCCCGCAAGTTCATGACGAATCGTCCATGGTGGAAACTTCGTCCTTGGTGTCCTTCCGGATAGGGTATATGCACCGACTTGCCGTTGTCGTATACGCAGTAACCGTGCACAGGAATCGCGTCCATGTTTTCCAAACAATCCTCCAGCCCAAGATTCCGCAACGCCATCACTCCGCCGGGCTGAAGAAGCTCTCCTACGATCCTGTCCGGTTCCGCAAGGGAGCGTTCCAGTAATGCAATTCGTAGATTTTTTCCATTCCTCCTAGGAATTGTTGAGAGTGCACGGGCAAGCGCAGAGCCGGCAATACCAGCGCCGACAATGAGCACGTCATAGTGGGACTGGCTCATGGGTACTGCAGCCACACTATGGTCCCATTTTCCTCTTTAGGTATTTCGGGAATGCCCGAATATCACGTCTACGTCACGTGTTCTTATCCACATTTAAAAATTAAATACCTTGCTCTCTCGGCCGAGAGAAAACGGTGACAATCTTATCTCTCTTCCATTTCATCTTATCAAATGGTGGTATCTTAAGCCCTTTGCCCTAGTATTGCGCCTGCCAGCCGGGTCGTAGTACATGCTTCATTTTGATGTCTCAGGACTTTTTGATTAACTTCCTGCGAATCTCCTCAAACTTTGCATCTGTAAAACTAAGCTGCATTGGCGCATGCCCCACCTATGACATTTTCCGAAGTGACTTCTCCCATATCATCGACATAGCTGGGCCTACGGTGGGCAGCGCCGACTCGAGTCACCCGCAGGTCACACCCGCCAGGGACCGTTACCAACATCAAAAATTTAACACGAACAGCAAATGTCGACCAATCTGTCCTGCGCAAAGGCATCCTACTCAATGGGAACAGTCCAAAGCACCAAAATCAAATTTCTATTTTCTGTACGTTATTTAGTCACCATGAAAAAAGAAATAAAACAAAACAAACAAACAAACCTAGCCTATCGTCTCCGCGAGTGGTATCCTACTTTGCGTGAGAGTGTGCGGTTATATTGGATGATGCGCGTTAATGCATGGCTTCTTATTACGAAGAAGACGATGAAGCGGAATGTGAAGGTAAGAACCGTGATTGTCCTACTGACTGAATACGTATGACACCTAGAGTCTTTAAGTCTCCGGAGAACATTATTGCAACAAGTCATATAAGGTTTTCGGCACCTTTCTGTGAATGCGAGCGTCGTTTGTCAGCACAAAATTAACGTCCACATTTCCACTGCCAGGGATAAGTTCTCGTAGTGGGCATGGTCTCAGACGGTTACTTCACAGACTTCGGCGGAGAATTCTCGATAGATGAATGGCCAGCGCACCACCGCGAAGCGCGGGAAACTCTGGCAGAAATTTGTTCTCATAACTCGCACCGAGTCAGCCTATGACATACGAGGCCAACTCATACGACCAACAGAGTATCGCGCGCACTGGCTGCAAGAAGCATTAATACACTTCGATTTCTCCATGAATTGTCGGTTGGTGAAAAGAAACATGTACCTTGCTGCCGACATCGATTCAATCTGTGTTCTTCAACCGCCATCAGCGCCCGTCCAAAAGCAAACCCCTTCACATCATAGGTCCGAGAAAAGCCAAAAAACTCAAATTACAAACAGATTGAAAATTTAGGTTAAAAATTCTTCATGGTCAATATTACTCGTTCTGCTCGTTTTGCGTGGAAAGGTCCCCCCATGTATAGTATTGCTCGATTTACGGAAAAAAATCCCCATGTATACATACGCCAAGCAAGGTCTAGTAATTATGGTGGCGACCTTAGTGTAACATGAGCCGGTTCAGCAGGCCTATTAAACACCGTATCTGGCCAATATTCCGTGTCGTACACCTCCAAACGCTTAGGATTCGTGTAGAAATATTTTCTCGACGGATTTTTGACTACTACAGGATCCCAGGCTGGATCAGCCGCTACTGGCGTTGGATGATCTTGGTTTATCGCTTCGTCTCGGCTGGTAAATTCCCAAATGGGCCTCTGGCTCGCTAACTCCGCAGGGCATTCCGACATGGGCGGAAACGCTTTGAGAACGACCTAAACCCAACATGTTCAATCGCCATTCCTGCAGGTACCCACATGGATCTAGGAGCGAGCCCTTACCTTGAAATCTTCTGAAACTCCCAGATACCACTCTACCGGAGGTGGTTTTTCCGCCATGCAAACTTCTTCAGGTGCTTCAGTCTCGGTATCCACGTCCATTGGAATATCGTTGTCATCAGCCCGGTCCGCCGGCGGCTGAGGTTCAGTACTTTCATCTTCTTCACGGCTTTCTTCGCAGCATTCGCCATCAGGTGCACAGGGCTCCTGATAGAGTACGATACTGGAAAATATAGTCAGGGATGCAAAGAAACAATTACATATATATATATATATAGGATCCTTACTAGCAGGGCCTCTCCTTATGGTTAGCCCTGCTGATGTCAAAACGCGTCTGAGGGCCAAGCGTGGCCTCGCCCTTGTTCCCTGATGTTGGCAAGTTGGATGAGAGGTACGTTTGCGTTCCGTCTCGCTTCAACGAACACGCATGGTGATTCATGTCCTTTTCTTGGCATGTGTCCAGATGATCAATAGACCACTGAGGCGAACATTCAGCATCACGATGCACCCCCTCCACTACTAAATCCTCGCAGAACGTGACTCTCTCACCATCTTTGTGGGCTCCCGGTTTACAGTCACGACCAGTTCGCCTTGACGCACGGACAGAAACAGGTGTCTCGTTCGTGCATGATGTAGTGGGCCTAGGTAGCGCACATAGTTTAAACCTTCAGTAGCAATAGCAGGTGCGTAGGTATCGCCAAGAGTCTTCTGCATTACCAGTGATCGATATGACACTAGTCGGTTGATGGTGGTTGAGTTGATGGCTGGTAAGTTCCTATTTATATTTGGTTTTCATTCGCCTTATCGGACGCATTGCATCGAGGTGACACATGATCGCACATGGATGACGTGCGTACCAAATATTCGGCTCGGAATACACTCCAAATGGCACGCCTCGAATGTCAGGTTGCCAGATCATTGACATAATCCCCTTGCCTTATCGCTCAGGGAATTAGTTCGAAATTTGTGCTCACATGAGGATTTCGGGTGCCTCGGGCAAAGGGGAAATCACAATGTATCCTACGCTTGTATAGAACATGAACTTCAAATCAATGATGGTGCATGCCATTACGCCCCGGTAGTTATAGCATCTCCATCGTCAATTGAATTATTGAATAGGCTTTTACAGCCGATAAAAGCTTCCGAACTCGTGATGCCTCAAACTCATTTTATGCAAACGAATTGCTCCGAATGTCAGTCCATCGATGGTAGTGGCAACACTCGAGTCGCACGTTTGAGGTCCATCATGACGCCGATCATAGTAGATTACGACACAGTGGCCCGGCTCATATCAAGCCCGAGCATGTAGTATCCAATTGAACTTGATGTCACTGGCACTTTGAGTAACATGATAATGAATTCCCTACTACTAGAGGAAGCCGGAGAGGGACGCGCGCGCCCACTTCGGATTGACGTCTGGCACTGTGTTCTCTATTTTTGTAACTTTTTCGGATCCTTCATGATATATTATCCATCGTGCATCGTGCATCATGACAAAGTTTAGTCAAATAAATAAAAAAGTTGGATCCCTGCACGCCGCTGATTTGGAAACCAAACCGGCCTAACCAAAACTGAATTATTGAAAATATTTCAAATTCATAAAATAATAGCTCATTACATATGTCAAACATATGAAGGGGTTCATGTTGATCAGATTTGTTTACTGATTCTGATAGAGGCGTTGTATTCGCGACTTGAATGGCGCAGCAAGCATATAGACGGTCATCGATTTACCCACTGCTAGTACTTGCAAGAACAATGCAACGGGTATCATCCGACACATATTGAAAACACATGATAAAGTGTTGATTGACTACGGCCGAGTATATCGGACTCAACCCAGCCATCATCATGCATCATGCATCGTGCTTGTCAAGGCGCATGACCAACCCTATTCTCCGTACACACCAACGGCGGAAACTTGGGCCACCTCCCACTCGCCAGCTCATCTCGAACTTTCTCCGCCAGCGCCCTACTCCGCTCCCAATCCACCTCCATCTGCGAACCATCCACTGTCTCGAACTGCGTCATTGAATGTGCCACAAAGCTCGGGTCAGGCTCAATCGTGACCTTGGCCTTTTCCATCCTCTCCAAGTACTCATTCTTGACTTCGCTCCGAACGCACTCCTTCAGCAACCATGCCCTCCTTTCTCGATACGAAGAGGCCACTCGCGCCGGGTTCGCACGCGCCAGACGCTCGGCCAGCTCCAGACTCTTCCGGGCCTGCTCAACCCTCCGTTTTCGCCTCGCGATGGCTAACGAGATTGACGCAGTCTGGCCCTCCGGGGACCGCCTTGGGACACACCGGGCCTTGTCAACGGACCCAACTGATGTGGCAGACCTGACAGGAAAACTGATGTTGCGTGGATCTCGGACGAAAACATTTTCGTCCCGCACAGAACGTATCAATGACGATGACGATGATAACGACAACAATGGCCCTGTAACTGTAACGTTGGTCTGTGGCCGAGTTTCGTGGGGGATGGGAGCCATGATCTGGTGTTTAGTAGAGGCTGACAATGGGGTGCACGCTCTCGAATCACGAGGCGGAGTCCCAGCATGACCGCGTTGCCCAGAGTCAGCGATTAATGGATTTTTTGACGCGTCCCTGTGCGCGGACTTTGGGGTTCTCGTCGGAAGCTGAACAGGTGAACCTAGAACGTGTCCTGTGCGGGGAGGGTGATCTTCGGCACACCCTGAACGCTTGCTGCCGGAGTGGGGCATCAGTCCCTGTAAGGGAAAGTCGTTTGTCGCTTCCTGCTCATGAGAGACCGGTGGCGCTAAGTCGGCCGTCACCCGCTCGTGGCGGTCCTCCTGCGATTTGGGGGACGAAAAGAACAGTTTGAGCTGTTGGTGCTCCTCGGCATCGGGACTGCAGAAGAGCATGTGGGCCGTTCTCCAGTGATCATCTTCAGCCCCGCTTTTGTCGGATTCTTCGCTATCTGGATCCCTGTCGTACGTCATATGTCCAACCTGAGGAGTAGGATCTACCGATATTTTCGGTATATACAGGCCGGGTGGTGGAGAATCCGGTCTAAGCTTGAGCAGCTTGTCGAGAAAAGACCTGTGGGTTGGATCCAGATATCCAACCATGATCTCCAACTTGTTGCGTAGCTTTGCTCTGTCTGCCCACCGCAGCGCCAGAACTGATGAACCGACAATGTTCTTAAGTGCAGTATCGCCTTCTTCGTCGACTTGAACGAGTAGGAGATCAAGGTTTCCGCCATCTTTTGGGGTCGGCGGAATAGCACCAGGCCTTCCGAGAGGACTGAGAATGTTTTCAAACATGTGGTCGATACATTGCCAATCCAACCCGCGCAGCCGCGGATCCAGGGTACTGGGCACGACTCTGCGTGGCCTAAACAGCCTAACAAAGGCTTGTAGCTCCGGTAATGTCGAATGTCTCGAAAGCGGCACCAACTTTGGATACATTTATCAGACCAAACACTACATAGATCGTCATGTCATAACCTACTAAAGTGTTGACAGTTTCACCGGTACGTAGACTTTGTTTGGCATCCTTCAGGTAGAGTTCCCAACGGTGGGTGTCCATCGTCACCGGATTGACGTATACCACATGCTTGCCTTTACGACTGATGACAAGTGTATGCGCCGATTTTGGGTCGTCGGAGGCTACATGCTCACAGCGGTTAAACCGTTCACATGCATGGAAACGCGTTATTTCAGGGTCCGTAGTTACAATTGAACGTAAGTATGGGTCAGAAACGCGTTGATAAATAGAATATTTGTAGCGGTCGACGTGTATCTATACAATGAGCAGTAAGCGAGTGTCAAGGAAAAACTAGAATCAGATGCACTTGGCACTGAAATGCACGTGCGAGTGACTTGAGAATATCTTCGTACCCCCACGTCCACGAGTTGATGAAGAAGTGTGTGTCTGGCGGCTGAAGCTTGATTAACTCCACAAGTCCATCTATGGCTTGTTTCTAGTTCCATTTTAGATCATGTATTCGAGTTGATGCGTAAATTTAAATTTATTCACCTTGGAGGGTATCAAAAGAGTAGAAAAAAACACAAGCAGTGTCAAGGTATATTGCGTCTAGAGTGCGGTTGATGAATGATTTGGTGTTGGAGGACAAAGGTGCAAGGTACGGCTGCAGAAACGGATTGCGGGTGATGTTCTCTAAAAACCATGGTTCGGCGCGGAAATCGCCCGTATGCAGGACGTTGCCTTTTGCACCTTCAATAAGATACCTAGAAAAATATGATAGAGATGAGGAAGAGTTGTGCTATTCTCGTACATGACAGCTCCTGGACAATGGTTTGCGTCTATCAGAGTCAAGGTGACTTTTTCGCCATTTTGCAATTCAATCATGGTCGGTGTATTTAAAGGCAGAGGTCTCTGACACATATGACGAGGTTCAATGAGTGGGTCTAAATATCAGGCCTAGTACAAACCAGAAGGTCCCTTGAACCCGTAGAATCGCGCGGCTCATCGCTGCGGATTACAGCGTCAATTTTTAAGTGAGAGTAAGTGCGTCTCTTTTCCGCTTTGAGCTGTAACTCGTACAGTTCCCTCTCCGCATATACTTCATGGCGCAACAACATCTCTTTCGCATCGCGCGAGCAGCAGATGGTAGAACCGAAGGATTTTGACGCGAGGCCGTTCACATGGTCTGTATGCGTGTGTGTGAGCAGATATAGAAGGGGGTGCAGCTCTTGCGGAGGTAACTGGGTGAAATCGTCAACCCGTATTCTGTACGGAAGAGCAAAGGCGTTGAAGGGGGTCCCTGGAGGCATCTGGCCAGTAGCTGCACCTCCCAGGATGCCAGCCGCGCGCGTCACCACGTGACAAACGCGTGACCAAGCGCAAACTTTTGTCACAATATTGTCACATGCATGATGTTGCGTATTCCTCGCAGCGCAGCATTTCCGGGACGTGCGCCTTACGTCCAGGTTTACACCAACCCATATGCAATTCGACCGTTATTTTTCAAAACTGCAGGGGTTGCACTTTCTAAATTTCCAAATGTCTCCCTTTCAAGAAGTTATGCAAAGTCTGGCGGTGGAAGTGGCAGCGGAGGTTTCCCGGGTCTGAGTTTCGGACCGCAATACCAGAAGGGAGATGCTTTGAAAGAACATGTACGTCTCTGCTTATTCGTCGAACATGGCCGAACGAGTCATTTGAAATCACAGAGCGTTGATCTCACCGAACTAGCAAAGCAAGGCAAACTCGACCCTACCATTGGTAGAGAAGAAGGTACGACTATTCCCATTCAAACGAACTGAGCTGTTCAATTCGTATTGCAGAAATTCGCAGAACCATACAAAGCAAGCACCGTCGTCTAACTTTTATTCCCTTAGGACTAAGCAATTTATTTCTTAGTTCTTTCACGGCGAACAAAGTCTAACCCAGTCGTACGTATCCAATTTCCAAATCACGAAATGGATTACTATTTTTCCATTTCTAGCTCATTGGGCCTCCAGGTGTTGGAAAAACGGCTATTCTGGAGGGTCTCGCCAGTCGGATAGCCGCTAAAGAAGTCCCAGAGGTGAATCTCATCTCCATGTCGCGCTCTCCCCTCTCACGCCTTCACAGTCGATACAGCACAAACGCGTGCTGTCCATAGATCTAGCCAGTATTATGGCCGGAACGGGGATTCGTGGTCAATTCGAGGAGAAATTCAAAGCCCTGATCAAGGATATTGAAGCCGAGGTGGCTGCTCCACATTCTTCCTTGTCGAACCACGTGGCTGATCTTTGAATCAGGCCGGAAATGTAATATGCTTCATAGATGAAGTCCGTACGTCACATTTATTGTAGGGCTACCCCGTTTTTTTAACCTACTCCACTTCAGACACGCTTTTCCAGCTAGGAAAGGCAGAGGGAAGTATTGATGCAGGTCAAATGATTAAACCTGCGCTGGCTCGAGGTCTCCAACTCGTTGGAGCGACCACTCGTACGTTGTACACCAGCTCCACAATTCTCTATTGTATTCACAAACCAGCCAATAGCCGAGGAATACCGAAAAACAATTGCCAAAGATGCAGCTTTGGAGCGCCGCTTCCAACCGGTGACAATTGATGAGCCTACAGTGGAAGCGACCATCTCCATCCTTCGAGGTCTCAAATCACGCTACGAAGTGCATCATGGGGTGGAAATTTCAGATGCGGCCATAGTCACAGGTACGGGTAGTAGACCTACCTCTTTTTTCTCTCATTGTCTGACTCGTAATTTGCGTCATAGCTGCTGTATATGGCGCACGCTACATCTCAGACAGGTATCTCCCTGACAAGGCCATTGATCTCGTAGACGAAGCGGCATCTGCCATACGGATAGCGCAAGAGAGCAAACCTGATGAGCTGGAAGTGCTTGACCGTGAAATCATCACTCTCCAAATCGAGCTAGAGAGTCTGAAGAACGAGACGGACGTGTTCAGCGTTGAGAGGCGGAATGCGGTAGAGAGGCTGTTGAAGGAGAAGAGGCTGACTGCATCTGAGTTGACGTCGATATGGCAAGCAGGTCAGGTTCCGTTGCTCCTCTTTTTTGCGTGAATATCCGGTATTGACGATTTGTCCCGTAGAGCGTGCGAGGCTTGATAGGATCAAAGATACCAAAAAGCGGCTCGAGCAGGCCAAGCATGAGCTTGACATGGCACAGCGGCAAGGCCAGTACGAAGCTGCTTCGCGGCTGCGCTTTGGCGTCATTCCCGAATTGGAACAGCAACTTCCGAAAGAGGAGGACCGGGCTGCAAAAGAAGAGGAAGACTCCTCTCTTGCGATGCTCCATGACAGAGTAACGTCAAACGATATCGCTCGGGTGGTGGCCAAAACAACGGGAATCCCTGTACAGAACTTGCTCAAAGGAGAAAGGGATAAGCTTGTTCACGTGAGTACATGATCCTTTTGTGATGTTCTTGAGCGAGGTGATAATGATGTATTGTATAGATGGAAGAAGCACTGCGACAACGGGTTGTCGGCCAGGATCACGCCGTGACAGCTATCAGTGATGCGGTGCGAATATCTCGCGCAGGGCTTCAAGCACCCAACAGGCCAGTTGCTTCGTTCTTGTTCCTTGGGCCTACTGGTGTCGGCAAGGTAGGTCAACCTCCCTCCTCTAGGGCTGTTCCTGATTCATGCCCTTTTCTGACATGTAGACCGAACTTTGTAAAGCACTAGCTGCGTTTTTGTTTAATGATGAACAGAGAGGATTGTAGGTACCTATATGCGCACCCCAGATTTTGGAAACCAACAACCGAATTTGTTAGGATCAATATCAACATGTCAGAGTACCATGACCGACATACGATATCACGTCTCATTGGTGCGGCACCAGGGTACGTCGGATTCGAGGAAGGCGGTCAGTTGACAGAAGCTGTTCGTCGGAAACCGTACGGTATGTTTCTTGCTTGACGCATATACGCAGAATCCGTATTGAAACGCTTTTATTTTAGCTGTCATTCTGTTGGACGAGTTGGAAAAGGCACATAAAGATGTCGCCATGATACTCTTGCAAATTTTGGACGAAGGCACGCTAACGGATAGTCAAGGACGCAAAGTCGATTTCAAAGTCAGTTATCAAATAGCAACGTTGCGCTTTAATTTTCTTTTCTCATCGTTTGTTATACTAGAACACTATCATCTGTCTCACGAGTAATCTTGGGAGTGACATCCTAGCCACCCCAGGTGCCTGTGACCGTAAAGGTGTCGTCACGCCCGAAGCCAAGGAACAAGTCCTTGACCGAACGTCCGAGTTCTTCCCCCCTGAGCTTCTGAACCGCCTTGACTCCATGCTTGTCTTCAACAAGCTTTCGCGCGAGTCCATTTTACAAGTTGTAGGGCTCCGTCTGAGAGACGTGGCAGAAAGGGTAAAGGACCGTCGGATTGTGCTAGACGTGGATGAGAGCGCGAAGGAATGGCTAGCGAGGCATGGGTACTCGGAGTTGTACGGTGCGCGTGCAATTGCAAGGGTGGTTCGGACAGATGTGTTGTTCCCGTTGGCACAGAAGTTGTTGCGCGGTACGGTCAGGTAAATGGCATTTCATGAACCCGTTGGATTTTTAAGCTGATTTGTGTGTTTTAGGGATGGCGATGTCGTGAAGATTCGGGTGTCAGAAGGTGGAGAGACCTTGATCATCTGTGATAACCACCAAGCGGATTCGCCAGAGGTTCCTTCGGATGCTGAAACTAACGTTGGGCCAGATACAGAGCTAGAACGGTATGCCTAAGGCATCGGTGATGCTCGAGCTTTCTTTGTTTCATTCATGGCGCGGCAATCACCACCAGGAGAACCTAATGTAATTTGGTTTCGAGCGGTGATGTATCTCGTATCTCGATATATCGTGCTCCGCGCCGCTGAGGATCATAAAATGCCTAACTATTCTCAACGCGTCTGGTTTGGCGTAGGAAAGATGAGCTGATAACATTGGGGGTGTGTTAGCTAAACATACCTATGCCAGCCGAGTACCGCCAACGTTTCTTTCCAGCTTCCCCAACCGCCTGCACATGGTGCCCTCCTAGCCCGTCCCCATATCCTCTGTGAGTGCGCACGTTATGGACTACGATTTTTTTCCCTTCCTGTTTGCGCCGCGACAATAACTATATAGGTCTCATCGCCTTTTTGAAAGCCAACCTGTCCGCTGTCACCTTCGATGATATCGCTGCAGCACCAGTCACCCGCCCTCGGCGTCATCGACCACTTTTTGATGACTGATTACCTCGCCTGCCGCCGGACACTTTGCCCTGATGCTCTTCGTTGACCCTTTTTACACACGATTCTCTTAGATGTCGTCGTCCCCTCTCTACTGCAGTACTTTTCCTGTATGTATACTTAGTTGTCAAAAATAACCTTTACTATGCGAAAAAAAAAAAAAAAACATGGTTTGCCAATAACCTGAATGTCCAATATAGTAACCAATTACTATATTGTTGACAGTAAAATTGAAGACTTTACCATTTCCAACATTGTTCCTAAGATTCAAAATGAATGGAATCTTATGCAGTCTAAAGGAAAAAATAAACAGACTGTTAATATTGCCAACATTGGATCAAGTATCAACAAGTATCCTAATACTAATTGCAATTGGAGAGCTCAGCACTCCAATAACAAACCTCAAAGATCTTTCAAAGGAAAATTCTTCAAATGACAAAACTTTCAACCTCATCAGAATTTTAATCACTCTAATAATCAACAAGGATTAACATTCTCAAAGGATGATAAGAAAAAGTAAATCAACAGGACAGAGCTAATAAGAAAGCTAAAAACAAGGCTCTTATTGCTGAATTGAATCACCTTAAGAAGAAAAAGGATTCTTCTACCATGATTCATTTTGCTAATCCTATGATTGTTGATCCATATCCAATTGAAATAGTTGGACACCTTGATGAAGAAGAACTCTCTGAACAAATGTCTACTAGAAAATTATCAGACAGGATTGGGGATGTTCATATATCTTCATTACATGAAGAAGAAGAAGTTGACTATGCTGAAACTGAAACAGATTACAGCACTGGATTATTCTATAGGACACAAACATTGGATGTATCCACACCTAGTGGATTTCATACTCCAGAAGAATCACAGTATCTAAATCCTGAAGAGGAATTAGAATACTTTGGTGAACCTATGAACATGATGGACAATAGTAACATTGGGCAAATGAATTTTTTTTATCATAGCTCCATCTAATACATTTAGTGCTTAATGCACAATATCAAGACCAAATAAGTAGTAGCAGTAGTTACAAATATTGTCATGACTGACTGAAAAGCTTTGCTTTTTCACCAAGTCATTTTCCTTTATTTAATTATTTTCCTTCATATTATATAACACATGATGACTAAGCATGTGCCTATCAGTCAGTGCTTAGATAGATAAATTAGATACTGGAGCTTGGCTTTGATGACACATCAGCATTACTACATGTGCAGTTGTCTGACTCATACTGTACTATACTTAGCATAGGGTTGTACAGCCTTGAGAGTTAGTGCACAGACCACCTGTTGTAGTACATATATAAAGAGTGCAATCCAGCACCCAGAGTCCTCAGTTGAGTTCTCTTGGGTTTCTCCCCTCACTCCTCTCCCTCCTCCTCTTCTTGGGTCTACTGTTGGGGCTCTTAGGCATCATGCCAAGGGGTTCCTGATAGTAGAACTTGACTACTCATTGCTTACCAGCCCCATGCTTGTTAAACCTGGACCACAGGGTTATGTAAGTGGACAAAATCAGGGGGATTGGCACAGTTGTTTGCTGACTTTAAAATTGTAGTACCAGTTGCCAGACACCATACAAAACTGCACACCTGTGGCCCTGCATTGTAGCTCTTAACTTGCTTTGCATTCTGTTCCCAGTCTACACAAACCAAAGAACCTAACCCAGTTGATAGGGTTACCTGTTATGGTTGATGTCCTCAACATTGTTCAGTGTCCAAGTCTGCAGAGGCAAAAAGAGTCTCAGTCTATTCCCAGCCACTGGACAAGGGTTCTAGACACCAAGTCTGTCAATGACAAAGGTCTTAGATGAGAGTGAGGAAAGCAGTTGAGGCAACAAGCATAAGAGCATTCAAGTTGAGGGTATGATTTGACTAAGTTGGAACTAAAGAACTACAGTACATGAGAGGGGTTTATATACATTTGGAGAACAATGGAAATGAAAGGGGAAAGAGCATAGCTATCTGAGAAAGGAAAGATGAAGGTAGCTATGAAACAGAAATAATGTCCAATTGTAACTAAGGGTTTGTAACAAGTAAATGTAGTCTGTTAATAAAGGGAACAGAGAATTGTAACATTACCCCCTTTGTATGTGAGAAGTCACCAACTTCTACCAGCCAGAAGTTGTCCAGCCATGATCCATTCTTGACTCAGCCCACTTGACAGCATTGTCTAATTCTTTTGTGGACATCTCCACCTTCCACTTGAGTGCTTTGGTGGCATGATGCAAATTCTGGGTGTTACACAGGAAAGAGTCATGTTCTTCATGCATCATTTTGTGCAGGTCAATGGTGAGGGTGAGTGCAGCAAGGTTGTCAGTTGTGGAAGACAAGTTGGTAATGGAACAGGTGGCAGTGGCAAGGGCATTGGTGACAACAGTAAGGGTGGTGTTTCTTTTAACAAATTGGGCAAAGTAAGGAAGGTGGTGATCATCAGGATGTACTTGGGGAAGGAGTTTTGCCAGGTGGATATGAAGATTGTCATCCTCAAAGTGGACAACAGTGGTGGTGTCAATGAAAACCTTGAGCAGGAGGTCTGGGACAGTGGTGATTGGGGAGAGGGTGGAGACAGTTTCTTCAATGTGCCAGAGAGAGTGCAGGAGATGAGGAAGAGGATGATAAAGTAGGCAGCAAGGGTGAAGAAAGTGAACATTTTGTCAGGTAGATGTGAGTGTGGGCTAGTATTCCTAAAGGGCATTACATATATAGCTGTTCAGCTTTGCTGTTGTCTGAGTCTGAATCTGAATCTGTGTTGTTGATCTGGTTCAGGATCTCAGGGTCTGTGAGAAGCTCATGTTCTTCAGCAGTAAACATATCTAGGGTGGTGAATTGATAAGTACTGAGATTCATGACTGGAGTGGTTAGGAAACTTTGGATATTCCTGATAATGTCAAGTATTATGTCCTTTCAGCTGTCAAGCAAATAAAAGAGGTTGTCAAGGACATCTTCAAGAAAGATGGATGGTCTCACAGGGATTCTAATCCCTTGTTTTAGCAACCAGATCTGTGTGCTACATTCCTGTGCTTGTTAGGTGATCTCATCAAGTTTTCTATATTCATGAGTGCATAGGATTCATCCATGGGTTGTCTCGTAGATGTCATTGTTTTTTATCACAAGGGTCTGGTAGATAGGTGGGTTCCCATTGTACTGTGGTAGGTTGTGGATGGAGAATTGCAAACTTTGATATCCAGGGAGGTAGTAATGTGCATGATAAGGGACTTCTGTTATTTGTTCAGAGGTGTCATTGTTGTCAATATTCTGTCAGAATATCTGTGGTGTTTGAGAGGTTGTGTGTGGGTTCCCAAGAATTGTCATTTGATCTGTAGTCTTTCCATTTAACCAGGTAATGGTAACCTGCACCTCATTTCCTGTGCACTAGAATTGCTTCTACTTTAAATTCTTCTTGTCCATGTGCAGTAGTTTCTCAATATGGAGTAAAGAGTGACATATGAAACATGGGGTGAATGTGCCATTGCTTTGGGAGTTTCAGTTTGTATGTCACAGGTCCCATCTGTTGCAAACAGACTTATTTCTCTATGGTTTTTCTTTATTTTATCAAGAGGGCTATAGGCATATCTCTATACACAAACATATGACAGTTTACCCCTATCAAGATATGGCAGGAGGATTACATCAGCCAGGTGGCTGAGTGGTTATGGCTACAAGGAGATAGGGGGCAGTGTGACATTTGTGGGAAGACATCCAGAGTCCAGATGGGTCTGGGATGTTCTAGGTGGGAGTCTGGGTCTTGTTGCTGCATGTGCACACAGACCAGTGACTTAGGTATATAAGGAGTGTGTCTGTAGGTAGGAGTCCTTAAGACTCTAAATAGTTTCCTCCCACCAGGTTACTACTCTATTGTGTCAATAAACTCTTTTTCTCTATCTTGTCTCAATGAGGCTTGTGGTTATTTTGGGATTAGTCCTAACATAATCTAGAGTCTTCCAACCACACCCTTTGTCATCTGTAACAGCACTGAGCATGTCTTGCTTGCTGTTGCTCACAGTGACAAGGAGATCTTTTATTACTCAACACATCATTTGACTTTGTGCTTGTTACACCACATGACCATGAACAACCTTGAGGAGCTAGGCAATGTCAACACCAACAACAGATAGACTTGCTTGACCATTGTCAAGTAACTACTACCATTTATGGTTGCTGGTGACAAAACAATACTAAACAAGAGCTTGGAGCACACTGTAGTCAACCAGGCAGGGTCTTGCAGGCACCAGTATTAGTATTGTGGAATAGGTGGTGGAACCATCAAAGACAATCCATTTGTGTGTTGTGTATCAAGGAGATACAGTCTGAGAATACCAATCACATATTGGATCTACAATTGATCTGAGCACAAGGACATCTCAGTGAAAACCCAGGCACCACACATCTGGGTCATCTGGTGGAATTAAATCAAACATTCAAGTGCAGGTGTGTTATTGACCACATCAAACAGTGGTAATATTAGGAAGTATTACTAGCAAGATTGGAAACATGGATACAAATTGATTACTAGGAATGGCAGGGCTATTCAACTACATTTTACCCTGGGCTGGTATGACCCTGACTGAGATCAGGATTGCTTTCTTGATTGAGTGGGTGCAGGGGTGTGCAGCAAAGAAATTACCCATCAGATCAAACAAAGGGGATTGGACCAACAACCGACCTTGGGATGCACATGTCAGGGCATGGCAACACTGGAAAAAGGAGCAATGATGTCTCCAGAAGGAATTGAAATGTCAAAAGGCATTAGCAGCATGGCATGCTGAAGAAGCTGCCATCAGAGAGCAAGAAGATGTGTGGCAAAAATTGCTAAAAATATGCCATGAACAATTTTTAAAGGAGTGCTGGTTCAAGGAACTGGAGCAACAAATCCAAAAGGGGCAAAAGACTCTGGAGGATGTTCTAAACCAACTTGAGCCAGGCTCACCAGTGTGAGAAGCACTTTTTAACACACCATCAAATATTGAGCTGTTACTGATCAGCTTCAATATATACTTGCTGGAACATGAGGGGTTCGTGTTGTCAGCAAAAGGAAGAAATTGATTGATGCATGCCCTCAATGGGAATATAATGAACAGTGGACACTATCAACAAGCATACTGTTACAATTCTCTTTTCCCTTTGTTAACAGACTACATTTACTTGTTACAAACCCATAGTTACACTTGAACATTATCTCCTTCCATAGTTACCTTCACCTTTCCTTTTCTAGATAGCTATAAACCCCTTTCATGTACCATAGTTCTTTAGTTCCAACTTAGTCAAATCATATCTACAACTTGAATGCTCTCTTTTGCTTGTTGCCTCAACCACTCTCCTCGCTCCCTCTCTAGCCTTTGTCACTGTCAGACTTAGTGCCTAGAACCCTTGTCCAGTGGCTGGGAACAGACTGAGACTCTGTTTGCCACTGTAGACTTGGATGCTGAACAACATTGTGGACATTGACCATAACATAAGTTGGAACTCAGGACCAGCTCAGGGTATCACCCCTAGCTGACACCATTGAGACCCGCAGCTCTCAGGAATGACCCCTGAATGGATCCGTCACCTATAAGGGGAAATACTATCTTGGACAATGAGAAGTTTTTCTCTACCAATGAACCTGGTATTTTGTTACAGAAGAATGGAAACAAAATGAACCAGTCCCAGACAGATACTTTTCAGGAGCCTTTTACTCAGGTGCCTTTGAATTCAATTTACCTGATCAAATCTACCTAGACTGGGGTAGTGAAGTACAAGGAGAACCGATTTACCTTGTCAAGGAACCAGAAAACAACTTAGGAAGGACTCTCTATAGAAGATTCTTTGGAGACAGCAACAGACACGGAATTACAGCTAGCCTTTTAGCAGAGTGGGAGGAAATACAATGAATCGAACAAGCCAAGCTTGAGGAAAATCCATTTGATACAGATTACTTGAAACAAGGACCGCCCCCATCTCTGAAACCAAGGACCCCAAGTAGAACCCCTACTCCAGAACCAAAACCAATCACCAGAACACCAACCCCAGAACCACCAATCAACCCTGAACCACCAATTACTCCTTGTTACAACTTGACAATTTAATGTCACAGCAGGTGACATGCATGATGGACAGGCACCCATGGTAGCACCCTAGCTTACATCAGCAGGGCATGTGGTTAAGGGGAGGCGGACATGAGGCAAGGGGTATATAGTTGTAGTAGGAGCCTGAGAACCCCCAGGCTCTTGATAGTCACTGTCATAGACAGCACTACAGAGTTTCTTCTTTTTCTTTTCTTCTCCTCTGGTTGTGCAACTTGGTCTACCAACCTTGTTACACTCCTGAACAAAGAATGGCATCTGAAAACAGTGCTAGCTCTAAAGGAGATTTCAAACCGCAGCCTATACAGGTAAATGAATTGAAGCAAGATCGTTTTTAGGACAGCTTGAGGACTATTTTACCCTCAACAAACAGAACTATGAAGGAAAAGATGAAAAGAAAGTCAGGTATGCACTTGCATGCATGGGACCAGAATTAGACGACTGGAAAACCATTATTTGAGGTGAGTTGAATGACAACAGGGGCAGTACCACAGCCACATTCAAATGGAGTAATTATGAAGCATTTGAAATGCATTTCATCAATGACTGGGGAGAAGTTAACAGTGCCCTTTGAGCCCTGAACAATCTATCCAAACTAAGAGTTGGAAATGGCATTTCAGTCCAAGAATACATTAGGAAATTTTGCATGGACATAGGAACATCTGGGCTCACTGGAATACCTGCTCAGTTGCAGGCATTCATCAAAGGACTACCCTTGGAACTTGCTAGGACGATCTTACAAGATCAGAGGAAGATCAAGACGATGCAAGAAGCCTATGACAAGGCTGAGGATCACCATAATGCTTGGGACATGACAGGACAGGGAAACGGGAGAACCAATGATGGATCTGGAATGCGTTTCAGTCGAAACAATAATCAATCTGGAACAATCAGAGCTATAAATACCACAACTCCTGGCTGATTAACAGATGATCAAAAAGAGGAATACTGAAAGACTGGAAAGTGTTTCAGATGTGGAACACAGGGACACATCTCCAGGAACTGCCCAAAATGCAATGATGTGTCTTCATCCAGGTCTTCTTATCAGAATAAGGCTGTCTGTTCTGTCACTGAGGAGCAACAGAAGGAAGAAGACAAACCAGCAAAGAAAATTAGAGCCATCTTTTCAGCAATGTCTACTGAAGAGAAGAATGCCCTCTTAAATGAATTCGAAAACGAGGGTTTTTAGTTAGGAAGTGTCACTCAGTGGTTGGCCCTTCCTTATTATCAAGATCTGAATGATTCTGTAATAGTATTATCCAACAATGACAAATGCATTTTGTTAACTATCAAATCAACCAATTTACCTGCTGGAACATCTGCCCTAATTGATTGTGGAGCAGAAGGAAACTTTGTAGATGAAGGAGCAGTGAAGGAGCTCAGAAAGGAAAGACTCAAGAAACTGATTAAAGTCAGAAACACAGATGGAATGATAAATGCAAAAGGAATGATCATGCATTGGACCAAGATATGCTACATGATTAAGGGACAACAATTTATAAATTGGTTCTGGATCACTAAGCTAGGCAATCAACAGATGATCTTAGGAATACCCTGGTTAGAAGAGAATAACCCAATCATCAATTGGCAAGAAAAATCTCTGCAGATTGAAGATTCAGATGCATTGCCAAAAGCAATTTGGCAGCTGGCCCTAGACTCTCAACAATGGGGCAAAGATGACTATTGGATCAGAGTAAAAACATCAGCATCACAGGAACTGGAGCACTGGCTAAAGAAGGACGAACCATCTACCACCCTACCACCAGAATATGAGCAGTGGTGCACCATCTTTGACAAGAAGGCATCAGAATGTTTCCCATCTAGCCAACCATGGGATCACGCAATCAACACAAAGGAGGGTTTTGTCCCGAAAGCTAGTAAACTTTATCCTCTATCTGTCAAAGAACAAAGACTGTTAGATGAATGGATCGATGAACAGCTCCAGAAAGGATATATTAAACCATCTACATCACCACAGGCATCGTCGTTCTTCTTTGTAGCAAAGAAAGAAAGTGGGACACTCCGACCTTTTCAAGATTACCAATGCATATCCCCTTCCCCTTGTTTCTGACCTTATGACTAAACTACGAGGTGCCAAGTATTTTACCAAATTAGACCTTCAATGGGGATACAACAACCTTTGCATAAAAAAGGGAGACAAATGGAAAGCAGCCTTTATTACCAATTGAGGGCTCTATGAACCAACAGTCATGTTCTTTGGATTATGCAATTCACCATCTACCTTTCAAACTATGATGAACAAATACTTCAGAGACATGATCAATGAAGGATGGTTAATCATCTACATGGACGATATGTTAATCTGCACAGAAACACTGGAACAACTGGAAGAGTGGACAAGATGAGTCTTACAATGGTTACAAGATAACGATCTATTCCTGAAACTGGAAAAGTGCAAGTTTGCCACACAGGAAGTAGAGTTCCTAGGAATGATCATCACCCCTGGACGCATCCAGATGGACCTGATTAAACTAGCAGGAATTGCCGATTGGCCAGTCCCCACCACAGTCAAGCAAGTCCAATCATTTCTCAGATTTGGAAACTTCTATCAACGCTTCATCGGGAATTTTGCTGCCATTGCTAAACCACTCACTGATCTCACTAAGAAAACTGAACCATTTGATTGGACCACTGAATGGAATAATGCCTTTGAAATTCTAAAGAAACAATTTGCATCCATGCCAGTGTTGTTGATGCCAGATCCAACTCGACCCTTTATCCTTCAAACTGACACATCAAACAAAGTGATAGGAGCAGTCCTGAAACAGGCAGATGAAATGGGATCTCTGCACCCCTGTGGATTTATTTCACATGCATTAACACAAATGGAGCAAAATTATCAGATTTATGATCAAGAAGTCTTGGCAATCATTAAGGGATTGATGACTTGGTGACACCTATTACATGGATCACCCCATACCCCCATAGTCCACTGCGATCACAAGAATTTGTCCTACTATTGAACCACCCAATGCTTAATGCCCAGACAGGCTAGATGGTCATCCCTACTATCAGAATTTGACTTATGCATTGAGCATGTCCTGGGCACAAAAATGTTTGAAGCAGATGCCCTATCTTGGCACCCTGATCATATGGGAAACAGCAAATTACAAGAAGACATTATAGTCTTGCCTGAGGACCGTTTTATTCGCCTCATTGCAGGAGATCTAGTCACAGATATTCAGAAAGCGATGTCAAAAGACGATTTTGGATGCATTCTAATTGAAGTTATCACCACACATTGCACCCCACCAATCAAATCGAATATACAGGACTGGTCTTACACAAACAGCATTGTTCACTATCTTGGCAAAACCTATATCCCTGATCAGGATGGATTACAAACCAAGTTGATCAAAGAAACACATGAGGCATGATCATCAGGTCACCCTGGATGACTAAAGACTCTTGAACTCCTTAAACATGATTACTGGTGGCCTGGAATGTTCAAACACATGAGAGAATGGATTGAAGGATGCACCCTCTGCCAACAGATGAAAATTAACACACACCCAAATGTGCCAGCCCTTCACCCAATTCAGTCAAAAGCAACATGCCCATTCCAACAAGTGACCCTTGATTTCATCACTGATCTATCCCTTTCTGATGGCTTTGATTCAATCTTGGTCATGGTGGACCATGGTCTTACAAAGGGGGTAATTTTCACACCTTGCAAAAAGACAATCAACACTCTAGGCACTGCAGAACTTTACATCTCTGAAATCTTCAAATGGTTTGGCCTACCTGATGTTTCAATCTCAGATCGAGGCCCACAGTTTTCTGCAAAAGTATTCCAGGAAATATGAAAAGTGTTAGGAATCGACCATAGAATGAGCACAGCCTACCACCCCCAGACTGATGGAGACACAGAACGAGTCAACCAAGAACTAGAAGTCTATCTCTGGATGTTCTGCGCTAACAAACTGCATCTATGGAAACTGCTTCTCCCAATAGCCGAGTTTGCCCACAATAACTGACATCATGACACAATCAAGACTTCTCCATTCAGGCTAATGTATGGAACGGACCCTGTCATGCTTCCCACAGCCACAACACGAATGACTACACCAGCAGCCGAGGAACACCTCCAATTCCTGAGAAAGGCCAGAGAAGAAGCACTAGCAGCACATGAACTAGCAAGACAGCTAGTGGCAAAACAATGTAAAGACAAAGCAATACAATTTGAAAAAGGCACCAAAGTATGGCTTGAGAATAAGAACCTTCACATACCATATCAGTCCAGAAAGCTAGCACCAAAACAAGAAGGACCCTTTGAAATCAAACAAGTAATGGGACCAGTGACATACAAATTAAAACTCCTGCAGCAATGGTGCATTCACCCTGTGTTTCATACATCACTCCTTACCTCATATAGGGAAACAACTGCACACAGCCTGAACTATGTGAAACCACCTCCTGATCTCATAAATGGACAAGAAGAATCCAAGGTTGAAGCAATTTTAGCCCACAGGAAGCAAGGCACATGCTACCACTATCTAGTTAAATGGAAAGGTTATGGATCAAATGACAACTCTTGGGAGCCCGCCTGCAATCTTTCAAATGCTACCAACATCCTATCGGAATACCAACAATGCTGACACCTTTGAATCATGACTCAATACAAAAACTGCCATGTCCTAAAGCAGAATTACCATTATACAAAATGAAATTGTTCAACACTCTCTCGATACACTATAGCCCTTAAAGAAAAGACTGTCCACACCCGCATACAATACCTCCCCATCCGACATGCCCCTAAAGCACCGAATCTATCAGAAAAACCTACTTGAACCGTGGCATTGGTCACATGATATTACTGCATTCCCTGACTTAATTGCAATCATCAGAAGAACCCCTCAGGAACAACAGAGATCCCCTGCCATGCAGTACAACAATACCTCCCCGGATTCTATCAACTACAATTCTCAGTCAATGACTTACCATTCTACAGTACAGGCCCACCAATCTACCAGAATCTTGCAATAAAGAAAACCAATGTTTACAACACAAGCCATGGTAGACTCTTATGCCCAGCAGAATATGAGAAACTTGACAAGATCTCCAAAAAGGCACAAGAAATCAGTGCACAGATCTGGTTATTACACCAAGGAACCACACTCCCAGGAAGACCGATCCTATCCATGGATGATTACACCAATGACCTCTGCTACCTGCTTGATGAATGAAAGAACATAGTACTCAATATTGTCAGACAGATCAGGAAACTCCTCTCCACACCCGTCACCGACTTTAGCACCTATAAGTTCATGGCTTTGGAAATGTTCATCAGGGAAGATCACAAGCCTCTCACAAACCCTGACATCCTGAATCAAATAGAAATGGATGATTTGGACCTAGATCCAGATTTCAATGAGGACGACCTATAAAGACAGCCTGTCCAGTACCAGCAATCATCCTACCACATCAGAAATAATGTTTACTTTCTTCGCACTCGCCACCTACTTCTTTGTCCTTGCCTTTCTCTCCTGCGCTCACTGGCGCATTAACAAAACCATTGCTGCCCTCTCACCCTTCCTTGCCACCCCAGACCTCCCACTTGAGGTCTTCATCGAAAACACCACTGTTGTCCACTTTGAAGATGACAATCTTCACATTCACCTGGCCAACCTACTTCCTCAGATGTACCCCGAGGATCACCACCTTCCCCACTTTGCCCAGTTCATCAAACAGAACACCACACTCACTGTCATAGCCAACACCCTTGCTGCCACCACTTGCTCTATCACCAACCTCTCCTCAGCCACCAACAATCTTGCTGCCCTCATCCTCACTATTGACCTGCATGAGATGACATATGAAGAACGTGACTCATTCCTGTGGAATGCCCAGAATTTGCATCATGCTGCGGAGGCACTCAAATGGAAGGTAGAAACTTCCACAAAAGAGCTTGACAATGCAGTCAAATGGGCTGAATCAAGGACAGATCATGGCTGGACAACTTCTGGTTGGTAGAAGTCAGTGACTTCTCGCATACAAAGGGGGTAATGTTACAATTCTCTTTTCCCTTTGTTAACAGACTACATTTACTTGTTACAAACCCATAGTTATGCTTGAATGTTATCTCCTTCCATAGTTACCTTCACCTTTCCTTTTCTAGATAGCTATGCTCTTTCCCCTTATGATTCCTTTGTTCTCCAAATGTATATAAACCCCTTTCATGTACTGTAGTTCCTTAGTTCCAATTTAGTCAAATCATATCTACAACTTGAACACTCTCTTTTGCTCATTGCCTCAACTGCTCTCCTTGCTCCCTCTCTAGCCTTCATCACTGTCAGACTTAGTGCCCAGAACCCTTGTCCAGTGGCTGGGAACAGACCAAGACTCTGTTTGCCACTGTAGACTTGGATGCTGAATGACGTTGTGGACATTGACTGTAACACATGCCAGTGTGGCAAAAATGAAGCCAAACTGTGAGGAGAATGCTATCCCTATCTAATTGCATACATTCAGTGGTGATTGCTGCAAAATTATACACCACCTCACGTCTTGCAATATGGGGAAGATGAAAATTTCACACTGCTGATAAGCATATAGGCACCTGAGCTGTGATTAGGCACAACCAAGAACAACAGGAAGCATAGTCAAGCATAATTGAGAAGAAGTGACAGTTTGAGACCCTCGAGAACATTCAATCTACTCAGTATGGCTAGTCCCACCCTCAGATTACATTGCAGAAGCAGTCTTATGATATGCAAGCATCTCCCAAGCATAGAGCATGCCAGAGTGTCAAGTTCTAGAGCCAGTATTGCCAACATTATGTTCTTGATACCTGCAACAACCCTCAATTTCCCTCAAATTAGCTTCAGTTTGCTTTCCACAGCTCCCTTCCCATTGCAAATGGTCCCTCAGCAGTTCTAGGCACCTTCCAGAGCATTCTAAACCCCATTTGCCATCACAAAGTGTTGCATATGACTTGCACAGGCCATGTCTCACATGATTTCCTTCATTTGATATTCTTCTTTTTGATTTATTCTGATATGGTTAGCCTCAGGCACACCCTATATACAAAAAAAGGGAAAAGTGACAAAAGAGGATGATTCCTGTTTCATACAAAGAGAGAGGTACAGCACAGTACCAAAAGTACAGACTGAGACAGAGTTTCCCCCTCCAGAGTTATGATCTAAGCAACAGTCACTCAGCTCCCTGCATCTATTAGCATCCTCAGAGCTTGCCTCTTGTCATAGCCAAGTCCAGCTGCTGTCCCCTGATTTAACAGAGTGAATAGCAGAAGATGGTCTGGCTTCCAGAACAACAGTAGGGGGAATCTGAGACATGATGTACTGATGTCTCAGTATTGTCAATAGATATGTTTTGCCCAAGGTTTCTTAAAGCAAGGCCTCAGGGCCCATAACCTGAAAAAAGTGGTTGGATAATATGTGCAGAGAAAGATTTCCATAAGTGGAATACAATATCCAATACATAGTGTAGCAGAATTGATATGAGTGATGCCAGAAGTAAGGCATGAGAAAAGTCCCTCAGGTGAGGGGCACTGCAAAGTTAATTATTAATCGCGTTACTTGATTTATAATTTTATATACGGTAATTTACTTCCGTACTTTTGCGCAATTCCGATGCATCATTTCCGATGTGCGGATATTCTATTAGCGCAGCGGCTCGGACATATCCGATGCTCGCATAATCCCATAATCCCAACAGCTAACCAGGAGTGCGTGTAATCCCCTGCGTGCTATACCTGTGCGCCGTTGACAAACCGGAAATCAGGATCTGTGGACTTTCCTATTCAATACGGATAAGTTACGGAAGGGTAAGGCTACCCAACAGAAAAATTTACTGTATCGCCAATCAGACTCCAAGCTGAAGATGTCAGAAACCTTTGACTGGTGATGCGCTAGATATGACGAAGGCGGTCAGTTGATGGAAGCAGTTCGACGGAAACAGTATGATATGTTTTCACGCTTTTACGCAGAATCTGCATTGAAACGCCGTTATTTAGCCATCATTCTATTGGACTAGTTGGAGATGTCGCCATGATATTCCTTCAAATTTTGGACAAAGGCACACTAACGGATAGTTAAGAAGGGAAATTTGATTTCAAAGGCAGTCATCAAGCTTCAAGTGTCGTTGCCCTTGTTTTTATTGTTCAAATGCAAATGTGAATAATTGTCAATATTCCTCTGGCAAGTGGGCTAACGCTCGTCCTTTGAGGAAGCGCAAAAGATTGTTTAGCATCTCGTTCCTCCCAGCAACTACGATAAATGGACATACCAAGAATTACTGCTGATAAAAAAATCCGCCTGAGGTCTCCTAAAACACTTTATCTAATTTATCTAATGTCTTTCGTGATCGACCCGGCGGCTGACAGAGTTTAGTTTGTTTGTTATTCTCTACTGACAAACAACGCCGCCCCGCATCTTCCTCTTCTCCCTCCACCATCTCCCCATCCCTTCGCATCATCTTCATCCTTTCTATGCGTCGTCGTCCTCTCTTTCCATCCTCTTTACACATCCTCACCTTCTCTCCGCATCCTCACCGTTTCTTCATCTTGTCTACGCGTCTTCATCCTTTCTGCGCGTTCAACACCGGCATCGACACACGAGTCGCTCCATGGCGGGCAGACGGTCAGGCGCAACGCAAGTCAACTTGTTTCAAGTTAGGGGCTCTTGTTATCCACAAGGCGTCAAAAGGTCACAAGCTCCTTCAAGACGCGCAACACTGACAAGCGTCCAAGACTGAGCGACTGACAGCACAAAGACTCCTCAGCAACGAATGCGCCAAGAGGTCAAAGGTTTCCATCAAGTCGCGCAACTCCACCATCCTCGACTGAGTGACCGATAACGTGAAGGCGGGTTGTGAGAAGTGACGTGTTCCTGAAGCGTGAACCACACTCAACGCGTAAACGGACTAGACTGAATTGAGCCCAGTACGTGATTGCTATATTCCAAAACAGGTACTGATGCGATGAATTGCATAGAACGCGCAAGATGAACCAAAGTATGATCCGACACCGGCAAAACGGCTTATGAGTGGTAAGATTTCAGAAGAGCGTCACGTGTGAATCGTGCAACGCACCGCCAAGAAAACCATCAACGCACTGATGGGATTGAGTTGAGAATGGTATGTGATTGCCTTTGTCCAGAATGAATACTAACGCCGTTCTTAGACTGATTGATGTGCGAACTGAGCTTGCGTGATACGAGCGAGTGAACCAACGACAAGCGTGACGCGTGACGCGTGACCACAGCCGCTGAGCCTGGTATGTGGTTGCTTTCCTACCGAGCAGATACTCATGTATCCTTTGTAGACTGAGAGCTTGATTTGCCTGGAATGACATCAAGACGCGCAAGAAGACCAACAAACGTCTGCCTGACTAACCGACAAAATTGCTTGTGAGAGGGTGAGATTTCAGATGAGTGTCAAGCGTGAACGCGTGAACGCTGACCGTACCGCCTGCGCCTCCGTGAACTTGTGAAGCCGTTAACGCACTGATATGATTGAGTTGAGAATGGTATGTTATTCTTTTGGTCACGGATGAGTACTGATGACGATTTTTAGACTGACATGAGTGCTAAGATTGTGTGATACGAGCGAGTGATGTGACCTTGAATGAAATGTGCGAGGCGCAAAAAGAAGCCGCAGAGTGATCAGCACGGAAGCCACGGCCACCAAACTGGATCAAATGGAGTTCTGGTAAGTCACTGATTGTGCGCCGAATGGACCCTGATTTGAGGGTTTTAGACTGAGCGTGACCTGAGCGCCAAAGAAACCTCTTCTTGTGAAACGCCTCCGCCAACAAGTTATCCGGCATAAGCATTGAAGAATTGCTCCCACCATGCCGTCCTTGAATCACCTAATGAAGAAACTGGTCGAGCGTGATTAAGCCAAGCATGAAGCATTCCTTCTGAGCGCGTCGATAACCTGATTCAAGACCACCATCCTTTCAAGCCTTGACTTAAGTTTGAGCGCCAATCAGCCAGAATAGTTGTTCAGTTTGAGTATCCTTGTGTGGCAGATGAACAGACTAATCAGAGTAACGTAGTTGTGGATACTAACTTTTTTTTTCTAGGTTCCCGGGGAAGGTAAGAGTGGCTTGCTACTCTTTCCTCGTGCTCCCTTGTCGTGGGCCCCGGGCTTAAGACAGTCCATCTCTTGATGGGCTAGTCGACCAAAGCACGTTAAATTTCACATACTCATGGCTTGTGGAGGTTGTTATGGGCTCGTCGTCTTTTCCGGCTGGGGCATAGGTATATGGATAAGTAATTGACGTTTAGCAATATACCCTAACCTGTCAGATACAAGAGCTCTAATTTTCCCTTGTCTTTCCGTAGGGGAACATTGGTATCGTGACGCTTCCTGATTGGCTTTTTCCTTTCTTAGTCCTACTTTCTCACCCCCAATACATATGATGACTAACGGCGACGGTACTTGAGAAGCCCCGCGAGGTACACTACCGCGCCACCAGGTATCGGTCACAGAGCAATGGACAGAAACCGCGTGTAGTCCGACGGGCGTGGGCCGCTTCAACATCGTCGAAGGTTACCGCTAATGGATTGGTTTCAAGGAAGTCAATATCGGTTTGTAGAAAGGAGCGAAAAGAGAGGAAACGATCAGAATACCTGAGTCGGACATTCACCCATGACGTGTTCGCGGGTCAGAGAGGTCTGCTTTGGGCAAGCACGGACAAAAAGTTCTGACGAGTCATACGCATTTCACGAGTAATCTAGGGAGTGACATCATAGTCAGTATGAGGATGACAGTTTACTTTAACTTGGGCGCCACTTGCATTCTAAGCTGAGCCGCGTCCTTTCGGGATGGCGATACCGTGAAGGTTTGGGCGTCTGACCAAGTCATGATGACCACCAACCAAACTCTTTGGCGGTCGCATCGGACGTCGAAACTTAACAATAGGCCGGAACCAGATCCAGAATGGTACGCGTAAGGTATAGATCGATACTTGTAACTGTTCATTGTTCTCCCTTCCTTCAGGGACGTACCACAAGAGGTATTGTGACTTATGCTCGCTCTCTGTTTAATATAAAATAAGAGCGAGCCGCGATATAAGGAGGATCAGTAGCAAATCCGAACATCTCGTGCAAGTTATGTAGCCTATCCAATAGGCGAGGCGTGTCCGGCCTTCCGAGTCAAGCATGCATGGAAGCATTTCCTGCCAAAGCAGTTAGTTGTATCTGATTATTGCACGGTAAATTATGTTTTTCTGGCTTGCGTACATCATTAATTATATTTTGAGGCATTGAATTCCATTGAATTCCATAGTTCAAGCTTCATAAGCTTCATAGCCTTCCGGCGGCCGAAGACCTTCCATTACAAATTGTTTGCCCATGTGAGTTGAGACACATGGATGGATAGGAGTTGGAGAGCGCAGCGTTGAGGCTGTCACGACCACGAAGGAATCATGATCCCGTGTCTTGGCGACTGAAAGGTGCGATGACATCGGATGAGAAAGAACTTGCGGATATGTATGTGCGTTCTTAACTTTGGAAGATCTCGGTCGCATCGTGCCGACTTGCACAGGGTGTATATAAAGATAGCTGGCATGCGATATGCTCTGAATCTTCGTTCAATCTGAAACCGGCACAGCTACCTGATAGCCATCAAGCGGAAGTTTTCCGGATATGGCTCATTTACGTAACAATACGCTACAAAGTTGCTAATGCACTTGAAGACGACGGTGAGTTTGAACAACTTCAGGATCAAGTTGTGTTGCACATCGGTCGAGGGTCGGCATATCAACTGATAGCGTTGATCTCCCGTTTCAGATAGACATCTGCAAATCGCGTTAGATGGCAAAATTATCACAGAGCTATTTATTTTTCAGGTTCCGACTTTTCCCCTTCTCTACCATCTGTGCATCCCCGAACCAAAATTACCCAGCGCTGAGCGCTGACCGTTGAAACGTGGAATGGAGGATGTACCTTCAAGTTGCGCGATCGAGAAGCTGTGGCACTGTCGACCGTGCACTGTGCTCCTACAATGAGCTCTTGCAGACCGTTTCGCCAGGCACAGAGTGTTTCATTTTCTCTCACAGGGCCGTGCTAACCCTTGCAGGTTCAGCGGAGAGAATGTCCTTTCGGATCAAAGTTTGTTTGTCATTCGACATCGACTTTCACGATTGAAATTCGAATGCCGGGAAGCGAACCTTCGATGGGAAGAAACCCTTGATTGCGATGTGACCAGTGCTAGCAAACATGCAACTCATAGTACGTATTCTTGAGGATTAACACGATGCCCATCGTTTTCAGCGGCTTATTCCCGAACAGCCGTGGAACTTGAAGCTCAGAAGAAGTAAAACGGTATGATAAGTATAGATGCGCAGAGATGTACCTATACTGATCTCTCACTCCATCACGTTCCAAGGTTGAGAGGCATCGCCTAGTTTCTATCCTAACTTGGAGAACACGAAGATATTGAAGGAGAAAAGAACAATCCGTCAAGTGTCTGTTTGGCAAGCTGTCTCATGCATTGAACAAGCTTGCATGGAGGAAGCAGATAACGAAACACTAAGCGGGAGCTTTGGGAAGCAAGAGCGTCGGATCACCAACCAACATCGGCACCCTGTGGAGATATTTTTGTTTCCATCCTCCGAGGGGCGGATATCGAGTTTTGATTAGCAAAGCAATGGCTCATAATAACCACGGCGTGCTGTCCGGCTTCCTCTGAATACTTAAGGCAGAGGAATGTCGGTGATTCTGACCACCGCGGTAGATGCCCATGACACCACACTCCACTCCCCTTACTCGCAATTCTAGTAGTCACTATACTGAATCAAATCGTTCCCGGCATTCCCAAGAAGTGCGGGTGATACGACTTGACATCAGCCAATATGGGGAGGACGAGTCAAGACCGAAATTGGCCAGCCTCACTGAGTCTTCTCTAGCTTTGGAAGTCAAACCTTCCATTGGGATCCCACATCAAAAGTCAAGCTCGGTCTCATGGGATGGCCCGAATGACCCTAAAAACCCTAAAAATTGGTCTGGCGCATACAAGTGGTGGGTGACCGCCTTAATCATCATCACATCAGTGAACGTGTATGTTTTTTTAAAAAAACCCTTCCGAGTTTCGATTAGTCTGAATGAATTTTTGGAAAGGACATTCGCCTCCTCCGCGGGTGCTACGACGGTCGAGTCGCTTTCAATACAATTTCGTATACCGCTAGAAATATCATACCTCGTGACAACTACGTACCTGCTTGGATACGTCTTTGGTGTAAGTCCACTTCTCCCCACCCTCAACTCAATGAACAGGAGTTTATCTCATCTTTATCTCTAGCCATTCATCTGGGGTCCTGGCAGCGAAATAGCCGGCCGGCGTCCAATATTGATTATCGCTGGGATCTTATTTACCATCACTCACCTGGGACAAACGTTCGCAAAAAACATACAAACACTACTTGTCACCCGCTTCATTGGAGGCTTTTTCGCCGCCGCACCTTTAACTATCAGTGGCGGTGCAATCTCCGACATGTTTGATTCCGAACAGCGCGGTATCGCGGCGAGCTTATTTGCTGCGGGCGTTTTCCTGGGACCCACCTTGGGACCCCTGATCAGCGGATAGTGAGTACACGATGCCAATAAAATCACTCAGTCACGCTGACATTATATCCAGCATCCTGGAAAGCGGTATGTCGTGGCGATGGGTATTTTGGGTGATGATGATTTTCGCTGGAACATGCACCATCGTGACAATCATTTTTTACCCGGAGACATATGCACCTATTCTATTGCTCCGGAAGGTATGCTCGAACTACACAACTTTTTTGTTTCAATGGCTGAGGGGCGTCGCAGGCGAAAGAACTCCGGAAAGCCGATCCTACTGGCAATGCCAATATCTATGCTGAGTATGAGAAGCAAGATTGGTCATTTAACGGAATACTCAAGCGCACTCTCTTCCGGCCATTTCATATGTTCGCGGTGGAACCTATCCTGGTCCTCGTTACCGTGTACATGTCTATCGTATATGGGCTGCTATACGCGTTGTTTGAAGCCATTCCTGTCATTTTTGTCTTCCATCGTGGGTTCACAATAGGACAAGGCGGTCTGATCTTCATCGGAGTGGGAATAGGAACGACATTGGGAGCGTTGTTGAATGCCATACTTTCAAAGAAGTATAAAGAGTTGAACAAGAAATGGAAGGGATATCCCCCTGCGGAAGAGCGATTGACAGGCGCCATGGTTGGTGGAGTAGTATTGGTCATCGCTACTTTTTGGCTGGGATGGACAGGACAGTACACAGCCATTCCCTGGTATGTACCTGCATTGAGCACGATACCGTTGGGGGCTGGCATCAGCATGATATTCATGTCGTTTTTGGTCCGTGTTTTTTTCTTGCTTATTGTTCCTGTGCTGACCGTGAGTGATAGAGTTATTTGGTCGACACATATCTGGGGTATAGCGCTTCCGCGTTTGCGGTGAACACTATCATCCGGTCTGCAGCGGCGGCAGCATTCCCATTGTTCACTGTTCAGATGTTTACAAAGGTAAGCCCTCTCGATCTGTCTATTATATAAGGGTTTGACCATTTTTATTATCGTTAGCTTCATATAAACTGGGCGGCGACTCTTCTAGGCTTGATAGCACTTCTATTCGCCCCAAGCCCGTTCTTGTTTTATAAGTACGGAGCCAGGATACGGCAAAAGAGTCATTTTGCACCATGCATTGTACGTGGGACCTTGTCGACTCCGCTCTTGGCTTTGTTTGCTCATGAATGATGCAGGATCTTAAGATCGCAGCGCAGCTCGAGGCTGAAGAACGCGGAACAACGTTGCAGCACAAAGTCGTCAAAGTCTAACGCATTGATCCTCAAAGGATATCGAGGGCGATTACATCCATCCAAGGAAGGCTCATCCACTTTGCAATCTTATTTTTAATAGAGTTATCTAATTTGAATGACTTACCGGAATGTGTACTATATCAAATGCCTACAAATATACAGACTAATATAAAACCTGCGTGCTACGTGTAGACACCTGTATGCCTGTGAGCAGTGACTTACTCACCCCAGTCGCGTATACATCAGACTGAGATGTAAAGTGTCTAAAAGTTGGTATGTATATATAAGAAGGGACGGCTTAACGGGTTATAATTGGGATGTTAAGCAAAAGGAAGGCAAGTGTGATCGATAAATGACTCAATTGGGTTGTTGTAATGTATTCACTCTGGCACATCTAATCATTTAAATCATCTATATAGCAAGGGCAACGAATGGAAAACGAATGGCTCAATGAAAAGTATAATGTGCTTGTTGTTACATTATAACTACCGCCGGAGTGATGCATACACGAATTCCTGCAGCCCGAAGAAGATTAGATCGTTTTTGCAACCGTACACTCTCTCGACGAGCCATCACCCGGACTATGATCAGAACAACTTTGCACAGAGAAACCTCTTCGCTATCTTCAATATGCTCATAGTCCTGGTCGTCCTCATCGTACTCGTTATCATAGATTCCGTCGAATCCATCGTCATCCTCGTCTGCTCCATCGTAGGCATCAATCGCATCCTCTCCAGACTCAACATTATCGTTGCATCGTTGCATACGCAACGTGGCGAACCTGATGATTTTCTCTGCCTCTTTACTGGAATCAACGGATATATCTAGGCGGCACAGTTTTGGTAACAGCTTTCCCAAGCCCATATCGAGTATCATTGTGTCATTCATTGGAGCTAATTCATAGCTGTCTACCCTGAGAGAAGCTAGCGATGGCACGTAAGGGATCACCTCCTCGAGGTCATATTCGCCGCCCATGCCATAAAGCATTAGCTGCTTCAAGCGGGGCATGCAAGAAGACCTGCGGGCCATCTCTCCAAACACCGTAGACACGTGTCGGGGGCATACAAGAGAATGATCAATGCTGCACCACTCCAAGTTGGGCATCGTTAACGTGCGGAAAAAGGTTTCCATTTCATTCGACAGAAAAATGAGCTCCAGGGCAACGAGCGTAGGTAGTAAAATTAGAGTATCCGTTTGTCTTGATGACGAACTTTCGTCGTCCCACACGACGACTTTGAAGTGTTCGACGGCGCTACATTGCCGTAGAATGTCCAAGCATGTAGAGCACCGCAGTCCTCGGTCGAATGACAAGGTGATGCACCGAAGTTTATGCCATGCTATATTTACCTGCAAGCCCCCCGGCGTCCAGAAACCATAAAGGTGCAGGTTTTCCAAGTTCGGAAGTTGGGTTGATGGATAAAATATGGCCGGAGGCCCCTCTTGCAGGTGGAGTAAGGGTCGTACCGAGATGTCTAGGGATTGTAGATGGGCGAAAGTCTCACTTGGCAACCGGAACAATCGGAGCACATGCGACGATGGCAAATGCAGAACAAGTCGACGGAAGGGAAAACGTGTGATGATTTTGTCAAGAATAGCACTGACCCAGATTTGCAAACAGTCGTAAGGGATATTCGCATTAGATAGGGTCAGCGACCTAGGCCGGTCCTTCGCTCGTCTAAGCCACTCCACCGCAATACGTACATTGGATTTGACCGGATTCTTTCTCGTGCGTTTGAACCATTTTCGAGGAGAATTCAGAAGCTCCTTGAAAGAGTAATCGACATCAATGATAACAGCAAGATTCAGGTCGATATTGTCCCATAGTTCTGGAGTTTCGAAGGCGAGTTGTCGCCAGCACGAACATATGTGCGTCAGGTTAAGAATCGGCAGAGCATTTTGCCCTCGAATACGAACTGGATTGGTTGGAACAAAATAATCGAACATGAGTTGGAGTACATGCTGTGGAAGATTCGTGATCGGTCCTTGGGACTAAAGTAAGATGTCAATGAAGTGATCTAGTAGCAGAACTACAACAGTTACCGTGCTCATTATTGGATTTGTGACAAGCAGTTTTCTGGGACGGGTTTAAATGACTCATATATAACGGGCTTTGACTCTGCTTGACTCGAATCATATCTGACTCAGTCAAGGGCGCTAACGGGCGCCTCGGGCAGTCGAATGGGTCTCATTACATAGTGTCACAAAATCGCTCCTGTGAGGGAACCAGGAAGAGGGGCCGAGTTCGAGACCATTTCATCTTTTACATTGTCTTGTAAATGCAAGGTATGCGTAATGAACGAGCGCTAGTATATCCAGATCATACTCAGGTTGACTCGGATTTTGGATGCCGAATTTGATGACGGCGTGGACGCTAAATTCTGATTAGTCGGAAATGTCTCAGGCTCCGGTCAATCCTAAAGTCCGCGACGACGTCGCATCCGCTTCTGTATTGGAATGCTGGGTTGAAATCAGTGTTCCTGCGTGCGCTTGGTTCCAAGGAGCTTGAAGCGTTCCGAGACATAGTCAGCAATCTGAAAGTCAGTGCCTCGTCTACGAGAGACAGTGGATGACGTATTATGGTATAGCGGCTCGCGTTCAGGCGGCATACAAGGTTGGGGATGGAGGGAGAGACGGTCTCTCGGAAGACCCATTTGGCATTAGGTCTGGCACGATCGGGCGGCGGGTTGCTGTGCGGCTGGTGTGACATCCGTTACATTCCCCCCTTCCATTTTGACTACGACAGTGCCAATGCAAGAAAAACTATCGGTGACATTCACCTCGTTTATGTATTGAATTCAACACTAAGTGCTTTACAAGGCTAGTAAATCTGATACCAACTCAGGCTTCTTCTCGGGTGCTCGTGATTTTACGTTGGTTGCTCGTGATTTCACCGAAATTCAAAGGGACCAAGTATGTTATTGCTTCTGCCTGTGTGATTTGTTATCATTTCAATTCTAGATAATTAATAACATTAACTTGGCTCCACCAGCTTTAGTCTTACCACCTTTACCACCTCTGAAACATTCCAGCACCATGTTCATAGGTCAGGATAGTTACCTTGACAGGTTAAAGGAACATTTTGTACAAAATGAGGTAGGAAAGAGGAAATCCTTTCTGCTGTATGGCATAGGAGGAATAGGAAAAACTCAGATCTGCCTCAAATTCATTGAGGAGAATCAGCAATTGTAAGTATGCCTCCATCTTTGGCTTTTGTTGATAGTTGAATGTCCTAGATTCTCTGAAATATTCTGGATTGATGCTTCTTCTGAAGAGACTATTGACCTTTCACTGAAACATATTGCCCATTCCCATAATGTTGCTTCAGGTGCAACAGTCCAGTCTGCTGCTTTAGCTCTTAAATGGATTTCTCAAAAAGCCAACTGGCTGATTGTCTATGATAATGCAGATGGAGGGTATGAAATTGTTGAAAAGTATCTTCCACCAGGAAATAGTGGCAATATTTTGATAACAAGCAGAAATCCTGCATTGCAGAGAATCACATCAGCAAAGAACTCATTAGAGGTACTGGAAATGGGAGAGGAGGATGCTCTTTCACTACTACTTGAGGCAGCCTCACTGCATGGGTCATCTGACCATGACAGGGAATTAGCTGGACAGCTTGTTTTGAAAATGGGTGGTATCCCACTTGCCCTTGATCAAGCTGGGTCATATATTCAAACATGTGGTTGTAGCATTGAGGACTATCTTGAAATGTACTCCAAGCACCAGAAATTATTATTGTCTGATGAAGAATTCAAAGGAGCATCTAACTATGGAACCTCAACATATGGAACATGGGAAATATCAATGCAGGAGATTGAAACTAGAGCTTCAAGAAAAACAGGATCAGCAGCATTTTCAGCACAGAGTGCTATCACTCTCATACAGATTTTTGCCTTTCTACACCATTCCAATATACCACAAATATTGTTCAAAAATGCTGCTGAAAATTATGCAAAGAGGGACTGGAAAATTTCTCCCCTACCACAGTTGGCAGCACTATTAGATTCTCAAACACTGTTTTTGAATGAAAATGGTGAATGGAACAGAATGCAATTCTTGGCAGGTGTTCAAGTACTGCTCTCATTTTCTTTGATTAGAAGCAAGAATGCACAATACTTTATACATCCATTAATTCATTCATGGAGCAGGAATAGGATATCAGAAAATAAACTTTCTATGTCTTACTGGAAAGCAAGGGCATTGCTATCTTGTTCTATAGATCCTGAGTATGGGCAAGATAATCACACACTTTGTCAACTACTGGCTCCACATATTGAGTCAAATTGTCAACATGGAATTGACAAAAACATGAAATCAGAGTACTATGATGATGAGCATGAGATATTTGCACTTGTATTTAATCAAATTGGGAAATGGAATGAAGTGGAGAAACTGCTGCTGGAAGAGGTGAAGGCAAGGCAAGAAAAGCTTGGATTGGACCACATAGACACACTCTCCAGCATGAATGCATTGGCAGTAACATACAGTGATCAGGGAAGATGGAATGATGCAGAAAAATTACAATTAGATGTTGTAAAGGCAAGGAAATCCAAGCTTGGATCAGACCATCCACACACTTTGACCAGCATGCACAATTTGGCATCTACTTATGTTAATCAGGGAAGATGGAATGAAGCTGAGAAATTGCAACTGGATGTCATAAAGGCAATGAAAGAAATGCTTGGATCAGATCACCCCCATACTCTCACTAGCATGAGCCAATTGTCATTGACATATAGTAATCAGGGAAGATGGAATGAAGCAGAGCAACTGCAGCTAGATGTGGCAAAGGCAAGAAAAGTAAAGCTTGGATCAGACCATCCATACACTCTCACCAGCATGCACAATTTGGCATTGACATACATTAATCAGGGAAGATGGAATGAAGCAGAGATTTTACTGCTGCAGGTGACAAATGCAAGAAAAATGAAGCAAGGGTCAGATCACCCAGGCACCCTCACTAGCATGTATAGTTTGGCATTGACATACAAGGATCAAGGAAGATGGAATGAAGCAGAGAATTTGCTCTTGGATGTGGTAAAGGCAAGAAAAATAAAGCTTGGATCAGACCACCCCCACACTCTTGCTAGCATGAGCCAATTGGCAGCAACATACAATAAACAAGGAAGATGCAGTGAGGCAGAGAAACTGCAGCTGGATGTGGTAAAGGCAACAAAAGCAAAGCTTGGACCAGACCACCCAGACAATTTTACTAGTATGCACAATTTGGCATTGACATACAGTAAACAGGGAAGATGGAAGGAAGCAGAGAATTTGCTGCTGGTTGTAGTGAAGGCAACAATTGCAAAGCTTGGATCACACCATGTAGACACTCTTAACAGCATGAGCCAATTGGCAGTGGCATACAATAATCAGAGAAGATGGAATGAAGCAGAGCAACTGCAGCTAGATGTGGCAAAGGCAAGAAAAGCAAAACTTGGACCAAACCACCCCCAGACACTTGTCAGCATAGCCAATTTAGCAATGACATATCTGAAACAGGACAGATGGAATGAGGCAGAGTCTGTTCTATCCAATACTGTAATGTCAATGCATCAAGTCATGGGAGTTCAGCATCCAACAACAGTGCATTTTGAAAGGATTTTGATTAAGCTGCAACAAAAGATTAGGATTTCTGGCCATAAGCAAATAGGTGAATATAGTGCTATGTCTTTGTCTTAATACATGCCTGACATTGTGCAATTATATGTATCAGCTACAGTGAGGGAAAACTTGTGAGGAAGGAGTGGATACTTTGTAGTGGTTGTTTCAACAAGGTAATGTATGTATATGTATGTATAGGTAGTACAATTTGAGTCCTTTTGTCTTGTTGTATATCTGTGCTTTTGCAAACAACACTTATATTCTCACAAAAGGTACCAACTTATCTGACTACATTAACAAGTCAAGGTATGTTGTAGGGTACACACTGCAATGTCAACATGCTAGCTGTTACGGTCAATGTCCACAATGTCATTCAGCATCCAAGTCTACAGCGACAAACAGAGTCTCGGTCTGTTCCCAGTCACTGGACAAGGGTTCTAGGCACTAAGTCTGACGATGACGAAGGCTAGAGAGAGAGCGAGGAGAGCGGTTGAGGCGACAAGCAAAAGAGTGTTCAAGTTATGGATATGATTCGACTAAGTTGGAACTAAAGAACTACGGTACATGAGAGGGGTTTATATACGTTTAAAGAACAATGGATCCTAAAGGGGAAAGAGCATAGCTATCTAGAAAAGGAAAGGTGAAGGTAGCTATAAAAAGAGATAACATCCAAGCGTAACTATGGGCTTGTAACAAGTAAATGTAGTTTGTTAACAAAGGGAAAAGAGAACTGTAACATTACCCCCTTTGTATGCGAGAAGTCACTGACTTCTACCAGCCAGAAGTTGTCCAGCCATGATCTGTTCTGGACTCAGCCCATTTGACAGCATTGTCTAGTTCTTTCGTCGATGTTTCCACCTTCCACTTGAGGGCCTCGGCAGCTCGATGCAGATTTTGTGCATTACGGAGAAAGGAGTCGTGTTCCTTGTAAGTCATCTCATGTGGATTGATAGTGAGGGTGAGGGCAGTGAGATTGTCAGTTGCGGAGGAGAGGTTGGTGATAGAACATGTGGCAGCGGCGAGAGCGTCGGCGATGACGGTGAGCGTGGTGTTCCTTTTGACGAACTGGGCGAAGTGTGGGAGGTGATGGTCTTCAGGGTATGTCTGGGGGAGGAGGTCGGCCGGATGGATATGGAGGTTGTCATCCTTGAAGTGGATGACTGTCGTGTTTTCTATGAAGACCTTGAGTGGGAGGTCTGGGAGGGCGAGGAAGGGCGAGAGGGCGGCGATGGTTTCATTGATGCGCCAATGAGCGCAGGAGAGGAGAGTCAGAGTGACAAAGTAGGCGATGAGAGCAAAAAAGGTGAACATGTTGGTATAATGTGATTCTTGGCGTTAGGTGATGATACCTGAAGAATTTATATGTATTCCGGATCGCTGATTTCCATGTCGGAGTCCGAACTTTCTATATCCAGTGGGTCCTCGATTGCAGGGTCAGTGAGGAGTTCTCGTTCTTCTGTGATGAACCTGGTTAGCGAATCTAGATGTTGAATTCCTAGTGTCATTGTTGGGGTGACTAAGAATCTTCTGATTCTCCTGACGATGTCCGCTATTACCCCTCCCAGTGCAATAGACAAATATTGAAGATCATCAAGGATGTCTTCCATGAGAATGCGAGGCCTTCCTGGTATTCTGATTCTTCGGTTAATTAACCAAATTTGTGCACTACATTCCCATATCTGTTTAGTGATCTCGTCCATCTGCTTATATTCTTCTGGACATAGCAGTCTTCCATGAGTGCTTTTATAAATGTCACTGTTTCTGATGGCTAGAAGTTGGTAGGCAGGTGGATCCTTATTATAGGCAGGTAGATCGTCGGTTGAGAATCGTAGGTCATGGTACTTGGGAAGATAGTTCTGGATGGCATTGCAGGGGAACTCTGTTGTTCCTGAAGGGTTCTTTTGGTGACGGTGATCAAGTCGAGGGATGCAGTAGTATTGTGTGACCAACGCCACAGTTCGGGTGAGTTTTCCTGATGGGTTCGGTGCTCTAAGAGCGTGTCGGAAGGGGAGGTATTGTATGTGGGTGTAGACGGTCTTTTCTTTAAGAGCTATAGTGTATCGAGAGAGTGTTGAGCAGTTCCGTTTTGTATAGTGGTAATTTTGTTTCAAGATGTGGCGGTTTCTGTATCAAGTCATGGTTCAGAGGTGTCGGCATTGTTGATACTCCGATAGGATATCGGTGGCGTTTGCAAGATTGCGAGCGGGTTCCCAAGAGTTGTCATTCAATCCATAGCCTTTCCATTTAACTAGGTAATGGTAGCCTGCACCTCGCTTCCTGTGGGCTAGAATTGCCTCTACTTCGAATTCCTCCTGTCCATTTATGAGATCAGGGGGTGGTTTCACATAGTTTGGGCCATGCGCAGTTGTCTCCCTATATGGGGTAAGTAGTGACGTATGAAACACAGGGTGAATGTGCCATTGCTTCAGGAGTTTCAATTTGTATGTCACTGGTCCCATCACCTGTTTGATTTCAAAGGGTCCTTCTCGTTTTGGTGCTAGCTTTCTGGACTGATATGGTATATGAAGATTTTGGTTCTCAAGCCATACTTTGGTGCCCTTTTCAAATCGCGTTGCTTTGTCCTTGCGTCGTCTTGCCACTAGTTGTCTTGCTAGTTCATGTGCTGCTAGCGCTTCTTCTCTGGCTTTCCTTAGGAACTGAAGGCGTTCCTCTGCTGCTGGTGTAGTCATTCGTGTTGTAGCTGTGGGAAGCGCAACAGGGTCCGTCCCATACATTAATCTGAATGGGGAAGTTTTGATCGTGTCATGATGTCGGTTGTTGTGAGCAAACTCGGCTATTGGGAGAAGCAGTTTCCATAGATGTGGTTCATTGGAGCAGAACATTCGAAGGTAGACTTCTAATTCCTGGTTGACTTGTTCTGTTTCTCCATCAGTCTGGGAATGATAGGCTGTGCTCATTCTATGGTTGATTCCTAATGCTTTTCATATTTCCTGAAATACTTTTGTGGAGAACTGTGGTCCTCGATCTGAGATCAAAACGTCGGGTAGGCCAAACCATTTGAAAATTTCGGATACGTAAAGTTCCGCAGTGCCTAGTGCATCGATTGTCTTCTTGCAAGGTGTGAAAATTACCCCCTTTGTAAGACCATGGTCCACTGTGACCAGGATCAAGTCAAAGCCATCGGAAAGGGGTAGATCAGTGATGAAATCAAGGGTTACTTGCTGAAAGGGGCGGGTTGCTTTCGACGGAATTGGGTGAAGGGCTGGTACATTTGGGTGTGTGTTAATCTTCATCTGCTGACAGAGGGCACATCCTTCTATCCATTCCCTGACATGTTTGAACATTCTGGGCCACCAGTAGTCACGCCTAAGGAGTTCAAGGGTCTTTAATCGTCCAGGGTGACCTGATGATCGTGCCTTGTGCGTTTCCTTAATCAATTTGGTTCGTAATCCATCTTGGTCAGGGATGTAGGTCTTTCCAAGATAGTGAACAATGCCATTGGTATAAGACCAATCCTGTATGTTCGATTTGATCGGTGGGGTGCGGTGCGTGGTGATAACCTCAATTAGAATACGCCCGAAATCGTCTTTTGACATTGCTTTCTGAATTTCTGTAACTAGATCTTCTGCAATAAGACGAATAAAACAATCTTCTGGTAGGACTACGATGTCTTCCTGTAATTCACTATTTCCCATATGATTGGGGCGTCGAGATAGGGCGTCTGCTTCAAACATTTTTGTGCCAGGGACGTGCTCAATGTGTAGGTCAAATTCTGATAATAGGGATGACCATCTAGCTTGTCTGGGTGTTAAGCGTTGGGCGGTTCGATAGTAGGACAGATTCTTGTGGTCGCAGTGAACTATAGTGGTGTGGGGTGATCCATGTAGTAAATGTGCCAGGTCATCAATCCTTTGATAATTGCCAAGAGCTCTCAATCGTAGATCTGGTAATTCTGTTCCGTTTGTGTTAATGCATGTGAGATAAATCCGCAGGGATGTAGAGATCCAGTTTCATCTGCTTGTTTCAAGACTGCTCCTATTGCCTTATTCGATGCATTGGTTTGAAGGATAAAGGGTCGAGTAGGATCTGGCATTAATAGTACCGGCATAGAAGCAAATCGTTTCTTTAGAATTTCAAAAGCGTTGTTCCGTTCAGTGGTCCAGTCAAATGGTTCTGTTTTCTTAGTGAGGTTGGTAAGTGGTTTAGCGATGGCAGCAAAATTTCCAATGAAACATCGGTAAAAGTTCCCAAATCCGAGGAATGATTGGACTTGTTTGACTGTGGTAGGGACTGGCCAATTGGCAATCCCTGCTAACTTTATTGGGTCCATCTGAATGCATCCAGGAGTGATGATCATTCCTAAGAATTTGACTTCCTGCGTGGCGAACTTGCATTTTTCAAGTTTCAGGAATAGATTGTTATCTTGTAATCGTTGTAAAATTTGTTTTGTCCGCTCCTCCAGCTGTTCTAGTGTTTCCGCACAGATTAACATGTCGTCCATGTAAATGATCAGCCACCCTTCATTGATCATGTCTCTAAAGTATTCGTTCATCATAGTTTGAAAGGTTGACGGCAAGTTGCATAATCCAAAGAACATTACTGTTGGTTCGTAGAGCCCTCAATTGGTAATAAAGGCTGCTTTCCATTCGTCTCCTTTCTTGATGCAAACATTGTTGTATCCCCATCGGAGGTCTAGTTTGGTGAAATACTTGGCGCCTCATAATTTAGTTATGAGATCGGAAACAAGGGGAAGGGGATATGCGTTTTTGATGGTCCATTCATTCAGGTATCGGTAATCCTGACAGGGTCGGAGTGCTCCACTTTCTTTCTTTGCTACAAAGAAGAATGGTGATGCCTGCGGTGATGTAGATGGTTTGATATATCCTTTCTTGAGTTGTTCATCAATCCATTTGTCTAACAGTCCTTGTTCCTTGACCGATAGAGGGTAAAGTTTACTGGCTTTTGGGACAAAACCCTCCTTTGTGTTGATGGCATGATCCCATGGTCGACTGGATGGGAAGCGTTCTGATGCCTTCTTGTCAAAGATGGTGCGCCATTGCTCATATTCTGTAGGTAGAGTGGTGGATGGTTTGTCTTTCTTTAGCCTATGCTCTAGTTCCTGTGATGCCGATGTTTTAACTCTAATCCAATAGTCATCCTTGCCCCATTGCTGGGAGTCAAGGGCTAGCTGCCAGATTGCTTTTGGCGACGTGTCCAGGTCTCCAATTTTCAGAGATTTCTCTCGCCAGTTGATGATCGGGTTATTTTCTTCTAACCAGGGTATTCCTAGAATCATTCGTTGGTCGCCTAGCTTAGTGATCCAGAACCAATTGATAAACTGCTGTCCCTCGATCATGTAGCATATTTTGGTCCGGTGTGTGATCATTCCTTTCACATTTACTGTTCCATCTGCGTTTCTGACTTTGATTGGTTTCTTAAGTCGTTCTTTCCTGAGTTCTTTCACTGCTCCCTCATCTACGAAGTTTCCTTCTGCTCCACAATCGATTAGGGCAGATGTTCCAGCGGGTAAATCAGTCGATTTGATAGTTAATGAAATGCGCTTGTCATTGTTGGATAATACTATTACAGAATCAAGTGCTAACTGTTCAGACCTCGATAATAAGGAAGGGCCAACCACTGAGTGACGCTTCCTGACTAAAAACCCTCGTTTTCGAATTCGTTTAAGAGGGCATTCTTCTCTTCAGTAGACATTGCTGAAAAGATTGCTCTAATTTTCTTTGCTGGTTCATCTTCTTCCTTCTGTTGTTCCTCAGTGACGGAACGGACAGCCTTATTCTGATAAGAAGACCTGGATGAAGACACATTGTTGCATTTCGGGCAGTTCCTGGAGATGTGTCCTTGTGTTCCACATCTGAAACACTTGCCAGTCTTTCGGTATTCTTCCTTTTGATCATCTGTCAATTGGCTAGGAGTCGTAGTATTTATAGCTCTGATTGCTCCGGATCGATTGTTGTTTCGACTGAAACGCGTTCCAGATCCATCAGTGGTTCTCCTGTTTCCCTGTCCTGTCATGTCCCAAGCATTATGGTGATCCTCAGCCTTATCATAGGCTTCTTGCATCGTCTTGATCTTCCTTTGGTCCTGTAAGATTGTCCTAGCAAGTTCTAATGGTAATCCTTTGAGGAATGCCTGCAACTGAGTGGGTATTCCTGTGAGTCCAGAGGTTCCTATATCCATGCAAAATTTTCTGATGTATTCTGGGACTGAAACGCTGTTTCCAACTCTTAATTTGGATAAATTGTTCAGGGCTCAAAGGGCGCTATTGACTTCCCCCCAGTCATTGATGAAACGTGTTTCAAATGCTTCATAGTTGCTCCATTTGAACATGGCTGTGGTACTGCCTCTGTTGTCATTCAATTTGCCTCGGATAATAGTTTTCCAGTCATCTAGTTCTGGTCCCATGCATGCAAGCACATATCTGACTTTCTTCTCATCTTTTCCTTCATAGTTCTGTTTGTTGAGGGTAAAGTAATCCTCAAGCTGTCCTAAAAATGACCTTGCTTCGATTCGTTTGCCAGTAAAAGGTCGTATAGGCTGCAGTTTGATATCTCCTTTAGAGCTAGCACTGGTTTCAGACGCCATTCTTGGTTCAGGAGTGATCAGTGGTTCGGGGTTAATCGGTGGTTCAGGGGTTGGTGTTCTGGTGATCGGTTTCGGTTCTGGAGTAGGGGTTCTACTCGGGGTTCTGGGTTTCGGAGATGGGGGTGGTCCTTGTTTTGAGTAATCTGTATCAAATGGGTTTTCCTCAAGCTTGGCTTGTTCAATTCGTAATAATTCCTCCCACTCTGCTAAAAGGCTAGCTGTGATTCCGTATCGGTCGCTGTCTCCAAGGAATTTTCTATAGAGGGTCCTTCCTGGTTCGTTTCTTGGTTCTTTAACAAGGTAGAGCAGTTCTCCTTGTACTTCACTACCCCAGTCTAGGTAGATTTGATCGGGTAAATCGAATTCAAAGGCTCCTGAGTAGAAGTCTCCTGAAAAATATTTGTCTGGGACTGGTTCGTTTTGTTTCCATCCTTCTGTAACAAAGTACCAGGTTCATTGGTAGAGAAAAACTTCTCGTCATCCAAGGTAGGTTTTCTTCTTATAGGTGACAGATCCGTTCGGGGGTCGTTCCTGAGAGCTGCGGGTCTCAATGGTGTCGGCTAGGGGTGATACCCTGAGCTGGTCCTGAGTTCCAACTTATGTTACGGTCGATGTCCACAACGTCGTTCAGTGTCCAAGTCTACAGCGACAAACAGAGTCTCGGTCTGTTCCCAGTCACTGGACAAGGGTTCTAGGCACTAAGTCTGATGATGACGAAGGCTAGAGAGAGAGTGAGGAGAGTGGTTGAGGCAACAAGCAAAAGAGTGTTCAAGTTATGGATATGATTCAACTAAGTTGGAACTAAAGAACTATGGTACATGAGAGGGGTTTATATACATTTAAAGAACAATGGATCCTAAAGGGGAAAGAGCATAGCTATCTAGAAAAGGAAAGGTGAAGGTAGCTATAAAAAGAGATAACATCCAAGCATAACTATGGGCTTGTAACAAGTAAATGTAGTTCGTTAACAAAGGGAAAAGAGAACTGTAACACTAGCATTTTGTCTCATCCTCTCACTGACTGCAAGAATTATGAGATATAGTTCATCAATATGTATGCATCTATCTGTATCAGGAGGCTTAATGTGACTGTGCCATAGCAACTCATTCAATCTAGCAAAGTAATATAGGTAGGTTTGCTGTAGTGGCCAGCTAGGAAACCATACCAGTCCCATCAGCAGGAATATGGTTGATAGTCTGCCAGTGGTTGCTACCATTGTAATATTGTGTAGCCATCCCATTGGTAAGAGTATCAAGATCATCAGCAGTCTGGTCTTTGATGGTGTTTCCAGTGGTACATTATACAATACCATGATCAACATGTTGACATGTAACAGCACTTCTTGGCAGTTCAATTTACTGTCATATTACATTGCCATCTGGTTTAGTAAACATTTGCCAAGTTATGCATGTGAAATATAAAATTCCATTGGGGTATAATATAATAATCAACAATCATTCAGACAATAAAAAGAGTGATGCTGATATACGTGGCTTGATGGAGCACTTGAAAGGCTTGGGGTAACTATAATGATTTGATCATCACTTCAATTGAATGAGGGATTCAGACTTCAAACACCAATAACGTACGTTATGATACCCGATGACTGTTCATAAGTCGGCGTTATTTCAACACCATTCTCGACAGCTTTTGAAATGTCGAAGAGGAGAAGAGAAGAGGCAAGGGTCAAGAAGAGCGAGCCGTCCGCCAAGTACATGCCAGGACACACTCGTCGTCCATAACCAAAACAAATGGTTCGTGGGTCCCGTTGTACGCATTTCCCATCTACGGGGATGTAGCGCTCGGGACTAAATGTAAATGGATCAGGATACAACTCTGGATCGTGGAGGATGTTCCTGTTTGTTCAAATAAGTAGGGAACACCCGATTTCCAGTGACAATGGTGCACAAACCAGAGATTAGTCATGATAACAGATCCTTTTGGAATAGAGTATCCGTGGAGGACACTGTCTTCGATCGCTCTATGCGGAACACCTGTATTTTAAGCATATAAGGAAACATTCTGGAATATGATGAAGCGAAAACTAGTAACCGATGGGCACGACTGTATTCCATCGAAGGACTTCAAGAACAATGGCATGAACGTAAGGCAGATTATCCCGATCGGCAAGGTCAGGCAGACGGTCACTTCCGACGACCGCATCAAGCTCGGCTTGTGCCTTTTTCTGAACGTCTATAAAGTGACAAAATTGAAGAACCGGCGATATAACCATTATGATTGAGATGTACCTGGGTTTAATACCATCGCCAGGAAAAATGCGTATTCGGCAGAAACAGTGGTATCGGCACCTCCTATTCAACGATTGTTATATCAAGCGTGCTGTCTCCCGAATACAGCATACCTCCGTAAAGAGAACTTGCAGTGTATTTGATATCCCGAATTTGGTCAGGCGTCAATCGTTCCTTGTTCTCCAACGCTTTTGATACAAAAGAAGTCGGTGCTTTTCTAGCGGCCTGGATTCACCCTAGTAAAGCCGATGATACAAGAAAGTTGAGCGTGAAACATACCATTTGTTCCTCGGTATACTTGTATGGAACTTCGACCATGGATACGGTGTCTTGACGCCAAAGTCGAGCTGTTTTCATAAAGCCCATACCCGGTAACGCCTCTGGGAGGCATTTGAGAAAAGGGAAAAAATCGACAATGAAAGCACCTGGAACGGTCGCAGCATTGAAATTCCCGTTCGCTTTTTCAATCAAGTCAACAAAAGGGTCATTCCCTTCTTCTCTAACGTCGATACCGTATGTCAACTGAAGGATGATTCCGCCCGTCAATCTGTGCCAAAAAAAAAAAAAAAATCAAGTCAGAAGAAGGAAAAAAGGGTAAGCCCGGGATGATATAAGATGGCGTACTTTCGTAAGTGGCCAATAAGATTCTGCGGAGAGGTAACCAAGTGACGAAGGAATCTGCGCACTTTGCTTGAAATCATGACTTGAAGATTATCAATGGACGCCGTTCCGCCAATCATCCGGGCAAAGTGCTTCCTGTATGTGCGCCAACGATCTCCGTACGGCATGAGCACCAACGTCTCGCTGTATCCCACGAGCTCTCCTCCCATTTCGAGACGGGGACGATCAGAGTAGATGGCACCTTTACGATCCATCTCGTCCATGATGTCTACCGAGTTGACAATGATCACATTTTGACCAAGAGCTGAAACCGAGCAAATGGGACCTGAAGTTTTTTTCTTTACCTCAATAACGGCGACCCTTGGGCCCCTAATCCGTGAGCAAGAAAAAAACAAAAAACACGCACCGTATCGTTGGCCCCAGTCTGAGTAGGTCAGCCATTCCTTTTCTGTGGGCATGTCAAGCGCGTTCTGGGAGTCATTGAGTGAGGATTCGCGCGCTGTCAGCGAGTGACGTGAGAATACTTACACCGATTACAGGCAAGCCTGGTGGACCAGGCGGTAGAGCACAACGATCCTTCTTGCCATTGATGTAGCGGTACGTCAAGTAGGAGGCGAAAAGAAGGACAGCGACTGGTACTGGTACTGGCAAAGTGGCCATGGAAGAAGGTAGGGAAGAAACCACAGACGAGGGGTACCGAGCGGATAATTGCAGGTATATGCACGGAATGATTGCCGTTCATCAGTGTTAGAGAGGTTCTTTCTATAAATCGATTACGATTGGATGGTTAAATTCGGCATCAATCAAGCAGGTGATATCCCTGGAGAACGATGGTGACCATTCTTATTCGGGTATAACCAGCAAAACGGTACTTGTTGAAGTATGTACTGCCAGAACCATTTCGATGCCTGGTTACGCTCCGATAGTAGAATCACGACATTCAGCGTAGACATCTCCGATAACCGTATACTTTCTTCAGCAGTTCAGCAGATACCATCGCTTGTTAAAAAAAACATACCGTGTAGCAACCAATATCTGGTACTGCCGTCATTGCCGCGATGGCACGAGGCCAATACGTGATAATTGTTTTCTTGATGTGGTTCGAACCTGAATGTTAATGAAGGGTCCGCGGCTGGCGGCTTGAACCTAGTAAAATGGTGATGAAAACGCACAGGCAAATGCTTCTCTTCTATTCAACGTCAACAGTTCAACTAAAAATATAACAGTTATACTCTGACACAATAGTCGTAGGCACTAGGCCTAACGGTGTATGCCAAAGAGGAAAATAATAAAGTGATCAACAAACATAGAAACGACCAAATACATGACATTCAATCGATGTATTTCAATGAATCTTCAAGATGTCGAGTCGTGCTACCCTATATGTGTCACGAAACACTTGGAATCTCGCGAAAGTCAACTCTGTTCTACCTCTTCGATTCGATTATTGATCAAGTTGTATTCAGGATGCGCTTGGTCAGCTGTACAATGTGCGACATCTTAAAATAAGCGCAAATCGATTAAAAAAACATCGGCGCTGCATTACCAAACCTGAATGTTGCTGAGGTATTTCCAGTTTCTTCAAGTTCTCCGGACAAGCAACATGGCGACAGGCCACTCCACATCCACCTTGTCCAACACGCCCGCTCCTCCACCCGCGCTAGATATCTCTTGACGTAAATCCTTCCAAAACCTCACCGCAATATCACCTTTATCAACATCCAACTCCTGAATGGCAGCGCGGTGATTTCCATCATTACCGCCCAGCAACGCGTCCACATCCTCTTTGAGGAACCTCACATCAGCGCTGGCCGCCTTATCCTCCGGGTATGCACGTGAAAAGTTGTGCAGCGCGCTCCATGACCGTAAGTAGGCCAGTAATTCAAGCCACGTCATCGTCTTGGTCAACACGATCGGGTTATGCTCTACTCTGGTACCGGGTGCGGCTACACCACTCGCCGTTGGCGGTGGGTGTTCAGCCTGATCATCAGCCAGCGCATTAGTTGCTAGCCGAGGCAAACGGGTCGTCGGTGGAAGATTCAATGACGGAGGTGGAGTGAGTCCCGCAAAGAAGACACGTTCGACATCGCCGAGGCCACATCCCGTTGGATCCATGATGGATGGGGATGTGAAGGATGGAGGGGTGAGGAGAACTGTGGATGGATGGGGCACGTCTAAGAGGTGGTTTTCCAGTATGGTACGACCGGGCCGTTCGAAATGGGGTCCGAGGGAGGTGGCTGGGTCCTTGCCCTGCGCATAGCGCGTGATGAGGTCGTTGACGGACGGATAGGCAGACAGTCTAAACTCGGAGTAGATCTGTTCAGTGAGAAATTGGAAGAGTCCTCATCAGCTTTGATTGAGCAAAAAGTGTGAAAAAGGGAGAACGTACAAGGAACGCTCCGCATCCGCCCTTTCTCAATACTCGACGCAATTCAGGCCACACCTTTGTCCAGTTGAACCAGTGAGCGGCTTGGGCAGAAATCAAGAGGTCTACGCTCTCGTCCTCTACCCTGATGGCCCTGAGGTCCTCTGCAGATCCCTGGGCAAAGGTTACTTTGTCTGACCAAGGCGGCGAGGCAAAAAGAGGGCGAGCGGCAGAAAGCATCGTTTCTGAGGTATCGATGGCGAGGACCCGGTGAAAAGGCATAAGATGGCGGGTTGCTTGGCCTGCAGCGCCGCATCGTCAATCATGATGAATGTGAACCGTTAGTACATGATTCATGGTGGACATACCCGTCCCACAACCCACGTCTAGTGCAAGGTCGTACTTTGCATCTTGGGAACGCTTGTGATATGCTAGGATGCGTTTGAAGAGTTTTCTTGGGTACGTTGGACGAGCAGAGGCATAGATGGAGGCATTGAAGGATGGCCGAGCAAATGTTGACATTGTTTTGCTCTTACGAGTCACCACACTCGCTACGTACCTGTAAGCTTACAGTTTGCCTTCAATCCATCTTACCAACCATCCTAGCAAAAGTTCAACACCACCATATCTCGGCCGACAAATCCGCGCCTTGGCTCGTCTCCAGAATTCTATTGTGCTAATGATGAAAGGGACTAGTAGTTTGGCCAACTTATTTTTCTCTTTTTTCTTTCAGTAGAAAACAACACAGACGGTATACTACGACGGCTCGGCGAACGAAGCACATCAATATACACCCTCACTTCTGTGCCACAGAACTCCGGATTATCGAGGAAGAAAGGAAAGTTTTATTTGGAAGGCTTCAATAACGTTTACTTGTGACTCGCTTCAATACAGATGTGACTGGCTCACACAGGGCCCCTCAATCGCCTGCCTGCAGCACAGGTGTGCCTCGTTTTTCCTCCGGGTGTGTGCACTGGTAGACTTCAGTATGATTTGACGTCACTCTAGGATTCCTCTGATATTAACTAGCAGCTTTCATCATGAACGCTACTGTCGATTCAATGAAGCACGAACTGCTTACAGCGGCACATCATGGTGAGAGAGAGAGAAAGAGAACGGATGATGCACCCCAGACAACGTTATTAAGAGATACACAGTGTTCCAATTTTCCATCGCGCACGAGCTCCATATCGCTCTCATCTTGTTCTTCTTGTCCCTCATCCTTGGCTTCCCAATCGGCAGCCCGTTATTCGTCTTGCTCCTCCTCCTTCAAGGCCTCCTTCTTCTCATCCAAGGCTGCATAGGGTTCGGGTCAAGCGGAGTGCGAGGGGGTAACGTTCTCGTCTAGCCCTTGTATATTTTATTGGCTCACATCTTGGTTCCAGGTAGTTTCGCTGCCTCTTACCAATCACGGGCATATGGGGGATTGACCCCGGCGGGTAGCTGCTTCGCCGCGAGCCAGTCGATTGCCGCCCTCGGTTTCCGGGTCCCCATCGTGAATCTGATTTTAATGCTGCTCAGCTGGGTGCTCATGGCCGTGGCTATCGGCCTCTTTGTCGATTGCTCACATCGGGAACGAGCGCTGAAGCATCTCATGAAGGCCATCCCCAAGTCTTCTCATTCGGGATAAAATGCTAAAATATCCACTTGGCACAGAAAGTGTAAATACGTTGATCGTCCGTCACAATGGAGGAAAAGGGCAAGTACCCAGAGAAAAAACACGAATTCGGATGATAAGTACCTGCGTGAGATTGCACACACCTGTCTGACCCTGCCACGTCGTTTCTCATTTTTCATTTCCACGCTCCACAGCCGCACTATTGCCTTTTTTTTTTTTGAATGGTAAAGATGATTGGTATTTTTGTAAGGCAAAGGTATATACTGACAAGTGAGTGATCCAGTAGGATCACGTGTGGTAAACGCACTATTGCCTTGAGTACTAAACGTACTTCCACTGCTCCGGAATCAAAAGCTATGTTTATACCTTGTACAAGATATCTATTATTTGTTTGGTCGTCATTGGCTCATACGCTATGGCATTCTGTATCGAATGTTCGGAATACGTATCTTTACAAGAGAATCTGCATTGAATTGAATACTGTAAATGGCTTTTCTCTTTACGATCAGGCTTTCGGTAATTTCCGCTCCGGAGTTCCCACTAGTAGCAGGTCACGATGAGCTCGACCAAACTGGCAAATTGAATCGACCATGTCCATGATTCAACTCCACGAGGTGATAACCGATAATCAGTGGGCGCCTCCTGCTAGGCGTCTACCACACGTGTTGACATCTGGGTTACTTCCTCCCACCAAATATGAGTTCTACAGCAGTTGGGAGACCGCTGTGAGAATGTTATTATCTAGTCTGATGACATTCTGACCGGATTAATACAGAACTAATGTCATTCATATAAAAGGTGCGGATAATGGCGGGACTAGAGAGTGCACATACTCACGCTATCCAAAGAAATCGAAGTTACGCTTGCAAAATCCGTCGGCTGGATGGTAGCCCCAGTGTTGGAATTGGATACCGGAGTGCCAGGGATGTCACCTATGCAAAAGCGTTTCAAAACCGGAGAAACGACCCTAAGATGGGTGTTGCAGGATAAACCAATGTACGTTCTGCCGTGTCTTTTAAATGGCCGGAATTTGACGTTTGGTAGTATTGGTCCGCGATCTGAAGCTCGCCTTCGTCTCCTCAGGACTCGTCATTCTTTGCCCAAGACGGAACTCAAATTTAAGAGGGAGTGGCCGCTGTCATTCCTGGAAATGGCTCATCGCGATCCTAGAAGTGAGCTAGTTTTCTTTTGAACTCTGTTAGTTTCGAGAGACGATGACTCATCTCACTAGATCCGTATATTGTTCAAGCTCGGGATCCCATCATCACCGTTCATTTTGACCATGAGGTATGCCGCATCATCAACTCCAACGAAAAATGTTCTCACTACATAGATTGAAGGTTCCTGATTTTACACCTGCTCCAGCCAGGGATAATGCTACCGCCGCGGCAAACAGCATCGAACGCGACAATACAGAGGAACGTCCTTCAATATGTACCACTAGTCTACCTGATATTCCGGCGCCAACTCTCGGCATAGTGGAAGCAGCCCGTGAGGCTGCGCATACAGCAGTTTCGGATATGAAGACCCTTGGTTCACCCATCACACACGTTTTCTCGACAATTGAAACAGTCGACAGCCACAAGAATTACGTTACTTCGTTCCTCGACAAGCTTTCCAAGTTCAACGACATTGTTGACGGGATAGCCAAGGTAAGTTCCACCCTACTTGATAATAGTAGATCTGTATCGATTTAATGCCTAGATTCACCCTTACGCAAAAGCGGCTTGGACTATACTTTCTGTTGCATCCAAGGTTTGCTGCCATACGTTACCAAGACTAATTTGGCTGACATTTAATAGATGATCATTAACCAAGTAAATCTCGACAACTCGATTATATCTCTCCTCCAGAAGATGGATGAGGTATACACATTTCTTACGGGGGAAGAATTACGGCGCATCAAGTCCATGAAGATGGTTGTCGGGCGCATCGCCCATCAAACTCTGGAGTGTGCCTATTTCATCCAAGAGTACTCGAAAAATAACAACTTTCGTACGTCGATGTTGCATTGATGCTACTTGCGGCGAACTGACTTGTTTGTCGAGGAACGAGATTGATGAAGAACTTGATGTCTGGGGTAGACGACCGAGTCAAAGATTTCAACAGCGTTTCGACAAACTAATGCAAGAGTTCCGAGACAACGCCACGGGAGATACGTTGGTGATTGTACATCAGATTTGGGATCATGTTAAAGACTTGCGTGAGTCCTTTTTGAAAATATAAAAATTGTACTCTTCTAACCCTTCCGTATCACAGCGGAGGACTCGGAAATCAATAGTATGCCATATGCTGCCGGTGCTGGCCTCAATACCCAAAAGGTTTGTTTGGAAGGGACTCGAGTAGGAATCCTAGGCGATATCATTGACTGGATTAACGGCGGCGACAAGGATACGCGCGTATTCTGGCTTCATGGTATAGCTGGATCCGGAAAATCGGCGATTGCTCACACTATCGCTAACCACTTTCGAGCTCTGAGACGCCTCGGATCTGTCTTTTGCTTTGACCGGAATCAGATCGCCGCTCGGCGTCATGAGAAGATATTTGCTACTATTGCAAAGGACCTTGCCGACTGTGACCCCCATCGGCGAAAAGCTTTGGCAGCTGCCATTCATCACAACACGTCACTCAAAGAAACTGTCGATATTTGGCGACAGTGGTTGGAGATGATTGTTCAGCCTTCCAGGACAATATCGGATGATACAATGGTCGGGCCTATTGTCATTATTATCGACGCCTTAGACGAGAGCGGAGATGCGAAATCGCGACGTGACATTCTTAAAGTTCTGGCGGACAAAAACATCATGAACCTTCCCCCTCATTTCCGGATTCTTCTTACATCACGACCATTGCCGGACATCATGGACGCATTCCAAGGTATTACCCATGTTCGGCAGACCGCCATGGAAGACATTCCATCAAAGGAAGACATTCTACTGTACGTTGCTGATCAGCTGTCAGAGCTTCGTCCAACCGTACTTCCAACCCACTTCTCATCTCTCGCCGACGAATCTGATGGATTGTTTGAGTGGGCCCGGTTGGCTTGTGCGTATTTGAAGGGCGAAGATGGGGCTGGTGCAGGGCTCAGTGTCATGCAGCGCTTTGACGCCATTATAGCTGGCAGTGAAGATGGTCCAAGGCTCGACAGCATGTACAGGCTCACTCTGGAATCAACATTTCCAAAAGATGAACCTGCGCGCCGTCATTGTATCAATCGCTTCAAGTTTGTGATGGCACAAATTCTCGGAACCAGAGAGCCACTTCCTCTCGCCTCATTAGTATCAATGAGGGTCCATTTTGTGAAGGATTCGGATATCGATCTTCCCTCCATTGTGATCCCCTTGGGATCCCTCCTTAGTGGGACGACCAATCCTTTAATCCCTATTAGGGCGCTCCATGCATCGTTCCCTGATTTCCTGATGGATCGCGATCGAAGTGAGGAGTACTTTGTCGACGTGTCACTTGTTGTGCAAAATCTGGCATCATCCTGCCTTAAAGTGATGATGACGAAGAATGGGCTGCGATTCAACATTTGCAAACTACCGACTTCCTACCTTCCTAATTCCAAAGTTCTTGACATCAACGATCGTATTAAAAAATATATCTCCCCTGAACTGTCATACTCGTGTCGATTTTGGATTGCTCATGTTTGTATAGCACCATTCAATGCATCTATTCCCGACACCATTTGCAAATTGTTTAGTGGCAAGGAAATGTTATTCTGGTATGAAGTGCTCAGCCTCCTCAAGTCGATCAATACATGTGCTGGCTCATTATCATCTCTTATTCAGTGGATAATGGTATGTCAACCAACTTGGTACAATATATATTTTTAAGGCATACTAGCCCCAGGAAAAATATAGAGGAATTGTGGATAATGCAGCCGATGCGAAGAAATTTCTTCGTCTATTTGGTGGTATTATTTCATTCAGTACACCTCATCTGTACCTATCTGCATTACCATTTTCACCCAGTCGATCAGGTATTTTTACTTTGCAGATAAGTTCTGTCGTTCTGCAAAAATAATTTCTGACCACAATAACACATGGCCAGTGGTGCAGGGAGAGCTGTGTGGTCATTCTCACTATGTCAATTCCGTTGCATTCTCGCCAGACGGGAAGTGCATCGTGTCGGGATCGTCGGACAAGACAATCCGATTATGGGACGCTGAGACCGGAGAGCCACTGCGAGCACCTCTGGAAGGACATGAGAGTTGGGTCTTGTCTGTTGCATTCTCGCCAGACGGCAAGCACATTGTGTCGGGATCGCATGACAAGACCATCCGATTATGGGACACTGAGACGGGAGAGCAGCTGCGAACACCTCTGGAAGGACATCAGAGTTCGGTCTCGTCTGTTGCATTCTCGCCAGACGGCAAGCGCATCGTGTCGGGATCGGATGACAAAACAATTCAATTATGGGACGCTAAGACGGGAGAGCCGCTGCAAGCACCTCTGGAAGGACATGAGGATCGGGTCTTGTCTGTTGCATTCTCGCCAGACGGCAAGCGCATCGTGTCAGGATCAAATGACAAGACAGTCCAATTGTGGGATACAGAGACAGGGGAGCCTCTGCGAGCACGTCTGGAGGGATATGGGCACTGGGTCAGGTCTGTCGCATTCTCGCCAGACGGTAAACGCATCGTGTCAGGATCAGATGACAACACAATCCGATTGTGGGATATAGAGGCAGGAGAGCAGCTGCGAGCACCTCTGGAGGGATATCAGTATTCAGTCTGGTCTGTTGCATTCTCGCCAGATGGCAAGTGCATCGTGTCGGGATCGGATGACAAGACCATCCGATTATGGGACACTGAGACGGGAGAGCAGCTGCGAACACCTCTGAAGGGTCATCAGAGCTGGGTCTCGTCTGTTGCATTCTCGTCAGACGGTAAGCGCATCGTGTCAGGGTCGTATGATGCTATGATCCGATTATGGGATGCCGATGTCGGAGAGCCACTGCGAACACCTCTGGAGGAACCTCAGGGTTTTGTCTCGTCTGTTGCATTCTCGCCAGATGGCAGGCTCATCATGTCGGGATCAAATGGCACCCAATCATATGCAGAGGTATGTTTATTTCACACCATCTGGTGTATGCTTAATAGTACATTCCACCTATCAGATTTCTTCGCCAACGTTCTCATCTTGCAGTGAACATGCTCTAGAAGATCCTACTGGAATATTTCAACACAGCGAGATGAATGAGCAAGGATGGTTTACTGGCCGCGATGGTGAACTTTTGTTCTGGGTTCCATTGGATCTGAGACGTGCATTGTTTGTCTCTGGAACCCGGATGGTTTTTCCGAGGGGTGTGGAGCTCGATGTTAGTCATATGGCACATGGGCACGAATGGGATAAGGTAAATGATTGCTAAAATGTTGTTATCTTGCTTGAAGTAAGGTTTACTACAAGTCAGTTGGGAACAAGATCGGAATCGAGGTTGATACAAATTTGAGGAGTAGGGGTGCTCGTAAGGGAGCCTTTGCTGGCGATAAGGCACCTGAAGCTTCGATTGCTACTGAAAGATGTAAGTTCGGATAACATGGATATCGTAGTACCGGAAACGTGTGACGAACGCACATGCGGAGACTTTTGCTTCGCTCATAAACAATTCGGTGATAGGGGCACTAATCAGGTACGAGACCACAAACCACCCAATTCATGAAAGCGTCCCGGCATCATCTGTCATCAGGGCCCTCAGCAAGCTTGTAGACGCCCATTTCCTTTGATTCAGTCTCCACGTGTATACAAACAGAAGTCCCCCAAGTATGGATCAAATCATGTAGTCCCGGCATTAGCCAATCCATTCAATTCACGCGGCGTACATCACCTGAGCCCGCACTGCTGCATACATAAATAGTGTTCATGTTTGACTATAGTAGGGCTCCAAAGGCCCTAGTTGTCCAACGTTTTCTCAGCGGAGGAGACATCGCAGAGCCCAAATGAATAAAAGAGTTTTGGTGCTTGAGCACACGGTAATGTCATACGCGTCAATTAGGAAGCATGTCAGAACTTGTGCTATGATATAGTTATCGCGCAAATCCCATTGGCGGGTATTTTAGTGTTCGCAACATACCGCATGCGACATCTCATTGCTGCTGGACTTTTCGCTCATACAGTCCAGTAGGAATGTCTGCCTGCAGATAGCAGATGAGACCCGCATGGTACCAGATACGCTGGACGCATGGATGAACACATCAATATAGGTATAAAATGTGCAGCATACCTTGACATTGAAATTTGTCAAGTTCTCTACTGCAGAGTTACAAGGCATCATTTTCTCCTGTGCACTATGGTCCTCATCTCCTTGCTCACCAGCATTTTGCTCGCTACCACTGCTTTCGCAGCCCCTTCCAGGCACTCTCGCCACAGGTCTAACCCCTTGCAACGAGTCCAGTCGTCAACAAACGGCACTGCCAATGTCCAGTACAGCTCTAACTGGTCAGGCGCCGTCTGGAGTGAAGCTGCCGTTCGTATCTTTATTTCATCATAGCATGCAAGCAGTTGCTCACATTGCGATACTATAGGGGACCTTTACGGCCGTGACGGGTACTATCACCGTTCCCACTCCCAGTTCTCCTGCAGGCTCTGCGTCGGCATGGGTCGGCATTGACGGAGATACTTGTGGTAACGCCATCCTTCAAACTGGTATTGACATAACATATAGCAAACGCGGTGCTGTCTCGTATGACGGTATGTTTGATAGCAATTGGTACATTCCTGTCCAACATTCTCATCAATATCATTCTAAAACAGCATGGTATGAGTGGTACCCCGCTTACGCTTTCGACTTTAGCGGCATTACCATCCACGCTGGCGACGTTCTCGTATTCACCGTCACCGCTACCTCCACGACGACCGGTATCGCTGAGATCCAGAATCTGACCACAAATACGACAGTTACCAAGCAGCTCTCGTCCACATATGCACTTTGCGAACAGGATGCCGAGTGGATCGTTGAGGATTACGAAGAGAACGGAGGACTTGTGCCCTTGTGCGACTTTGGGAGTGTGACATTCACCAATGCCTACGCCACCACATCGACCGGCTCGCAGCTAAGTCCCAATGGTGCACCGGAAATCGATATGGAACAGAACGGCAAAGTGCTTACTTCTGTATCGGAGAGCTCCAGTGGGGTTACAATTACGTACGTGTAACATCTGACAGGTAGCGATCTGTTGGTTTGGTAGAATCGAACTTGGAATGACAGCAATGTAAAACGGTAGTGACATGTATATGTGACGCTTACCTTTCAATACGACTAACGACGTGAAACAGTTCTTGAATCTGCGATATCCAGTGCAGAAATCGCCATACTTCACTTGTTCAATAACTATGACTTTTACTTGCGGGACTTGCAACTTCAAGGTTCGTACTCTTTGAAATGTTTATACAGTGAGCATAATTTGGTATGGGACCTCTAGAAAATAGACCTGATGTCAGTTTTTCTAAAGTCGCTTATCGTGATATCGCTCCTAGAGTTGGTCTAGATCTTTGTTAAAGGGCCACGACAGCAAGCATTCGACAAACTGGGAGACTTGTCCCGCAGTGCTAGCAGGCCTTCCTATCTCTGCTGGAGCTTGAGAAGGGATTCGTACATTGAAAGAGCAAGGAATACATATTTGTGGATCGAGCGTTTGATGAATGTGATAAGCGCGTTGATGGTTGAGGAGAAAAGGGAGAGGATGGGAATTAATATACCTGCGCTATGAGTTGAGATGAAATAAGGGACGCGAAATCCGTTAATAAGTTGTGGTCATCCTATCTCGTTCATGATCAGTTTGTCGTCCTTGGAAGATGGACAACGCACCTCGGCGACAGTTAGCACCAAATCGACCCACTTCCCAAACGCCTTGCTGGCTTCGGCGCCTTCCTTGGCTTCGTACATTCCTTCACCAGCCTCATCCACCACCTTGTTCGCTTGGCCTTCTACTGCGGGGAAGGGAAAAGAGAGTGAATTCGATTCCAGGGACAGGTGTGGGAGGAGCCGGCGACAAATTAGTGTACAGCTGGGTGAGCCACTTTGCACCCGTTTCGACGAGGCGGGCCTGTGTCAATATGGCGTAGGTAACAGCACAAATGGTGATTCAGAGGGATACACACCGTTTTGCTGCTATCCTGATCAGCGCCTTTGAACGTGATAAGAGCATTCAAACGTTCAATGGCATTCTTGTATAGCCGCATCAATTGGTATCAGATTGAGATGGTCGCACGCAAGACTCACCCACGTAAAATCAACTCTTCTTCCGCTTGCAAATCCTTGTGATTACTCGTCACTTCATCAATTTTAAGTAAAATGTCTGCAGCAGGGCCCATTAACGACTCAAACTCAAGTACATTGATGTAGCACGTACTGCTCCTTCTCCGATTAAGTACCGCGCAGAGGTATAGAGGGGCAAAATTCTCCAATCTTTCCAAGTGGGTATCGAAGCTTTCAAGAACGGTTGGCCAGTGCTCCATTCAGAGTCTGAACAAGATCGTGCCATTAGCGGGAGCGCAGCGTATATATCATGCGTCGAGATATTCAGTGATGCGTCTCATTCAGATTATGTTCTGAGCCACTGGATTGATGAACGCCGGTGCCTTTGGTGAATAACCCCAGTTGGATGCTTACTGGCATAATTTCGGCGCTCTCGTCGTCCATGGCTAGTGACAGTCACCGTGGCCACTTCCTTGGCTGGCCGGCCTGAATACGAACAAGCTTTCCGCCTTCCTCTACCTAATGACATTAGATCTGCTTTCTGGTCCATGCGCGACTCCATTGTTATCTCTTGTACTGGTCCCATTACTGCTGCTCAGTCCCGTTGTATTATTAATGCCCTTAGTGACCTTTGTGCTACTCCGCTATCTACTGACACTGTTATCAACAGGCCCACCACCTCCTGTCTGAAGTTCTGCGCGGTCCCCACCCGGATGGCCGACGGTTCCGAATACACACCCGCCGCTATTCTCGCGGACCTGCGGCTCCACAAGTCTTGGGCCAATGCCCAGATTTTCGGCTCCCTGCGCTGGGCCAAGGCCCGTCAGCAATCGTCTCTGGGCGCGTCGGGTACGATCGTCGTGGAGATCCGCGATTTCATGTCGGCCGCCAACGCCAATGTACTGCAAGGTACTATCGTCCGCCTACAGGGCCGTCCTTTCAAGTGCTTCAAGTGGGTGTTCAAGAACGCCGTTCCCCAATGCGCTACCTGCTGCCGGTGGGGACATGTTAGTCTGCAATGTCGATCCTCTGAGGCTACTTGCTCCCGGTGCGCTGGTGCTCACCCCACTAGCCAACACGGGCAATACTGTGCTCCGTGCTCGTCCACCGGCATCCCGTGTTCTATTCGCCTGTGTGTTAATTGTATTGGCACCAGAAACCCATACCATACCGCCTCTGATCCCGCTTGTCCCTTCCAACTACAGCGTTTAAATCCTGACGCTATCAAGTCCCTCTACCAGGCCCATTCCGACCGGTGCAGGGGCGGGGCACTCGCAAAGGAGATTGCTTCTCTTCATAAACGTATCATCAAGAAGGGCCTCCCCTCTGGTCCCCGCGACCCCTTGCCCACCGCTCTCCCTGCCACAGGGGGTTTCATTGAGGAGATCCCCGACGGTCTCGACACCACTCTCATCCTCCCCGGCAGCCCCGCGTTGGAGTATGTTGATAGCGCCCCCATTCCTTCCTCTTTATGATTGGGTTTGCACATACCTTTCGTTATTTATTTCATAATTGTCATGCTTCCGGTCGTTCTTTATCTGCTACACTAGATCTTCACCAGTCGGACACTGACATCATATTCATACAGGAATTCCCCTGGCATCAACTTCGCTTCGCGCCCCACCACTCGTCCCCTGCGGGCATCCCGGTCCACGGCGGACCCCATCATCCGGCCTGGCTCCCTATCAAGGGTCCGACCATTGACGGTACATCGCAAGTTGGCGCTTACATCCATGAGCAGCGGGTGGCCAGGTATTTCCACCTCGCTGTGGACACGGTCACCTTTAACGATCCCAATATTTTGCTGTTCTCATTAACACGCCTTTCCGACTCGATGACTCACTCCTTCATCAATGTCTACCGAAACCCGGCCTCCTGGACCACACTTGACTGCCTTACTCTGTCCCTGACACGCGTCCCTCACCTCGCGTTGGTACAGGGCGACTTCAACCTTCATTCTTCCGCTTGGGACTCCTCGATTACTAACGATGACTTTAGGGCTCTGGACCTCGTTAGCCATATGGCGCGCACAGGTCTCTCTTGTCTTAATGACCCGACGGCCCCTACGTGGTTCCGTCATGGCGACACCCCCCGGGTGCTCGACCTGGTCTGGGTGTCAGACGATTTGCTCTCTGACGCCCAGCAATTTTTTGAACTCACCCTTCGGGGCCCTGCCCGTGATCATGTTCAATTACAGCTGACGTTTACAGATACTACACCTGCTCACTGCGCCTCCAGACCGGCTTACCTCCCTCGCGATTCGGAGGCGGAACGGTCGTTTCTGTCGGCGGTCGCATCGGCCTCTTTCTCAACCGGGTCTGCTCAGGACCGCTGCGACGCACTTTATCTTTGTTTGACGACGGCATGGTCTGCCTTTGCCTGCTCCCCTAAGACTACGGGCTCGCCGACGCGTTGGTGGAACCCGCAATGCTCCTCTGCTTACGACGCCCATTGCTTGGACCCCACGGACGCTACCCGCCGGCGCTTTCACTCTGCCTGTTCTGCCGCTAAACGAGCCTTCTTCGACGATAAGATCGACACCCTATGTGCCTCTGGCCAAGTCTGGGACTGCCTCTCATGGATCTGGCCACGCCCCCCCCCCGCAATTCCCCTGTATTCGCCGGCCGGATGGTTTGTCGGCTACGACCACTGGAGATCTGTGGGACGCTGCCCACCTGCAATTTGTGGGCCAACAGTTGGCGCGCCCGGTTGATTGGGATTTCGTCAACGCTCTCCCCTCTGTCGAACCTCGTGTCTGGGCCCCTTTCTCTCTACAGGAATGCCGCGAAGCCTTGGCGTCTACCAGCAATACGTCCGCCCCAGGCCCTGATATGCTCTCTTGGCGCCTACTGAAGTCTCTTTGCCGCCATAGGGACTTTGTCTCTCAGCTAGTGGCCCTTTACAACTGCGCTTTCGACTCTGGGCATTGGCCTCATCAATTCAAAATTAGTCATACGGTGATCCTCCCTAAGCCGGGACGCGACGACTATGGATGCATGAAAAATTATCACCCTATCGCTTTACTCAATTGTCTGGGAAAACTCTTCATGAAGATGGTCGCGGTCCGCCTCCAGCTTGACGCCCAACGCTACGACCTCCTACACCCCTTGCAATTCGGTGGCCTTCGCCAGCGCTCTACCTTGGACACCGGCCTTTTCCTCACCAACTGGATCCACCAAGCTCGCGACGCCGGCTTGTTCACTTCCTGCCTAGCTGTTGACGTTGCTCAGTATTTCCCCTCCATCCAGACACCGGTGTTGGTCACCATCCTCCGGAAACAAGGGTTTCCGTCGTCGCTTACCACCTTCATGATGCATTATTACGCGGATCGCGTTACACATTACCGCTGGGGCGCCGCCATCTCGCCAGCCATGCCCGCCGGTCTTGGCGCCCCCCAAGGGGCCTGCGAATCGCCCATTGTCTCCAGTTTGTATGCAGCGCTCCCCATGCGGACTTTTTTCGCCTTCAATCCTGCATCCCACTCTGCCGTCTTGAGCTTTGTGGACGACTCGGTTCTATGCCGTTCTGCCTCAAGCTTCCACCAGAACCTTGCGGCCCTCGCGTCCATGTACACAAATTTTTCACGCATCATGGCCCGCGTCGGCCTTCTCCTTGAACCGGGCAAGACAGAGCTCATCCACTTTGTCCCGTTTAGGCGTACCATGGACCTGCAACAGGTCGTGGCTGCCGCTCAAAATCCTCGACGCCGCTTTCCTCGCTCCACCGTGCTACGCTCCCTGGATCATACCTATGACGACTTGTGCACCACTACCTCAATCACCTTGGTGAACCCGGACGACACGACTATTGTCATTCTGCCTACCTCTAAATGGCGTTATTTAGGTTTTTTCTTTGATCCCTTCCTCTCTTTTAAATATCATGTACAACACTATACTAATAAGGCTTCCTCCACTATTAGGGCCCTCCGTATGATTGGGAATGCGGTCCGAGGCCTCCCTGTGTCAAAACGTCTTCAACTTATTCGTGCGTGCATCTGGCCCATCCTATCGTATGGTCTCGCATTATGGTACCGCCTCGGCGCCAAGGGCGTCCACCACCTACTAACCCCCCTCAAACGCGTTCAGCGTCAAGCCCTCATCTGGGCCAGCGGCGCCTTCTCTACCACGCCAGGGGGGGCATTGGAATATTTGACGGGCTTCCCACCGGTTCGTGTCTACTGCGACTTGCTACTTCAATGCTCCGGGCTTCGTATTGCTACATTGGACCATCATCATGCCCTCCGCGCCCTCTCTCGACAGCCCGCCTTGCCAGCTTTTGCCCGCGCCCGCGTTCGCCATCCATTGCGCAATACACGGTTGCCGTCCAACCCTCTTTTCGCCTTGTACTCTGTTGCGGACTCTCTCGATGAACCCTTTGAATCCTCCAAATCTGAGAACGAGCGGGGCCTTCGCCTACTGGACTGCTACGACCACCGCATCACTTTTCTCAACTTTGACCATCCACCGAAAGCAGCCAAGGACTTATTCGACCCATGGCTCAGCGCTTTCCGCCTCCAACTTCAACATTGGCGCTTGGATCCATCCTGCTACATGGTCGCGACAGATGGCTCCCTCCAGCATGGCAGAGCCACCAGTGGCTACGTTACTCGTCGCCGCTCTGAAGCCCGACATGTCCCAGCCACCTCCTCTTATGCTGCGGAAACTCAAGCCATCGAGATGGCTTTCTGCCACTTGCTGGATGCGTCCATTGTCGGCCACGTCATCCTACTCGTCGACAACGCTGCGGCAGCCAAGGGCGTCTTCAACTCTGATATTGTCGACGGCCAACACATTCATATACGGGCCAGCTCCTCCCTTCGCGCTTGGCTCCTCGACCACGCTTCGAACCGCCTCAGTGTCTCGTGGTGCCCCAGCCACGTTGGCATCCCTGAAAATGAGGCCGTTGACCGCCTCGTCGCCCAATACCGTGGACCGGCCTGCCCTGTCATTACCACGCGGCAATCTGCCATCAGCCGCTTTCGACGCACCGCTGGCAAACATTGGAGGCTTGCATGGCTGTCTCAGAAGACGCGTGGCCATAACCTCTTACGCCTCAACACATCGTCCGCGACCATCAAACCAACACTCTCAAAGTCCAAATCGCGTTTCGTCACCAAGTGCGACGACTCACCCGCACTCTTCTCTCGCTTCACAAGGTTCGTTACGGGCCATATGCCCTCTGCTGAATACCGGCGCAGGTTCTTTCCTCAAGCGCCCACGCACTGCACGCTCTGCTCCGCCCGGAGGCCTCTGACCCGCGCCCACATCATATGTGAGTGTCCCGCTTTTCCTCCTCCTTTCTTTTCCTTTTGCTCTTTCCTACGGCGCGACAATAATTATGTCGGCCTTATTGCCTTCCTGAAAGACCATCCTCGCGCCGCTACGTTCGATGCTTTGGTACCCTTTACTTATCGCCCCCGCCGCCTACACCCTCATGTAGCTCTCTTTGCCGACTAGCGTTCTCACCTTCGTGTTCCGCCCGTACTTTAGTTTAGCCACTCTTGCTTACCACGCGCATCTCATTAAGAGGTGCTCCCTTACCGTACTTCCGTACTTACTTTCCTCGGTCTCCAATATACACCATTACCATGCGGAAAAAAAAAAAAAAAAAAAAAAAAAAAAGTGGCCACTTCCTTGTTTACATCTATTTACCCAGCCAACCATGCGGTAGAGGTATCCTATTGACGGATTCTATCCTACACGGCTACCGGAATCAAAGGCTGTGACGCTATGCCATTGATACATCTCTTTATCGAATGTCTGGAATGCGTATCTTTACAAGAGAATCTGCAAGAAGTTGAACAGATAAACTAGGGCAGCTCTTGGCCGCTCCAGCTCGAAATTCCCAGTGCTTTAAGCTTTCGGATGCGTCGACCATAAAGCGACCGGTTTTCCTACCCGGTGGTGGACACCAGCCTGCGCCTCGGCTTACACTGCCCTCTGCAATGATCCCTCTCCTGCCTCCCGTGCAACCTTTCACCGCCAATGCCGGGATGCCAAGCGGGTCTTCTTTGACGACAAAATCGATGCCCTGTGTGCCTCGGGTCACGTATGGGACTGTCTTGATTGGATCAAGCCGCGCCCACCCCCTCGCTTTCCACGCATCCGGCGCCCCGACGGCCATACGGCCACAACCACGGGAGAATTATGGGAGGCGGTCCATCTACAATTTGTAGGTCAACAGCTCGAGCGCCCCATCGATTGCTTTCGTCCATGCTTTGCCGGGGGTTCCTCAACGCGACTGGCCTCCGTTCTCTCTGCAGGAATGCCGCGACGCCCTGGTCTCTACGTCCAACACATCTGCCCCTGGCCCTGACCTCTTGTCCTGGCGGTTAATTAAGTCGCTATGCCGTACGAACGCCTTTTTGCTTCAGCTCGTCGCACTCTACAACTGCGCCTTCGACACGGGGATTTGGCCCACACAGTTTAAGATCAGTCATACCGTTGTTCTACCTAAACCGAATCGCGATGATTATGGCCGCATGAAAAATTACCGCCCCTTTGCCCTCCTGAACTGTCTTGGGAAACTCTTCATGAAGATGGTTGCGCACCGCCTCCAACTAGACGCTATCCGGTATGATCTGTTGCACCCCCTGCAGTTTGGGGGGCTCCGGCAACGCTCTACATTGGATGCCGGGCTTTTCCTCACCAACAGGATCCACCAGGCTCGCAACGCCGGGAAGTTTACTTCCTGCCTCGCCGTTGATGTTGCGCAGTACTTCCCCTCCATCCAGACGGCCGTCCTCCTTGTCATTCTGGAGAAGCAGGGCTTTCCGCCCTCTCTGATCCATTTTCTGAAAGATTATTACGCTGATCGCTTTACCCACTATCGGTGGGGGGCTGCTCTCTCCCCTCCCATGTTGGCTGGCCTCGGGGCTCCCCAAGGCGCTTGTGAGTCGCCCATTGTCTCTAGTTTGTATGCGGCCTTGCCGCTTCGCGCTCATTTTGCTTTCCGACCTACCTCCCACTCTGCGGTTCTTAGCTTCGTCGACGACTCCGTTTTATGCCGATCGGGCAATGATTTCCACCGGAACCTTACCGCTCTTGCCGCCATGTATACTTCCTTTGCACGCACTATGGCCTGCGGGGGTTTGCTTTTGGAACCGGCCAAGACTGAACTGATCCACTTCGTCCCTTTCCAACGCAGGCTTGACCTTCCTTCTGTCCTGGCCTCCACGACTGACGCTTTCCTGCCTCCAGGGTTGTCCGCTCCCTGGACCAATCCTTTGTACCAGCTTGCACTACCACTGCTATCACCTTAGTGAATCCAGACCTTTCTACTTTTTCCGTCACCCCGTCTATCAAGTGGCGGTATCTTGGTTTTTATTTTGATCCTTTCCTTTCCTTTAAATATCATGTACAATTTTACGCTAATAAATCTCTGTCTACCGTTAGGGCACTTCGTATGATTGGCAACGCGGTCAGGGGTTTGCTGGTCTCACGTCGCCTACTTCTCATCCGCTCCTGCCTGTGGCCCATTATGACCTATGGCCTGGCCCTCTGGTATCGGTTGGGTAGTCGTGGTGTCCACCACCTCCTCACTCCCTTGAAACGAGTCCAACGGCATGCCCTCATCTGGGCTAGCGGTGCGTTTTCTACCACTCCTGGCGGTGCCTTGGAATATCTCACTGGCTTCCCACCCGTTCGTGTCTACTGCGACCTTCTTCTCCAACGCACCGGCCTTCGCCTTGTGTCCTTGGACTGTCGTCACGCTCTGCGAGTCCTCGCTCGGCAACCGGCTTTGCCGGCTCACGCCAAGGCGCGCTCACGTCACCCACTGTTGAACACGAGGCTATCCTCCAACCCCGTCCTTCCGCTCTTCGACGTCGCCGCCTCTATTGACGAGCCTTTTGAGTCTTCAAATGCTGAAAACCACCGGGGCTTTCGCCTCCTTGATTGCTACGCTCACCACATCACCTTTGCCAATTTCGCGCATCCTCACGCGACCTTTTCGATTCCTGGCTCCGCGACTTCAGGACCCAGGTTTCCCGGTGGCGTGCGGATCCTGCCATCCACCTCTGCGCCACTGATGGCTCCCTCCGCAATGGCACTGCCTCCGGCCACTCGGCTCGCCACTCGCCTGCTGCGTCTTCTTATGGTGCTGAGACCCAGGCACTTGAAATGCTCGAACGGCCCCTGCGGTCACGTTGTTATCTTGGTCGATAATGCCTCGGCTGCCCAGAGCATCTTCAACACGGACGTTGTCGATGGCCAACACATCCACATTCGTGCCTGCCGCTCTTTGCGTGCTTGGCTCATAGACTCCGCTGACAACCGCGTCACTATTTCGTGGTGCCCGAGTCACGTTGGTATTCCAGAAAACGAGGCGGTTGATGGCCTCGTCTCTACCTTTCAGGGTCCACCGGCCCCCGCTTTTCCCTCGCGCCAGGATGCTGCCAATCGCTTTCGTCGCACGGCTGGCCTCCATTGGCGCCTTGCGTGGCCGTCTCAGAAGACTAGAGGCCATAATTTGCCCCGCCTTAACGCTGCCCGGTCCCCTATCAAGCCCACTCTGGCCCGGTCCCGGTCTCGGTTCATCACGAAGTGCAACGACTCACCGTCTCTTTTCTCTCGCTTCACCAGGTTTGTTACTGACCACATGCCGTCTGCGGAATATCGGCGTCGGTTTTTTCCTCAAGCGCCCATTCATTGCGTCGCCTGCCCACACCGCCGACCCCTGACCCGCGCCCATATCATATGTGAGTGCCTACCCTACCCTCCTCCGTTTACTACTTTTTGCTCGTTCCTCCGGTGTGATCATAACTACGTCGGCCTTATCGCCTTTCTGAAGGACCATCCCCGGGCTGCTACTTTTGATTTCTTAACCCCTTTTATATACCGCTCTCGCTCTCGCCACCGTCATGTGGCCCTTTTCCCGGACTAGCATCCCCGTCCCTACGTACCGTTGTCTACTTTGCGCCGAGCCACCTTGGTTACTCCACGCGACTCACAGCGCGTCGCTTCTTTCTGTTAGGCCGTTCTCCAATATATTCATTCTTATGCGGAAAGGATGCGTCGACCATGTGCATGACTCAAGTCCACGAGGTGATAGCCGATAATCACTTATCAGTGGGCGCCTACTGCTGGGCGGTACTACACGTGTCGACATCTGGAAAGCGCTTACTTCCTCCACCAAATATGAGTTCTACGGCAGTTGGGAGAGCGCTGTGAGTAGTATGTTGTTCTCTAGTCTGATGACATTCTGACCGAATTGAGAATGCAGAACCAATGTCATTCATATAAAAGGTGGTGATAATTACGGGACTAGTAGAGACTGTACGCACTCACACTATGCAAAGAAATCGAAGTTACGCTTGCAAAGTCAATCGGATGGATGGTAGCCCCAGTGTTAGAATTGGATACCGGAGTGCCAGGGATGTCACCTGTGCAAAAGCATTTCAAAATCGGGGAAACTATCCTAAGATGGGTGTTGGAGGATAAACCAATGTACGTCCTGCCGTATCCTTTTAATGGCCGGAATTTGATGTGTGGTAGTATTGGTGCACAATTGGAAGCTCGCCTTCGTCTCCTCAGGACTCGTCATTCGTTGCCCAAGACGGAACTCAAGCTTAAGAAGGAATGGCTGCTGTCATTCCTTGAAATGGCTCATCGCGATCCTAGGAGTGAGCTAGTTTCCTTCTCAATTCCGAGAGATGATGACTCATCTCATTAGATCCGTATATTGTTCAAGCTCGGGACCCTATTATTAAAGTTCATTTTGACCATAAGGTATGCCACTTCGTCAACTGCAAAGAGCAGAAAAGAGTTTTTACATAGATGGAAGGTCCCTCATTTACCCCTACTCTAGCCAGTGATACTACCACGGTAAACAGCGTCGATTGCGACAACACAAAGAAAGGACCTTCAACGGGTATTCCAAATCTACCTGATATTCCTGCGCCGACCACTGTGAAAGCAGCCCGTGATGCCGCGCATACAGCCATTTCTGATATGAAGACCCTTGGGATCCCCATCAATCGTGTCGCCTCGAAAGTTGACAGAGCCAATGACAATGTTTCTTTATTCCTGGACACGCTTTCCAAGTTCAATAACATTGTTGGCGAGATCGCCAACGTCAGCGTTACCCTACTGTATGTAGTCGTATATTGATTTAATGTTTAGATCCACCCTTATGCAAAAGCGGCTTGGACTATACTCTCTGTCGCATCCAAGGTTTGGTGCCATACGTTACCAAGGCTAATTTGGCTGACATTTAATAGACGATCATTAACCAAGTAAATCTCGACAACTCGATCATATCTCTCTATCAGAAGATGAATGAGGTATACAGTTTTCTTATGGGGGAAAAATTACGGCGCATCAAGTCCATGAAGATGGTTGTCGGGCGCATCGCCCATCAAACTCTGGAGTGTGCCTATTTCATCCAAGAGTACTCAAAAAACATCAATTTTCGTACGTTGATGTTACATTAATGGTACTTGCGGCGAACTAACTTGTCTGTTGAGGGACGAGATTGATGAAGAATGTGGTGTCTGGGATGGAAGACCGAGTCAAAGATTTCAACAGCGTTTTCGACAAACTAATGCAAGAGTTCCGAGACAACGCTACGGGGGATACATTGATAATTGTAAATCAGATTTGGGATCATGTCAAAGACTTGCGTGAGTTTTTTCTGATGCTATCCAAACCGTACCATTTTCACCCTTCTGCATCACAGCGGAAGACTCGGAAATCAATAGTATGCCATATGCTGCCGGTGCTGGCCTCAATACACAAAAGATTTGTTTGGAAGGCACTCGGGTAGGAATCATAGGTGATATCATCGACTGGATTAACGGGGGTGACGAGGATAAGCGTGTATACTGGCTTCATGGTATAACCGGATCCGGAAAATCGGCGATTGCTCACACTATCGCTAACCACTTTCGAGCTCTGAGACGCCTCGGATCTGTCTTTTGCTTTGACCGGAATCAGATCGCCGCTCGGCGTCATGAGAAGATATTTGCCACTATTGCAAAGGACCTTGCCGACTGTGACCCCCATCGGCGAAAAGCTTTGGCAGCTGCAATTCATCACAACACGTCACTCAAAGAAACTGTCGACATTTCACGACAGTGGTTGGAGATGATTGTTCAGCCTGCAAAGGCAATATTGGATGATGCAATGGTCGGGCCTATTGTCATTATTATCGACGCCTTAGACGACAGCGGAGATGCGAAATCGCGACATGACATTCTTAAAGTTCTGGCAGACAAAAGCATTATGAGCCTTCCCCCTCACTTCCGGATTCTTCTCACATCACGACCATTGCCGACATCATGGGCATTCAAAGGTATTACCCATGTTCGGCAGACCGCCATGGAAGACATTCCATCAAAGGAAGACATTCTACTGTACGTTGCTGATCAGCTGTCAGAGGTTCGTCCAGTCGTACTTCCAACCCACTTCTCATCTCTCGCCGACGAATCTGATGGATTGTTTGAATGGGCCCGGTTGGCTTGTGCGTATTTGAAGGGCGAAGATGGGGCAGGTGCATGGCTCAGTGTCATGCAGCGGTTTGACGCCATCATGACTCGCCGTGAAGATGGTCCAAGGCTCGACAGCATGCACAGGCTCACTCTGGAATCAACATTTCCAAAAGATGAACCTGCGCGCCGTCATTGTATCAATCGCTTCAAGTCTGTGATGGCACAAATTCTCGGAACCAGAGAGCCACTTCCTCTTGCCTCATTAGTATCAATGAGGGTCCATTTTGTGAAGGATTCGGATATCGATCTTCCCTCCATTGTGATCCCCTTGGGATCCCTCCTTAGTGGGACGACGAATCCTTTAATCCCTATTAGGGCGCTCCATGCATCGTTCCCTGATTTCCTGATGGATCGCGATCGAAGTGGGGAGTACTTTGTCGACGTGTCACTTGTTGTGCAAAATCTGGCATCCTCCTGCCTTAAAGTAATGATGAGTAAAAATGGACTGCGATTCAACATTTGCAAACTACTGACTTCCTACCTTCCTAATTCCAAAGTTCCCGACCTCAATGATCGTATTAAAGAAAATATCTCCCCTGAACTGTCATATTCGTGTCAATATTGGATTGCTCATGTTTGTATCGCACCATTCGATGCATCTATTGCCGACACCATTTGCAAATTTGTTTAGTGGCAAGGAAATGTTATTCTGGTTTGAAGTGCTCAGCCTCCTCAAGTCGATCAATACATGTGCTGGCTCATTATCATCTCTTATTCAGTGGATAATGGTATGTCAACCGACTTGGTACAATATATATTTTTAAGGCATATCAGCCCCAGGAAAAATATAAAGGAATTGTGGATGATGCAACTGACGCAAAAAAAATTTCTTCGTCTATTTGGTGGTATTATTTCGGAAGACAAGACAATCCGATTATGGGACGCTGAGACGGGAGTGCAGTTGCGAGCACCTCTGGAGGGACATGAGCGTTGGGTTCGGTCAGTTGCATTCTCACCAGACGGCAAGTGCATCGTGTCGGGATCGTCAGACAAGACAATCCGATTATGGGACGCTGAGACGGGAGAGCCACTGCGAGCACCTCTGGAAGGACATGAGGATTGGGTCTTGTCTGTTGCATTCTCGCCAGACGGCAAACGCATCGTGTCGGGATCGGAAGACAAGACAATCCGATTGTGGGATACTGAGACGGGAGAGCCCCTGCAAGCACTTCTAGAGGGATGTAGGCATTATGTTAGGTCTGTTGCATTCTCGCCAGATGGCAAGCGCATCGTGTCGGGATTGGAAGACAAGACAATCCGATTATGGGATACAGAGACAGGAGAGCCGCTGCAAGCACCTCTGAGGGGACATGAGGGTTTTGTCTTCTCTGTTGCATTCTCACCAGACAGCAAGCGCATCGTGTCGGGATCGTCAGACAAGACAATCCGATTATGGGACGCTGAGACGGGAGAGCAGTTGCGATCACTTCTGGAGGGACATGAGCGTTCGGTTCGGTCAGTTGCATTCTCACCAGACGGCAAGCGCATCGTGTCGGGATCGCTGGACAAGACAATCCGATTATGGGACGCTGAGACGGGAGTGCAGTTGCGAGCACCTCTGGAAGGACATGAGCGTTCAGTCGTGTCTGTTGCATTCTCACCAAACGGCAAGCACATCGTGTCGGGATCGGAAACAATCCGATTATGGGACGCTAATACGGGAGAGCAGTTGCGGGAACCTCTGGGGGGATATGTCTTGTCTTTGGCATTCTCGCCAGATGGCAAGTGCATTGCGTCGGGGTTATCAGAGAAGACAATCCAATTGTGGGACACAGAGACGGGAGAGCAGTTGCGAGCACCTCTGGAAGGACATGAGGATTGGGTCTGGTTTGTTGCATTCTCACCAGACGGCAAGCACATTGTGTCGGGATCGGCTGACAAGACCATCCGATTATGGGACACCGAGACGGGAGAGCAGCTGCGAACACCTTTGAAGGGTCATCAGAGCTGGGAGAGCAGCTGCGAACACCTTTGAAGGGCCATCAGAGCTGGGTCTTGTCTGTTGCATTCTTGCCAGATGGCAAGGGTATCGTGTCGGGGTCGCGTGACAGTATGATCAGATTATGGGATGCTGATATTGGACAGCCACTGCGAACGCTTCTGGAGGAACCTCAGGGTTTTGTCTCATCTGTTGCATTCTCGCCAGATGGCAAGCGCGTCGTGTCGGAATCAAATGACACCCAATCATATGCAGAGGTATGTTTATTTTACACATCGATGGTGCATGCTTAACAGTACATTCCATCTATCAGGTTTCTTCACCAACATTCTCGTCTTGCAGTCAACATGCTCTGCACGATCCTACTGGAATATTTCAACACACCGAGATGAATGAGCAAGGATGGTTTACTGGCCGCGATGGTGAACTTTTGTTCTGGCTTCCATCGGATCTTAGACGTGCATTGTTTGTGCCTGGAACCCGGATGGTTTTTCCGAGAGGTATGGAGGTCGATGTTAGTTATATGGCACATGGACACGAATGGGATAAGGTAAATGATTGTTAAAATGTTGTTACCTTGCTCGAAAAGTAAGGTTTACTACAAGTCAGTTGGGAACAAGATCGGAATCGAGGTTGATACAAACACAAACCAAATCTACCCTTTTGAGGAGTAGGGGTGGTCGTAAGGGAGCCTTCGCTAGCGATAAGGCACCTGAAGCTTCGATTGCTACTGAACGATGTAATTTTCGGAAAACATTGATATCGTACCGGAACCATGTGACGAACGTACATGCAGAGACTCTTACTTCATTCATGAGTAATTTGGTGATAGGTGCACTAATCAGGTACGTGACCACAAACCACCCCATTCATGAAAGCATCCCGGCGTCATCTGTCAACAGGGCCCTCAGCAAGCTTGTAGACGCCCATTTCCTTTGATTCAGTCTCCACGTGTATACAAACAGAAGTCCCCTAAGTACCCGGCATTAGCCAGTTCATTCAATTCACGCGGCGTGCATTACCTGAGCCCTCATTGCTACGCACATAAATAGCGTTCGTGTTTGACTATAGTAGGGCTCCAAAGGCCCTAGTTGTCCAACGTTTTCTCAGCAGAGTAGACATCGCAGAGCCCAAATGAATGAAAAAGCTTTGACGCTTGACCACACGGTAATGTCATACGCGTCAATCAGGAAGCATGTCAAAACTTGTGCTATGATATAGTTATCGCGCAAATCCCATTGGCGGGTATTTTAGTGTTCGTAACATACCGCATTTAGCATCTCATTGCTGCTGGACTTTTCGCTCGTACAGTCCAGCAGGAATGTCTGCCTGCAGATAGCAGATGAGAACCGCATGGTACCAGATACGCTGGACGCATGGATGAGCACATCATTATAGGTATAAAATGGTGGCATACCTTGACATTGAAAGTAATCAAGTTCTCTCCTCCAGAGTTACAAGGCATCATTTTCTCCTGTTCACCATGGTCCTCATCTCCTTGCTCGCCAGCATTTTACTCGCTACCACTGCTTTCGCAGCCCCTTCCAGGCACTCTCGCCACAGGTCTAACCCCTTGCAACGAGTCCAGTCGTCGACAAACGGCACTGCAAATGTCCAGTACAGCTCTAACTGGTCAGGCGCCGTCTGGAGTGAAGCTGCCGTTCGTATCTTTTTTTTCATCATAGCATGTAAGCAGTTGCTCACATTGCGATACTATAGGGGACCTTTACGGCCGTGACGGGTACTATCACCGTTCCCACTCCCAGTTCTCCTGCAGGCTCTGCGTCGGCATGGGTAGGCATTGACGGAGATACCTGTGGTAACGCCATCCTTCAAACTGGTATTGACATAACATATAGCAAACGCGGTGCTGTCTCGTATGACGGTATGTTTGATAGCAATTGGTACATTCCTGTCCAACATTCTCATCAATATCATCCTAAAACAGCATGGTATGAGTGGTACCCCGCTTACGCTTTCGACTTTAGCGGCATTACCATCCACGCTGGCGACGTTCTCGTATTCACCGTCACCGCTACCTCCACCACGACCGGTATCGCTGAGATCCAGAATCTGACCACAAATACGACAGTTACCAAGCAGCTCTCGTCCACATATGCACTTTGCGAACAGGATGCCGAGTGGATCGTTGAGGATTACGAAGAGAATGGAGGACTTGTGCCCTTGTGCGACTTTGGGAGTGTGACATTCACCAATGCCTACGCCACCACATCGACCGGCTCGCAGCTGAGTCCCAACGGTGCCCCGGAAATCGATATGGAACAGAACGGCAAAGTGCTTACTTCTGTGTCGGAGAGCTCCAGTGGGGTTACAATTACGTACGTGTAACATCTGACAGGTAGCGATCTGTTGGTTTGGTAGAATCGAACTTGGAATGACAGCAATGTAAAACGGTAGTGACATGTATATGTGACGCTTACCTTTCAATACGACTAACGACGTGAAACAGTTCTTGAATCTGCGATATCCAGTGCAGAAATCGCCATACTTCACTTGTTCAATAATGCACTTGGGAGACTTGCAACATCTTTAGTTCGTACTTTTCTGAGCTAATTTTTGTACAGGACTTCTAGAAAAAGACCCGATGTGGTTTTTCGGAAGTCGCTTATCGTGATAAGTTAGTCTAGATCCTTTGTTAAATGGCCATGACATGCAATCATTCGACATTCATCGCGCTCGTATTCTAACCGCCCTGTTTAAGGAAATAGCAGAAGATCTTAACATTGTTATGAATCAGTATGGAGAACCTTATGTTCATGAGAATGTAGAAGCCAGGTCGAGGTTTCTTGCTTCGGTGAAGGTTCTTTTGTGAATTTTTTGAATTTGTCCTTCTCTAGCTTTTCAATCGTACCGTCGCTATTTTTAAATTAACAATTGTGAATACCCCAGAGTCTATGATGTATCATCACATAACAACAAGACGAATCAAACATTGCTTCAACGTATTTGGCAGACTTTCCGTTCTAAAATACAAACTGGGAAACGCCGATGAGCGGCTGGATGCTATTGCACAGGTCATTTCCGAATGCGATGGTATGCATTATGCATTCGCTATCTCATTGTTGTTTTGCACTTACATGCCTTAGCGTGCAATTATGCTAATGCTTGTGCTGTCCTTCGTTCTTTCCCAATTTACGCCATTCTATGCGACGGAGTCACTTTTGACTTCTCATTCAATGGGAAAACAGCACAACCAACCTTTTCCCATAGTGTCCGGAACTTCCGGCTTCCCGACACCGAACTGATCGAAGCACTTGCCATCGGCGGGATCTGCTGAATGCTGAGTTCAGTTCCAGCCTATGTCCCCTCCGCGAGGCTTTGTTCTATTTTTTCCTTCTCGCCTATAGGACTGGAATCGAGGCATCTATGGAACGCTCTGTAGTACACAGTTCCAGGGTCGAACACCCTCGAGAGAGTGCGCCTGGTTGGAAGGTTGCTCATGCGTTTGCGTGTAATGCCTTGACCCTTGCAGTAGAAGCTGGGATGAAAGCAGCAAATCGTGATAAGACTACAAATGAAAAGACCGAGGAAGCGCTGAGGTGCCTACAGGAAAGGTTCGACTTGTGTTTTCATCTTCGAATTGTAGAACTGATGTACTGATGAGTCGATCTTGTTTCTTTGCGAATTTAGCCTCGCGGCCATTCCTGCTTCTCATAGAAGGGATATTAATCCGATGCGGTCTTGGGATGAGGAACGTGTTGAATTTTGCTGAGATTGGACATGAACCGACACGCGTGACGCCTTCCATATATTTCATAGTTGACGGTTTTTTGGCTTTGGCTCGACTTAATGTCATGTCGGGTCTCTTTTGACATCTTTGGTCTGATTACTTGCTGGCGGCCTCCTGTACAAGATATCTATGCCTTCTAGACTTTCTCATTGTGCTCGACTGTCGAAGTTTCTAGATCTCTGGCGACTTGCTATACGCGCTTTGGGGTCTTAAATAATATGCAAATTGTAGGAACTCGCATGATATAAGGCTTGAATAGGCCATACATCAGCACTGTAGTGAATGATTACACTGTACTAATCTACAGACCAGCAGGCAGTTACCCGGCTCCACAATTATTACAAAAGGTATCATGCTCAATGCTAATTAAATATACTCTTCAACTGTGCTTCAACCTCATCCGGGGACATTTTAATATCTGAAACAAATCAAAGCATTCAATTTCCGTTTACTTTCAACCATGCAAAAAAAAGAAGCCAACTTACACTTTTGAGGATCTACAAATCGATTAGGCTCAGTACTTTAGAAAGCAAAAAAAAAAAGCCACATACTTTTACTAAACTCTCGATCCTTCATGCGCTGCACGAACCTTCGAAAGGCGGGCACGACCAACTTGCATGCTTCTTCTGCTATTGCTTCTCGGCCAAGTTCACTGAGTTCATCTGTGTCAAGCAAACGCACAACACGATGGCGTTCCAGAACTTCCTCCAACAGATCATAAAAGCGAGTGAATCTCTCCTTCCCGGCAGTCCTTCCCTACTCATGAATATCAGCCGAGAGTAGAAAAAATCACTACAAATCTTTTGCAGCGTACCTCTTTTGGGTCATCGGACAGCGCCTGCATCAACGGACCAAAGTTGGAATCAAAATAACCCGCCTTGGCTGTCCGTTGGTTGTGCGCCAGCAAATCTCTCGTTGGTTTTGCTACGATAGCAGGCAGGGAAGGGACCGCTGGTGACTGCAAAACATGTGCATTGAGGTAGTGGATGTTGTTCAATAAAAATGTGCCAGCTACAGGTGGCCTGCGCGACGCCTTTGCTAGTGCGTTGAGCGTCCCGATCGTCGTATTGATCACGTCATCTATATATCGACATTACGGTATTCAATATTTAAACATGTCATGATAAAAGCCGGGGAATGGATACTTACGAACGTAATGCTCTAATATCGTCTGCTCGTCTCCCTCACCCAGCTTTGAGCCCTTCCCCACTTGGACGCCCTCTCCCATCTTCCAATTTCCGTCTCCGAGACTCAAAAGCGCCGATCCCACTGCACCTTTGACAGCAGGTAGCCGGCTCAAGTACGACACAGTCTTAACATGGGTCATCACCTGAATTCCACCTCTATCCGAGACGGGACGTACCAACTGGGTAAAATCCGTCACTGCACCGGTATACTCTGCTAGGTTAGCATTGTTCTTTGACATGGCACCAGACTTGATATCTACAATAAATTCTGGAAAGCTCCGAAGGCAGACAGCTCGAAGGGAATGAACCCCATCTTTGACTTCATTGCTTGCGCCCTCGGATTTGTCCCGCAATGCCAGCAGACCTTCCCATCTTGGCTGGAGCTTGAGAAGGGATTCGTACGTTGAAAGAGCAAGGAATGCATATTTGTGGATCGAGCGCTTGATGAGTGTGATGAGGGCGTTGATGGTCGAAGAGAAGAGGGAGAGGATGGGAATCAAAAGGGTAGAATATGCCTGCGCAATGAGCTGAGATGAAGTAAGGGGCGCCAAATCCGTTAAGAGGCTGTACTCGTCCTATCTCGCTCCTAGTTGGTTTGTTGTCTTTGGAAAATGAACGACGTACCTCGGCGACAGTTAGCACCAAATCAACCCACTTCCCAAACGCCTTGCCAGCTTCAACGCCTTCCTTGGCTTCGTACATTCCTTCGCCAGCCTCGTCCACTACCTTCTTCGCTTGGCCTTCTAAGCATTTCTTGCTCCATGTCCCGCGCATGTCGGCGTACCCTCTCTGGGCTTCGTTCAGTGCTGCACGGATGCCAGGTGCAGCTGGGTGGGTAGGGTGAGTCGCTGGAAGAGGAAGAGTACGCAGGAAGGTGACAAGTGGGCGGAGAGAGGCGAGGAGGTCGGCGGGGAAGGGAAGGAGGGTGAATTCGATCCCAGGGACAGGTGTGGGTGGAGAGCCGGAGGAACCTTCGGCAACAAATTTAGTGTAGAGCTGGGTGAGCCGCTTTGCGCCCGTTTCGACGAGGCGGGCCTGTGTCAATATGGTGTAGGTAATGGCACAGGTGGTGGTTCAGAGGAAGACACACCGTTTCGCTGCTGTCCTGATCAGCGCTTTTGAACGTGATGAGAGCATTCAAACGTTCAATGGCGTTCTTGTATACATCCAATTGACCAGGTTGGGGGCTAGAAGCCACGTCAATTGGGATCAGGTTGAGATGGTCCACGCACGACTCACCCACGCACAATTAACTCTTCCTCTGCTTGCAAATCTTCGTGATTACTCGCCACTTCATTAATTTTAAGTAAAGTTTTATCAATATCTGCAACAGAATCCATTAACGACTCAAACTAAAGCATATTGGTTTAGCACGAACTGCTCCTTCTCCGATTAAGTACCTGGGCAGAGGTATAGAGGGGCAAAATAGATTTCTCCAGTTTTGCCAAGCGGGTATCAAAGCTTTCAAGAACAGCTGGCCAGTGCCCCGTTCAGACTCTGAACAAAATCGTTTTAGCGGGAGCGCAGCGTACATATCATGCGTCGTGATATTTGATGCGTCTTATTCAGATTTTGTTCGAGCTGTTGGATTTAATGAGCGCCTGAGCCTTTGGTGAACAGTTAGACGCTTACCAGCTCAATTTCGGCGCTCTCGTCGTCCATGACTGGGTGACCCCTTCCGAGTCGTAGTAAATTTGGCGATTGCTTGTTTACATCTGTTTACCCTGCCAACTTATTTCCACATCATTCGGATGCACTGCCGTATTTCTGGACAGATCAGAGGCCGGGGAAGGCTACATTGAGAAGTAAGAGGGACTATTCAGAAAGCAGGAAGCGAACCCTGAAATCAGCTTGGCATGTTGTTGCAACCCCGGTGCTGTCACTAGTCTTCCGGGGAGTTCAAGTTATACAACAAACATTGGCTTGATGATCGTGGACTGACCAGAACCCCTCATGTTCGCTTCTGAGCGACCGGAGGCAATTGAAAAAAATTACTTTCGCACCGCTATAGTAGGTCGTCACTGGCACGCAATGTGGCTATCCCGCAAGTTGATGAGAGTCTTCGCAAGACAAAGACAGAAGCAATGGCGACGTCCTCAAGAGCAGATTGAAGTGTAAATTCCTAGGATTTACGGGAAAGGAAATAGCTAAATCTCCCCACCACATAATTCATCACGAGCCTAAAAGACACTGTAGCTAATGTCTTCTGCTTGTATCGCGATGCAAGCTCACCCGGCATGACGGCTTCTATGACTGCTATATAGCAAGAGCTACATAATAGCATATTCAAGTTTGACCATCTATCTCACTATCTCAAACACGATCGGTTTCTGAAATATTATGGCATCTATGCAGTGGATCGAGTTTGGCCATGCCAAGAATTTGACTTACTTACCTGGCATATCAGAAGGTTGAACCGATAGTACGTCATCACAATTTCACATACCATTACGGTAGCCACCACTCTAGTCTTCTGTCATTTACTCCCCATGGGTCTCTGAACGTCGAACACCACTGCTCACGCTGCTTAATATATCCATGCGCTCCGCTCAAACGGCGAAAAACACGCCACTTCGGACGTGTTTTCCGTACTTGTCAATACGGCGGAGTTCTACCCGGAGTTCTATCTGAGAAGTGGTTACGTTGGCGAAAGAAGCATGGTACAATCAATTTTGGCTAGGTTGCAGGACTTCTTGGCTCGCTAGATAAAAAAAATAAGGTGATGCCATTATTGCGGACTGAAGTGCCCGAGTCAAGAACGGAAATAGACTTTAAGCAACAATCGGACCCAAGGCCAAAGGCGATAATTCAACGCTGGCTCATTTACACATTGTGGACGGACGGTGATTATGTGGAGGAGTTGCTTTGTTGATTTTCTCATATCAAACGGGTTCACGAAATTATTGCACGGCTTGTGACATAAATGGGAGCTTTTCAACTCAATCATGAAATCTTGTTGCCTGACACCACGGAACAACATGGGTCACATGGAGCGCATGTCGTCCCAAATGGGATGTGCGCAAAAAGGGCCCAAGGCTATCTGGATAAGTACAAAAGCAGTGGCGTGTAATGCTCGCTCTCCAGCCAAGGACCTCCCAACTCCTTCCTAGCCAGTGAACGAATACCTCCTCACAGCTTCGTCATGAAATTCTCTTTTGCGTTGCTCGCTCTCCCCGTTCTCGCTGCTGCTAGCACCCTTCCCCGCCGTGATGTTCAGGGCGGTTCTTGCAGCACCGGCGAGGAGGTCTGCTGTAACAACGAATTCAAGAATGTCCGTCGTTTCCTCGTCTTTTCTCGTCTCAGACTGAACGTCGAACGTGCAGTATAACGACTTGGACGCTGAGCAAAAAGGGCTCCTAGCCATCCTTCTCGGCGCCGCCAATCTCAACGCGGCTCGTAAGCATGGTATCTGCTTGGACAATTTGCGCGTGCTGACTGAACTTTCAAAGTGGTTTGCAGCCCCGTTAACGTTATTGCTGTTGGAGGAAACCAGTGGTAAGGCGATTGAGCAAACTATCACAGCACGGAAATGAATTTTGTTTTGTAGCAACGCGCAAGTTGCCTGCTGCTCCAAGGTCGAACAAGTACGTCGGGCTTTTCTCTTTTTCTACGTTGTCAGATGCTAATGCGTATGTTAGAATGATCTCATTGGTGTTGCTTGTGTTCCGGTTAATGTCGGCTTGTGAACTGGGGAAATGACTTTGGACTGTGGACTAGCACGCTGGTCATTGGACTTTTGTTTATGTGACCTGCAATATCATAGTGTTTTCTGGTATATGTATGATTCTTTGAAGCTAACTGAGTAACTTTCTGCTCTACACGGTTTGTATATATGAAAGCGGCCTCTCCAGAAGTGGTCCCATGGACATCATTAAACTGACAAGTATGACTATAGCGGCCAACGCCCGCACTGTACCCGCATACGCTTCCTCGTCTCCGTTCCGGGACTACTGTATCATTCTTCTTGATTGTTGATTGTTCCCATCTTTTCGCCTGTTCGTATCATCGATCGTTCTACTGTTAGTTAGCATAGTTCTATAGCCACTCGCTTTGTAGCTCACTGTCGGATTCGATATACTCTCATTTCCGCACCCGTCAAGATCGAACACCTTGTTCTCAACAGAACAGACCAAATTTGCTTCTAGTACATACATTTATATTAGTAGAACAAGTGAATACTTTACATACAAGACACCAACGTTTACACGCCGCACATAAATAACCTGTAATATAGAGCATAATTTAGCAATGGTAACCCGACATGGTGGGGGTGTCCGAAATGGTCAAGATATAGGTCCTTCGTTCTTAAGTCGCGGTAGTTTGTGTGATTTACCTCTGCGCTCCGACCCCTCTCCTCCCATCCCTGCCCCTCTGGTGGTCTGCAAAGGCGTTGGGGCAGGAGCGTCAGCCTTCTTCCCCTTGCCTCTCCTTCTCGGCTTGCTGGCTTGACCTTGACTGTCTGTGAGAGATCGAGACATCGCCTCCGCTTCCAACCTAACCCTCTCCTCCTCAGCGGCCCACCACCTCAGAAAACCTTCCTCCTGCTGCCTGGCTTCTTCCTCTGCTTGTATGTCTCGCAAAGACCTCTTGTCCTTAGCTGGGGTGGTGGCCTGCTCCAACTGCAACTGCTGAATGGCGACGAACGAGATACTCGTGACCATCGACGATGATGGTGGCGATGTAGCGATAATCGGCTCTACTGGTGGAAGTGTCCACGCTTTTCCGCTATCAAGAGTTAACAATCAAATTTCAAATAATGAGAGCGGGGATTGCCACTTACGATGCTGGACGGATGGAGGGTATATCAGACGATGCGGACGTCTTGGATGGCTGCCTTGTTGGAGTAATAATTGGACCACGAACTGACGATCTGCTGTCTGGAATCGCATGAGGACGGTGGGGAGGGCTCGTAGGTATCTTTGGAGTAAGCTGAGGTTTCGTGCTCATATCCACTCCTCCACTTCGAGATATTCCGAGTAAGCTTTCACGCCGAGAGTCCGAAGCGGCTGGTGGAGAAGCGGGCGGAGACAGCTTCTTGGGTGTTGACATCGTGGGCGAGCCAACGGATATTCTCCAAGCGGAACTAGACGTGCGTTGGAGGGAGCATGATGGAGATGGAGTAGTAGCTATACTGTCCCTACTCGCCATTTGGCGAACCTGGATTGGCTTCTTGGCAGATACAATGTTTGCCGCCTCTTCCGCCATCAGAGACTTCATGTCGATACTTAAATATGTTCCTTCGGTAAAGTATAATTCAAAACAAAAATACTTTCAACTTACCGGGGGATAGAATGAGGTTTCCAAACACCGATTTTGTTTGGTGAAACTGGTGGTGCACCATCTGCATCGTCCATAATGAAAATATCTTCTCCAGACGGCGGTCGGCGGATAGCACGGGAAGGGCTAGAAACCCCATTCATCGGCTCTGCGGCTGTCAACGACAACCTTGATCTCTTGCAAGAAACATTGATACCTCGTCCCTGCGGTCTGTTCAGCCGTAGGATAGGCTCAGGGAAATCTTCCGTTGCCAGCCACTCGGCGTGTTTCTGCATCAGTGCATCGAACAAGACGCTTGTGCGGGACCTCGGCGACTTCTCGGCCTGCTTCTTCCGTGCAAACAGGGCAAGCTGTTTGACGAGTCTATGTGGGAAACCGTCCAACATTCGCTGCTCGAGAAGTGTCTCGAGATTAACAACTATGTACAACTGAAGACGCTCAACGAGCTGTTTGGCGTTGAAGTGGGTTGCATCATTAAGGATATAACAAGCATTCTGGATGTTGACATGTTCAAGTATGACGGATGAGCATACGAGAACAAGGCGATCAAGCAAAAGCTCCGTCTGTTAACGCGTAAATGATAAACCAAGTTAACCAGTTACCCACGACTCACCGCAGCACTCATCACAGAAAACATGAACTCTAATACATCATCCACAGAATTGGTGAAATCTAATCAATCCCCTTGGGTCAGAAAGTCAAGTATGAGAAAACGAATAACCTGACTCGCCTAGCATTTGGAATTGACCTCGCTCTTCTCCACTAAACATGAACTTCAACACATATTGCATCACATGCCACCCCAGATGGCGCATATTCACCGTCACCACGCCATCGTCACTCCACCTATTCGCCGTCCACTCTTCCTCCCCAAAGAAGCTCGCAAAAAGGTCCGACCTCGCACGCAGCAGCACACTATAACACCGGACCTCCCGATCCGCAAGTTGCAGCACGACGTCTGGCGCCAAAGGGCCACCACCATCACCACCGGATTTTCCAACGCCAAAAGACAAATTCTGGCCATCGTCATCAAGCTGCGCATCTGTCCACAATTTGTCCATATCTCTAGCCAGAGACGATGCCGGGGTCCGTTTTAGCCACGGCTCCAACGCTTCGCTCAGCATTGGTAACTCGAGAATCCTCGCGATCACCTGCAGCTCCGTCCGAACCTGGTCAGGCTTGACCTTGGCCAAAGCATATTCGTCTCGCAACTCCATCTTGACACGAGGATCCCATGCCGCAAAAAGCTCATCAGAGTAGAGGTACGTGAGCAGGATAAGGATGGTAAGCGCATGACAGCCTGATGTCATCAGCTTTCCATGACAGGTGGATACAGTTGGATAAGGCCGTGATGAAGAAGTGGAAGATGGCGGAACCGCCGTATGACGCTTCCCCTTGTTTGCGACAAACCGAATGGCGATGTTTGTCGTCTCGTCCTTAACCACCGTCTTTCCTTCCAATACCGAATAAAGAACAGGCGAGCGAGCTGCAAGAATCACCCTATGCGCTGGGAACGCCGCTTCAGATTGGCTAACCACCATCAGGTCCGCATCAAACGGGAGTCGCTTGTCTCTAGGGTATTCCCTTCTTCCCTTCTTCTCTTGATCAAGTACCTTGCAGAGCCGACGAAGCTGAAGAATATCATCTTTTACATCATCCATGTCTCCATCGTCACAGTCAGTGAGGCAGGCTGGCGACGGACACAGAAAAGTCATCTGCTCCGACCCACGCTTCAAGCCCAACCCATACCGCCCGCCCTTCTCCGTGCTCTTCCAGTCTTCGCCACAATACATGGCCATAAACGGCATAACCTGTTTCAAATCTTCCACCATCACATTCCCAACAACCTCGATCGGAGCATGCCTGTAATCCACCTTCAACGCCCCAAACGCCCCAGTACTGTTGGCGCAAACCCGGGTAATACGTTGCAAACACGGCACACGGACAAAGTTGAAGTTGGAGCCGACCTTGTTAGTTTGCGTACCGGCGGGAGTAGGACTGGTGCCAGTATATGATGACCCGCCACCCATGTTGGAGGTGGTAGTGAGGCTACCCGATACTGCGCTCGCTCCTCCACTTCCGCTCCCCTTCTCACTCGTCTGGTTGGCCAAGGACACCGCCTTGACAGGATTCCGAGTCCGTAAAAAGACGTGGCCAGATTCAGTGCACACAATGATATCTCCATTCGCACCCAGCGCAACGTCCTATACGCACAAAGCCATTTTTTTTTGGGGGGGGGCATCATTCACTGATACAACGTTTCCAGACATAAGCTGCCAGAATTGAACGCACCTTGACGGCTCGGTACTTCTTCTTAAGCACCCACGCCCTTTGTGGCCTGATCAACACTGTCTTTCCCATGTTCCCTACCAACTCTCCCGCATTGTCCGGCGCAGCAAAAACAAAGACCTCTCCGCTCAACGACAATGCCGCAAACACGTCATCGCAGACCGTGAGCTTGGCGATCCCTGCATCCCGTTTGCGTGGAGGAGGTCTGTACGGCTGATTCTTCGGCCGTAACGGCGTCTGGGTCGGAAAGCTAGATCGATCGTGATCATCAACTGCCATACGACATGAAAAACATGTTGCAATCCCCTTACTTGATCTTGATCTCTTTGTCATTCCAGATGCATATAACGTCTCGTGTGTTCAAAAGACAGGTCATCGCGGTGTCCTAAACCCACATCATCATCATCACAAACACATCGAGCTTAGAACAAGCTGGATTCGACGAACCGACAACGCAACATCGATCACCTTGTGCACCAGCTTACTGACCTTCCTAGGTAAGATCTGTGGTTGAGACGCTGAGCGCTCATGCCCTGACCCAAAATTAGCCATCCATCAAACGAATTGGAAAGGAAAGGGGGGAGGGAGAAATTTTGTCGGAAAATGTCACTCACCCAACTGCCCAGAATTAGTTCCCCACGTGAACAAATCTCCTGCAGCCGTCCAACACGCCGAAGCCATCTTGGACGCCGCAACGCCCACAGCAACTTCCTTCCTCAGCGCATCCTGGACACGGCGTGGAGTATGCTGGATCGTATCATCCAAGGCACCCTCTGCTTTGCCTTCCCATTTCCCCGACTCAAAGGTCTTACCGTTCCCGTCATGGGTACCGTTACACCCACTGCTAGAGCCACCGCTGCAAGAAGCCGCTGATACACCAGAACTAGCCCCGTCCCCAAGGTGCCTCACAGCATACCCAAGCTGCGAAAAGCGATTCAAGCCCCAGGTGTACACCTCACCCGTCTTTGTCAACGCAAGCGTGTGATCCTGGCCAACGGCGACCCGGACGATCTGCACGGTGGGCGAAAAGGCATGGGAAGGGAGAGGAGAGAGCGCGTATTGCTGGGTGTGGTGATAGGGGGATGGTCCGAGTCTGTTCGTTCCGTAAAAAATAAATAAAACGACGTCAGTTTGAGTTAAGGTTTCAAAAAAAAAAAAGAAGTTTGAGAAGATCGGCAAGAATAGCATATATATGTGTAATGGATGGATGTGTGAGAAATGATGGATGTGTGAGAATGATGGAATGCTGGAATGTTGGCATGTGTTGGGAGAATCAAGAATGACAGTCATGATGGCGAGGATAACTAAAAGTTTGATAGTGAAGCAAGAGCAAAATTTTGAAAAAAAAAAAAAAAAGGCCCGACACTGACCGACCACTGCTACCGAACCCGCAGAGACGCAAATTCCCCCCGCCACTGGGAGCCGGTGTATTCCCATGGCCAGGCTCTGAAGTGACAACGACGGTGTGTAGTTTGGACATGCTGACTTGGCGGATGCGAATAGGGGAGAACCTGTCAAGTAGTGTTGGGCCCGGTGGGGGGAAAGAGATGTACTCTTTTGGTTGGATGACGATCTGGTCTGGGTGGGACCTGTTGTTTCCGTCTGCGAATCCGAGAGTGGCATTCCTGAAAAAAGATAATCATTGTTGAAAAACAAGATGATAAGGATCGAAAGGATAGATAGGACATACACGTTGGCTCCCCACATGAACAACAATGCATCCGGGTCATTGGGATCAGGATTCGTCCCCTCAACCGTGGAGTTGTACAAGTCGAAAGCTGTATACCCTTCATTGTCCTTGATACTTGTATCGATATCAGGGCGTTGAAGCAAAAGCAGACTGTACTATTCGATAAGCAAATGACAACCAAACCTCCAGGAACAACTCAACACGGCAGGCAAGTTGGCGGTATACATCGCGCGATGTAGCGAGGTGTAATGGCTTTCCAGGTCCTGCAGATTCACATTGATCGAGGGGTGCTTGAGCAATAGGCGAATGTACTCGACGCAATCTGGTAAAGAACAGGCGAGATGAAGCGCCGTGCGACCTTGTCGATCTCTCTCGTTGACGTTGACGTTGACGATACCATGGGCATCGTCCGCATTCTGGCGTTTAGGCGGCGAACCCCACCCAGCGAGCCCAGGCTGGAACTTGTCGCCCTCTGCATCCCCGAGCCGGCGGTCTTTCAGGCTCAACGAATCGTCTTGGCTAATAGCGCCCGTTCCCGGTGACGCGACAGCATTCAACAGGCGTTGGAACGACTTGAGATCCCTGAGGAGAATGCAGGCATGGAGGAGGGACATACGATGCCTCTCAGCCTTGGCTACTCGGGCTCAATATGGGACAGTTCCACAAAAGGTAATTACCATAAGCGCCACGCCACCACCTCCAGAGGTCCTACTGATATACTGATATACTGACCAAAGCCTCCTAAGTCTCCAACAGCGTCTGCGCTACCTTTCTCGCATTCGCTCGGAGCCCCTCAACCTGCAGCTCCAAATTCCTGATCTTCTCTCGCGCATCACGAAGTTCACCCGTCAGCTTCCGGTTCTCCTCTTCCAATTCCGTTACGCGTCCTTCTGAGCTTCCTGATCCTGATCCTGATCCAGTACCCCTGTCACCCTGTTCTTCTCTCTCGGCAGGCTGTTGTGCCCCGCCACCAGGTCCGCTGGACTGCGCGCGTGCAACCAATCCCGGGGATTGAATCTGCTCAAATGCGTATTCTGGTGCAGTTTGGGACCGAGCGGGGGTTTTGAATAACGGTGGTGAGAGTGTTGCAGCCGGGGGAGCAGGAATATTATTGTGTGGGATGACAGAAGGCGATGCAGTCAACGCAGCAGCAGCAGAAGGTAAAGGAGACGGTGGTGCCGCGGTGGTGACCACCGTAGGTTGGAAAATGGTTCCGCTGTCTAGGCTGACAAGTTTCCTGCCTGAAGCCTTTCCAGAAAAGAATTCAGCTGCGCTTAGCGAAGGTTCAAGCGAGGGGGCTGGTGGGTATATGTCAGATTGGAACGAGTCAGCCTGTAATGAAAAAAAAAAAAGAAAATTTCAGGAAACGGTTCGGATGATATAACACTAGGAGTAAACTTGGCGCACCTTGCGAGGTACAATAAAGGCAATAGCTTCAATCATTGATCCATGGACTTTATACGCCCGAGCGATCTCGCATTCCGATACGTTGAGGGCGCGCCTGGGAAGGAAACATATCCCTCGTTGAGGCTCAGAGCTCTTGTATTCGGCAAGCGCATAGAGGCTATCGGACTCATATTCATAGTATCGGATGTTTCCATCTCTATCAGTTAATATCAGCCCCCTGGACGACACCACAACCGCAAGTGTTAGGCTTACTCACCCTTTTCCAGCTAGGCCAAAAAATCATCAGTATGGCAATAGTTGAGGGCGCGATAAACTTACCCAGGAACAAAATGTTATTATCGCTCCAGAATGGCATAACCACACCGCTGGATTGATCCACCGACATTGTCTTGAGATTTTCAAGCGAACCTGTCTCCCAAATCCCCACCTGACGATCCGACATCTTACTAAACCCAGTCGTCGCGATCCTGTCCATCTCGCCCATCCACACCACTCTTGAGCCCTTCACTCCTCCATGTCCATCAGTGATCCGGACCGCCTCCCCTCCCGTCCTCGGATCGAAAAGCCTTAACTTCCTGTCCCTGCAGGTCGTCGCCAACACCGTGCCAACAGAGTTAAACGCGATGCTCTGGATTGCATCTCCATGACCGCTTAAAACGGCCCTCACCTCCCCATCGCCGCTCGTCAGATCCCACAGCCTGACCACATGTTCTCCGCTCGCACCCGCCAAAACATGGGCAGCCGTAGGATGCCAAGCCACCTGCCCAACCTTCTTTGGAGATGCGTCGATCCTCGCCACAGGATCGAAATCCCGAGGAGGTTCCCACCCTTCTTCTCCCCACCCCTCAAATACGCCGTCGTCGACTTTCCAGATCATCACCTTTCCATCTTCGCCACCCGATGCGACGATCACGTCCGAATGAGGGGACCATTCAGTGTCAAGGACGGCCGCGGTGTGGCTGCGCGCGAGCGGGAGTGTGTCAGGCAGCTTGTATGGAAATGGCCCGCCCGATGCTGTCGTCACACTGGTGAAGGGCGTGGGCAATGGGAGGATGCCGAATGCGCCCCCTCCAGAGGCGTTCCAGTTGAGGCTTAGGTATTTCTGTGGTACGAGCACACACCATCAACGACTTGAAAAAAAAAAACCCCCTTGCGGGTAGAAGAGAGAAAAAAAAAGAAACGCACGCCAGAGGTGGCGATAAGGTTAGTGTCCCAGGCGCTGTTGGTGACTTTTACATTTTCGATGCCGTGTTCTCTTTTGGCGGACTGGCCAAAGACGTGTCTATCCATAGCATTTTGTCACATTGGATCGCGTTTCCCTTCAATTCAAATAAGTTGCCATCGCACATTCCGATACTCACCGATATTTGGATGCGCGAACAAAACGAGACATGCCTGGATAACCTGAGTCCATTGTTAGCATCCGCACTCGCCCGCTCTCGGATCCAAGACTTACCGACAATGACTGCAGTCGTACTAATCAGAGCTGATGATGATGTAATTACATAATACTTACTTATTTTTATTTTTAAATTTTGGCCGTATGCGGAGCTCCGCCTCACACAATGGTAACCTGCGCGTCACACTACACGATGAGGACGCTCTTTTCTGCACTTGCTAGAACGGTGGCGAAGACGAGGTTTTTTGCAAGAGCACTAGCGATAGATTCTTCAACGGTGAAGTTAACCCACTCTGTAATAGTACGTCGACTAACGTAAAGGATGGTTTGGCATGTCTAGCTCAAACGCACAGGGCTATACGACTTTCACGTTCAAAATGGCGCGAAAATGGTTCCTTTTGCTGGGTACTCAATGCCTCTTGTATATGGCGATGTAGGACAAGGTGACGTGTCCCCTTTTCTCGTCACTACAAACCTGATAATATTAACGCGTCTTTAGTTGCCAGTCACCACCACGTCCGGAGCCAAGCATCCATCTTTGACGTCGGGCACATGGTTCAAACCACGTTCGTGCCCCCATTTCTCGTCTTATTACCCTCTCTTCTCCATGGCACCAATCTCGTCACAACAGCTTCCGCGGCCCAACCGCCACCGCCTTCCTCGAACACCTCACCCCGTCCTCCCTGTCCACCCTCTCCGCGTATTCATCCACCCTATCCGTCTTGCTGAACCATCAAGGAGGAATCATCGACGATACCATCATCACCAAACATTCCGCAGACGCATTCTACGTCGTCACCAATGCTGGAAGGAGAGAGGAAGACCTGGCGTGGATTACTTCCCAGCTGGAGGCATGGAACGCTCCGGATGGTCAGGGGGGCAAGAACGGGCCAGTAGAAATGGAGGTCATGGAAGGCTGGGGCCTGATTGCACTACAAGGTAAACGTTTTTTTTTTTTCATTCGTTGAAAGATCGTTTGATGAACTAAGATTGTGTTTTTGTCAAGGCCCCCAAGCAGCATCATACCTCCAATCCCTAACATCATACGACCTCCGCTCTCTTACATTCGGAAAATCAGCCTACGTGCCTATTGAAGGGTTCAACCTCCACATCGCTCGAGGCGGGTACACGGGTGAAGACGGTTTCGAAGTACGTCGCCATTCCCCTCCCTCATTCACTCTATACACCCGCGTTATTTATACCGTTTCCTCAGATTTCCATCCCACCCGCCCACACTGTCGAGGTAGCCAAACTCCTCCTCAAACCTCCCGTCCAGCTCGCCGGTCTAGCTGCACGAGACAGTCTCCGCCTCGAAGCGGGCATGTGTCTCTACGGGAACGATTTGGACGAAACAACCTCTCCCGTAGAAGCGGGCTTGAGCTGGGTCATTGGGAAAGAGAGGAAGGAGCAAGGAGGGTTCATCGGTTCCGGTGAGGTGCTGAGGCAATTGAAGGAAGGACCAGCGAGACGGAGAGTTGGGTTCGTCGTGCAAGGTGCTCCGGCTAGACGTGAGTCCGATTTATTCCACCTTCCCCCCATCGAATACAAGCGGAAACATTGCATGCTAAATGATAATAATAGAAGGAGCAAAACTTTTTGTGCCATCAACTTCAGAACCTATCGGTACTTATTCTTTCTTTCCTTTTGAGACTTGCTCTTTCTGATGCTGTCCATTAGGAACAATCACATCGGGTATACCGTCACCCACACTCTCGCAAAACATTGCCATGGGATATGTTAAGTCAGGGAACCACAAAAAGGGCACTGAGCTCGAAGTGGAGGTGCGGGGAAAGCGGCAGGGAGTGGTGGTAACGCCGATGCCATTTATAAAGCCGAAGTATTGGAGAGGATGACTAGTACAACTGAGGCGTGGTTTTTCTGGAAAAAGACATTCGTTGACAGTTACTGTTTCTTTATTGTCTTCTAACTTGTAAATCCTGGCCCTGTCACTTACATTTACACCATTTCCTTTAAACCCAGTGTTCCTGATATATATGACTCAGGATGACTTATACAAGGTGCCAATGTCAGTCATACTTGTATGTCATAATTAGTATATATTGTACTTAAATTAGAGTTTGTAAAAGGTATATAATGAGAGCATTCTGAACAATCATCAGGGATCATTTCAATTCAATAATTAATAAACACAATCTTATATAAGGCAAACACTACTGTACTAAAATAACTAACTCTTCAGTCACACATCACAAGCCCCACTGAAGTGAAGAGATAACATGCAAATGTGACAGATTTTATTTTATATTATGTCATCAATTATTAGATTCTATAATATGACACTGTTACAAAAAAACTTATTTCCTGTGGTTTTTCTATATTTTTCCTTATTTTATCAAGAGGACTACAGGCATATATCTCTACACACAGCATCTGCCCCTATCCAGATATGGCAGGAAGGTTACATCAGCAAGGTGGCTAAGTAGTTGTGGCTACAAGAGGATAAGGGGCAGTGCAGTGTTTGCAGGAAGGCACTCAGAGTCCAGATGGGTCTGGGAGATTCCAGGAAGGAGCCTAGGTCCTGTTGCTGGAAATGCATAGCCTTGGAGGCTGTGCAGTCTGTGCACACAGACCAGTGGCTCAGGTATATAAGGAGTGCATCTGTAGGTAGGAGTCCTTAAGACTCTAAATAGTTTACTCTTGTTACAATTTGACAGTTTTGTGTCACACAAGGTAACATGCATGATGGGAAGGTGCCCATGGTAGTGCTCAAGCTTACATTAGCAGGGCATGTGGTGTAGGGGAGGCAGACACGAGGCAACCATGATATCAGGAACCCCTCAGTGTGATGCCTAAGAGCCCCAAAGGTAGACTGACAGGAGGAGAGGGGAGAGGGGAAGAAACCCAAGAGAACTTGACTGAGGACTCTGGGTGCTGAATTGCACTCTTTATTGTTACAAGCTCACACTCAACACAAACCCACAAGCCTTGCAGAGAGGGGAGGAGGACAAGAAATGAGAGAAGGAATGTTATTGAGACTACATTAGACAGAATCTAATGCCCATACAATGAGCATAAGATAAACTATCTTAAGTCTTGGGGAACCAAGACTACCTACAGCTGGTCTTATATATGTACTATTCTACTAAGACCCCTTGCAACCCTTCCCACTGGCACCTCTACAGCCTCAGTGACTCATCCTGCTTGAGTGCTGCTTCCAGACCCTTTGTTACGATATAGACTTTTTCTGTATTTTTCTGTATTTTATTCAGAGGCCTACGGACATATAACAAGACGCGAGTATACGGCGCGGGACCCCTATCCAGATATGGCAGGAGGATTATATAACCCAGGGTGGCTATATGATCAAGGCTATTAGGGGATATTGGGTGAAACAGCATTTGCGGGAAGGGACTGGGAGTCTGGGTAAGTCCAGACAGGTCTGGGAGATGGGTCTGGGTCTTGTTGCTGCGTGTGCATAGCCTTAGCGGCTGCGGAGACTGTGCACACAGACCAGCGACTCAGGTATATAAGAAGTGCATTCTGTAGGTAGGAGTCCTTAAGACTCTAGATTGTTTCCTCCTTGTAGGTTACAGACTACTGTGTCTATAGGCTTTGTCTCTATTATATTTCTTCTTTGAAGCTTGTGATTGTGTCAAGGATTAGTCCTAACATAATCTAGAGTCTTCTACATCACACCCTTTGTCGTTGGTCATAGCGCGGAGCAAGTCTTGCTTGTTGTTGCAGACAGTGACAAGGAGAGTTTTAGTTTGTCAACAACCATCTGACTCTGTACATGTTACAGCACGCAGACAGCCTTGAGGAGTCTAGGCGACATCGGCTTTGATAACAGATAGCCTCATCTTACTGTTGTAAGGTGACTATGGCCAATTGGCTACTGGCAGTAAAACAGTGCTAGACGAGAGCTTGGAGCGCGCTGTAGTCAACTGGGCAGGGTCTTGCAGGCACCAGCACTAGCATTGCAGAAAAGGGAGTGGAACTCTCGAAGACAATCCATTTGTGTGTTGTGTATCAAGGAGATACAGTCTGAGAATACCAATTACGTATTGGATCTATTGATCTGAGCATGAGGACATCTCAGTGAAAACCCAGGCACCACACACTTGGGTCATCTGGTGGAACTAAATCGAAGATCTGAGTGCGGGTGCATTATTGACCGCATCAGACAGTGGACGTATTAGGAAGTATGTTTACGGAAGAAAAGGCAACATCCCTCTACTTGAGGCATCATTGGAATTGTGGATCTACAAAGATCAAAACACAAATCGGAATGGCAGGGCTATTCAATTTCGTACTACCAAGGGCCAGCATGACCCTTATTCAGATTGGGAAAGTATTCTCGATTGAATGGGCGCAGGGATGTGCAGTAGAGAAATCATCCAAATCAGTACAAGTCCGAACCGACAACTGGCAACGCGATGCTCATGTGAGAGCATGGAGGCTCTGGGTTAAAGAGCAAAGGCATCTCAATAGGGAACAAAGACGTCAAGACAGATTAGTGGCATGGCACACTGAGGAAGTGGCCATCAAGGAACAAGAAGATGCATGGCAGGAGTTACTAAAAATACGCCATGAACAATTACTACAAAAGCACCGGTTCAAGGAACTCGAGCAGCAGATAGCTAGGGAAAAGAAGACCCTGGAGGATGTTTTAAATCAGTTAGAACCTGGATCGGAAGTGTGGGAGGCGTTGTTCAATACACCATCCAATATTGAACTACTATTAATCAGTTTCAATATATACATGTTGAAACATGACGGCCTGGTTCTAACAACAAAAGAGCAAAATCGGTTGATGCACACTCTAAACAGGAATATCATGAATGCGGGACGAGTCATGAGAAATGAACAGCAACTCCAAAACAAGGAAAGACTCCAAGGAGAAAGATATGATCCATATCTTTCCACATACATCCAATGGAGAATGCCAAGGAACTACACACCACCCCACATATCGCAGTACAGGGAAGACAAAATTTTCACGCTGCCCAATCATGATTACTTCCTGTCCAAGTTAGGAGAGGATGAGGAATTCACACAGCGCTGGGTCCAAGGAATCTCAAAGGAGAAACCAGTGTTACCTGGGTCCTATACAACAGCTATTCCCAAAACGGCACCATGGAGAGTAAATGGGTATTGTTACCTGTATTTGTTCAAAAAGGAATTCCATAATCGATTCCATTGGCCGGAGTGGCCTATGCTAGAACAAATTCTCTCATGGGAACCAGAACTCAGGAACTACTCTGCAGTTTTTGGTTTATGAGACAATGTAAAGCCGGATAAATTCCATGTGCTGGAATGGGCGGAATTAAGTCTCAAGAAGGATGAGATCTATACTTGGAAAGATCTGGAGCACCTGGAGCAACATGGGAAATTTAACAAACGGGCTAGATTTGGAGGACAAGGGAAATCAAAGAAACAGAGATCCAAATCACCTGCAACCATATCCTCATTTGTGCAAGGAGTATCAAAAAACCCATCTGTTCGATCTTTGCCTGAACTAGGACAAGTCGCAGTTAGGAAATCATACTCCCAAGCCGTCATCAGTGCATTCGGACTGAGCAAAGCGTTGACCAGAACTCAGGGAGCAGACTGGACTTGGAACAGAGGGTCAGTTGCGAACCCGTTGGACTGGCTAAAAGAGGACTTGGCAGCGCCTAGCTCATCCAATACAGAGGCATGAAAAAGGGAAATCGACAATTGGAGGTGGGAAATTGAAAAGGACATTTCCACCCCTTACCCGTATCCGAAACCCCGGTATGACAGACATATGCTCCATCCAGATATCCCTGGATTCTGCTACCTGTTCCTAATCAAAGTCCAATACTGGGACGAATACAATTGGCCAGCATACCCGCAGATCCATGAAGTGATATCCTGGGACCCCAATCTATGAAATGAATGAATCAGGATTTCGATTCGTCGAACCCATGGTTTAGAACACTGCTATCATATTGATAAGCAAATGAATGGGTATGACGGGTGGGCGCACCTGGATCTAATGAATAGGTCTGGCTCAGGACACAAATGGCTTGGGGCATTCCAGTTTACCGCTGACATGCTTAACAACATGTACAATGCACTAACTGGTTGGCGAACTGTATGGGCAGAAGACATGGAATTGCCAGCTCCTCAAGGTGCTACAGCGGCGCAGATCGCTGCTCAGGAGGACATTATCCAGAGACAGCAAATGCAGTGGGAGGAAACCATCACAGCAATCGGACAAGTGGTGGCTGGAATAGTAAATGAGTATTGACGAGCTAATCCCATACCACTGCCTGCTCCTCTTACTAAGGCTGAGATGCCAGATTACTATGAAGGAGATCCCCACATGGTCGACAGATGGCTAAGGCAAATGAGGACATATTTTACACTGGCACGAGAAACTCAACTAGATCGAAAAATCTCAATTTGCCTATACCAGATCCAAAAAGGAAAAGATAAACGAGCAGGAGATTGGGCAGGAGTCAAACTCAAAGCAGTCCAGGATGCGGAACAAGAGTATCAAAATGAAGTAGTTAACTCCGGATGGCCGACCAATTTGTCTTGGGCATCACTTAATCAAGGTGTAATAGTGAATGACCATGAAATTTGGCAACCCTTGCGAAATCAGTTCCCTTTTACCTCTTGGGAGGACTTTGCAATGCAGATGCACGAATTTTTCATGTCAACTGAGACATGAGAGAAGGCAACTGACGCGATCTTGGCTTTAAAGCAAGGGAACATGATGATTGAAGATCATGTGGTCCGGTTCAACGTGCTATTGCCATTAGTAGGATGGGACAACCAAGCACTGATTGCGCTATTTAAACAAAACATCAACCCTGCATTAGGATGGGATCTAATCAGGCATGGAAATTTAGGCGATGATGCGACCCTTAAGCAGATCCAGGATTGGGCAATAGAGTTGGCAAGAGCCTATCATAAAGCAATGGAAGCATATGGGCCAGATAGACAAAAAGGTGGATACAAAGAGAAAATGGTTGCTAAGGATAGCAAACCAAATCAGTTCCAATACAGTATGCCGACAACGTCCAAAGACCCAAATGCCATGGATGTGGATAAGAGTAAAAAGCAAATTACAGGGAGTTGCTACAACTGTGGAAAGGAAGGACACTTTGCCTGAGAATGCCCGGAACCAAGGAAACTGCAGTGGAAGGATAAGGGGAAGTGGAAGGCAAGAGAAGTTAAGATAGAGGAGCTCACTGAGGAGCAGTGGAAAGAACTCGGAAAGGAGAAGGGTTTTGGCAAAAGCCAGTAGGCGAGCGCTCAAACAATGATTCCTGTGTAAATGTAGAAGGATTGTTATATGAATATTCCTCTCATATGAATTCATCGGATTTGAAACTTAAGCGTGAGTGCAAAACCCAGAATCAAGCAGTGGACTCCTGCTTGGGTAATGAGACGGATATGGCAACAAGATGAAGCTGTTGCTATGGATTGTTTGAAAGGATGGGTTCATGAGAAACGCTTATCTGAAGTGACACCGCAATTGCTGAAGGAACTAAACCAGAAGTCAGAGTCAGAAGCAATATGGAATCTGACACAGCTGCGACAACAAATTGTCAAAGCTTCAGGAAAGCAAGAAATGAACCTAAAAGGAATCATAACCACTATGGATACAGGATCCACAATTCCTGTTATGGCCTTAGTTGACTCAGGGTGCACAGGATTGTGCTTTAACGATGAGTTTGTAGAAAGACACCGGATGAACAAATGACGCCTCCTGCGACCAGTACCAGTCTATAATGCAGATGGAACTCGTAACACCATGGGGAATATTGAATACATGGTTCAGTTCAAATTGCAGATTGGAGACCATGAAGAAGTCATGGACTGTTGTGTTGCACGACTTGGAAAAACCGACCTGTTTTTAGGACATGACTGGCTACAATTGCATAATCCAAGTATGAATTGGAAAAAGCAGGAAGTAACTTTTAGCCGGTGTCCAGGGACATGTTGGAATCAATCCCATGTGAGCAAACCTGAGGAGGAGGTAGAAGAAACCGAATCCCTAGAAGAGGGAGAGCATCTCCTTGCTGTGCATATAGGACCAGGAGAGTTAAAATTACGCCCACTGTCAACAGACATTGCAGCTAAAGAGGCGATGGCTAGCAAAAAACGGTCCTTAGAGGAAACTGTACCAGGGCACTATCTCAAGTATCGAAAGGTATTTGAAAAGGAGACTTTTGACAAATTACCACCAAGGCGACCATGGGACCATGCCATTGAATTTATTCCAGGAGGACAGCCAACAGACTGTAAGGTGTACCCGTTGAATAAAGAGGAACGGGAGCAACTGGATGAATTCCTGGAAGAAAACTTGAAGTCTGGATGGATAAGACCAAGTACTTCTGAACAGGCATCACCATTCTTCTTTGTCAAGAAAAAGGATGGTAAATTGAGACCAGTACAAGACTACTGGAAATTAAATGATATCACAAGGAAGAACCGATACCCGTTACCCCTGATTGGTGAATTGATTGATCGACTATCAAAAGCCAAGGTTTTCTCAAAAATGGACATTTGATGGGGCTACAATAATATTAGGATTAAAGAAGGTGATGAATGGAAGGCGGCTTTCAAAACTCACCGAGGCCTGTTCGAACCCCTGGTCATGTTCTTTGGTCTCTGTAATTCCCCGGCAACATTTCAGACAATGATGAACAATATCTTCAGGCAAGAGATTGCCAAAGGATGGGTTGTCATTTATATGGATGATATCCTGGTGTTCTCCCAGTCACAGGACGCACACACGATGCATGTCAATTGGATCCTGGCAAAACTGGAGAACCACAAATTATCATTGAAGCTGGAGAAATGTTGGTTTGACCAGCCTCAAATCGATTTCTTAGGGCTAGTCATCAGTCAAGACTCCATTCAAATGGAAAAGGGCAAAGTACAAGCTGTGATTGATTGGCCAATCCCTACGTGCAAGCATGAGCTTCAACAGTTTTTGGGCTTCATTAACTTCTATTGGTGTTTTGTGCCAGGATTCGCTAAAATGGCAAAGCCTTTAACAGGTCTTACTGGAAAAGTTGAATGGAACTGGACGGATCAGCAGACATTGGCCTTTCAGGGACTGAAAGACCTTGTGGCAAGGGAGGTAGTCCTCAAAATTCCCAATGACGACGGTCAATTTCATGTCAAAGTAGATGCATCTGACTTTGCAATTGGTGGAATTTTGTCTCAGCAGAGCAAGGATGGTACATGGAGGCCTGTAGCCTTTATTTCAAAGTCGTTAAATGAGGCAGAGCGGAACTATGAGATCTATGACAAGGAAATGCTTGCAGTTATGCATGCATTTTATGAATGGTCTCACTACCTGAAAGGTGCAAAGGAACAGATCGAGGTTTTAACGGATCATCAAAACCTCACATACTTCTGAAAACCGCAGAATTTGAACAGACAGCAGGCACAATGGGTCACAGACTTACAGGAGTTCAACTTCATCATTAAACACCAGTCCAGAAAGTCTAACTTGAAAGCAGATTTACTGTCAAGGAGAGCAGGACACGAAAAGGGACAGAATGATAATGAAGGAGTAATACTCCTGAAGGATCATTTGTTCGTAAGGGTCTATGATGATGATCAGGCAATCGAGGACATTATTAAAGAGATTCAGAAGGTCTCGGCTTGGCAATGGGAAACTCAGGTTCGGCAAGGCATCAGACAACAGGACCTGGACTTTAAAACCGAGAAAGGTTTAGTTGAATGGAAGGGTCAGATTTACATTCCAGTGGATGTGCGAATCAGGGGCAATCTGATTCAAATTCACCATTCCTGGGGACACTCAGGAGTAGCAAAGACAGTGGAAAGTCTCACCCGCAACTTTTGGTGGCTGCAAATGCGGAGAGACATTGAGTGCTTCATACAAGGTTGTGAAACATGCCAAAAGGCAAAACCAGATCGACAGCCCAGGGCAGCACCACTAAATCCAAACGAAATCCCTGACATGCCATGGGAGGTGATCTCAGTAGACCTGATTGGACTGTTACTGGACTCCAAGGGTAACGACATGATCATGGTCATAGTAGATCGGTTCACAAAAAAGGCTTACTTCCTTCCAACAACATCATCAATTACTTTGCAAGGGGTGGCCGTTCTGTTCAGAGACAATGTGTTCCGGGAACATGGTTTGCCAAGGAAGGTTATCAGTGATCGAGGACTGCAGTTTGTCTCTAAGTTCATGGATGATCTGAATGGGATTCTGGGAATACAAGCTAACAGATCCACGGCTTATCATCCACAAACCGATGGACAAACAGAGCGTGTCAATCAGGAAGTCAAGGAATTCCTGACTATGTTTGTCAATCATCGGCAAGATAATTGGAGTGATTGGCTGGCGGTAGCTCAATTTTGCCACAATGACCATGTACACTCATCCACAGGGTTTTCACCGTTTTTCATGAACTATGGAAGGCATCCCAACAAGGGGATGAATCCGCTGTATCAACCAAAAACTGTTGTCATGGAAGAACTGGTTAAAGAAATCGAGGACATTCATGCCAAAGCTAAGACCACACTGGAAAAAACCGCTGAAGCAATGAAAAGGTGGTGGGATGCTCACAGGATTCCGGCACGAAACTACCAACCTGGAGATAAGGTGTACCTCAGCACAGAAAACTTGCCAACACTTCGAGCAACTAAAAAGTTAGACGGCAAGTTTGTGGGTCCCTTGGAAGTGGTTGAGAAAGTTGGTACATCTGCATACTGGTTAAAGATCCCCATGGCCTGGAAAATCTACAACGTCTTTAATGGAGTACTCTTGAAGCCTTATACTGCTCCAGAATTCCCCAACCAAATTGAAAAGGTTGCCAAACATAAAGAGGCACAAATGGTGGAAGAATCAGAGGATGATGAGTATGAGGTCGAAGAGGTCATAGACAGTAGAGTCAGTGGGAGAAACAGTGGCAGACTGGAGTACTTGGTCAAATGGAAAAATTACCCTGTGGAAGAATCAACATGGGAACTGGCAGAGAACCTCGCTAACGCAAAGAAAGAGGTTCAGAAGTTCCACAGACAAAATCCAAGTGCACCCCGGCGACTGGCGACCACAGACCTATGGTTCAAAAACTGGCATAACTATATGGACACAACGGCTCCCAAATGGTTGTTTGGTTGGGAAGACGGCAAATTTGAGCATGACTACCTCGACAAATTAAAATGGAATTGGCAATGGTGGAAAGGCGACCGCAAACTCATCTACGCTGAACCTGACATGGAAGGGGCGTTCTCAAGAGACCTTGAGTGCGGTGGGCCAGTTAAACCCATGCTTAATTCCCCTAGGCAAATCATCGCATGATATAGCGCTCAGCGCTCTGTGCTGAAGCGATTTATGACCAACGCGTGACTTCCTGGGATGTGAAGTCTTAAGGAGGAGGTCATGTTACGATATAAACTTTTTCTGTATTTTTCTCTATTTTATTCAGAGGCCTACAGACGTATAACAAGACGCGAGTATATGGTGTGGGACCCCTATCCAGATATGGCAGGAGGATTATATAACCCAGAGTGGCTATACGATCAAGGCTATTAGGGGATATTGGGTGAAACGGCGTTCGCAGGAAGGGACTGGGAGTCTGGGTAAGTCCAGACAGGTCTGGGAGATGGGTCTGGGTCTTGTTGCTGCGCGTGCATAGCCTTAGCGGCTGTGCAGACTGTGTGCACAGACCAGTGACTCAGGTATATAAGAAGTGCATTCTGTAGGTAGGAGTCCTTAAGACTCTAGATTGTTTCCTCCTTGTAGGTTACAGACTACTGTGTCTATAGGCTTCGTCTCTATTATATTTCTTCTTTGAAGCTTGTGATTGTGTCAAGGATTAGTCCTAACACCCTTGAGCACTGCTTCTGGACTTCATCTACATATTCTTAGTGATGCTGTATGCCCTTGACAGTTCCACATGTGCCCATGGCCCAGAACCTTCCCCTCAGCCTGGCATTCCCACGGTCTCTGTCTGAGCCTTATTCCATGAGGTATACCACTCTCAGGCCTCCCATGATCCCCAACAGGGAGTTGCTGTTGCCATATCAAGCCATCAAGCATTGCTGCTGATCCCATGCCTCATTGGGGTGATGTACTGATGTGCTGATGTGATCCATGTGCACTGCCACCCAGGGTTGTGATCTCCTTTCTAATATGTAGGTGGTTGGTCCAACCAATCATTGTCTCATCTTCTAGTGAGCACTCCCATGTGCCAACCCATGCAAAGTGTTCCTATAGTACCTTCTATGATCCCAGACCATGTATAGATGTCCCAGAGTGGTCCCAGACCACTAGCAAGATAAAAAGAAGATAGCATTAGGATGGATTCCTAACATCACCTTCCCCTCAAGGCTTCTTGTCCCAAGAAGCCAGTGTGCAACTAGCCCTGTTGCTCCACTTGTTGTTAAGTTGTTCTTTTTAAAGACCTTTGGATGTTGGTCTATTAGCTCTCTTGATTTTCTTAAAGGAACCCATATCCCAGTACTTTACACTCCCCCCCAGTCCCACTGGATTCCTGGTTGAGTCCCAGTGAAAACCAGTTCTGACATCTCCCGGCAACATCTGACAAATCTCACATGCTCCCTCTATTTTCTTTCTTGAATCCCTCACTGTCTGCCCGTCTTCCTTTCGGTTCTCTTTCTACTGGCATGACTTAGCCCACTATCATGTAATTCTTTTGTTAGTTATGCAAACTCTTGTACAATGAGTGTGATCTAATATTTGCTACTATGGTAGTAGCACAAACAAGCACACGGATTCCCATGGAAGAACCCTTCCGGTCATTTGTTCTAAATTGTCCGCCAGAAGTATGTTAGTTTACTCATTTAGATGAACATTTTCTAAACTCTGTGGAAGCATCTAGATGCAGGGAGAGGTCAACGCACAGGGTCAACATCTCTGCAGGTGTTCTAAGTGGTGCAATGGCAATTAATGGGTCTCGTACAAGACATACCTTGCACATGCACAATACTGTGAAGCAGACAGGGATGCACACTTCGCGGGATTTGTCTCACAATTTGGTACTACACATGATTCGATGCCTACTAGGAAGCGTTAAAAGGTATGTTGGGTTTAGACAATATTGATCTAGTTTATGATATTGACATAGGTACATTTGGGCCCACACACTACACTGCTGCTCTCAGATCACGATGCACTGGACTCCTTGGGGCTACAACCGAACAGTTTTAGCACTTCCGACCCATCACAAGTGCCATTGCAGGATTTTGATATGCCCCCACATCTGCTGCTATCTGATTTTGAGGTGTCTGGATCATCAAGACTGTTTTCAGACTTTGACCCACCCCCACAGGTGCCGCCATCCGACCCAGACGAGCCTGACCCTTTAGAACTACCATTTCACAATAGCATCTTTGAAGATGTGATAGCCAGATCATTGACAGATATAGGTGATCGGGGCATTTGGCAGTATGGTCCCCATGGCGATGAAACATTTGAAAATGATATTGGGGAGGGTGAACGGGACATAGGCAATGAGAGGGATTTGGATGAGGAAAATGAGGACCTGACGATACCAGAAGACTCCAATAATGAAAATTTTCATTCCAAATTTACGGAGTGTCCCCATTCGTCACATATCAAGCTAGCTTTGTCTCAGGAATTCATCACATCAATACGGAATGCTCAATTGAGTGACAATATGGATCCTGAGATAATAGAAACACTCGCAAATCCATTGCGCACACTTCCTGAAATTGATGAGACAACTCGAACATCTATTGACATATACCTTGGACTTTCAAATGCATCTGAAGATTCATACACAAATACAAAAAAAGCATTGGCATGGTGCAACCCACCCATTGAGATCCATTCCCTTCACATCATCAAAAAGACCATTTGTGATATGACTGGAGTAAAAGCCATTGAGATGGACATGTGTATTAATAGCTGTCTGGCTTACACAGGTCCTTTGTCTTCGCTCAAGGCCTGTCCACAATGCGGTGAGCCCCGTTATGAAGAATCTATGTTGCAGAAACGTGTTGGATGGCAATGATTCTGCACCATTCCACTAGGTCCACAACTACAGGCAATGTATAGGTCACCTGATAGTGCTAATCATATGCATTACTGTTCCCGCCAAACTTGGGTGATACTGGAGCAACTGGCAGGTGATAATGGTGAAATCCGAGTGTATGAGGATGTCTGCCATGGCAAAGACTATTTAGAGGCTGTTGGACAGGGTGAAATTGGTGAAAATGATATTGTCGTAGGGTTTTCACTTGATGGAGCTCAGCTCTACTGGGACAAGGCTTTGGATTGTTGGTTTTTCATATGGATCAACTTCAATCTCCCACCAGAACTACAATACCAGAAGAAGTACATTATCCCTGCTGGCTTTGTCCCAGGGCTGAACAAGCCAGCCAATATCGAGTCTTTTCTTCTCCCTAGCTTCCAACACTTCTTGGCTCTCCAGAAAAATGGCCTCAAGATATGGGACGGACATAGATGAGAAGAGTATATAGCATATCCTTACTGGCTTTTTGGAACTGCCAATACACCTGGATTAACCATACTGAGCAGTCTGGTTGGACATGGGGGACATTTGGGATGCTGCCTCTTTTGTGGTTTTCCAGGCAGATGGAGGGGACCAAAATATTATCCAGCTGCTTTGAAACCCAATGACTATGATGTTGCCAATAGTTCCCATCCGGATATTGACGTCAACCACCTACCATCCCCTAGTCATTCCGAGTATGCCCAAGCAATTTATAAACTGATGACAGCAACAGATACAAGTTACGAATGTATCTGTCTCACCACTGGTGTCACCCGTCTAAGCATTGTCCTTGGGCTCCAACCTGGTCAAACCTTGTCTGTTCCACGTTGTTTCACACCCAATATAATGCACCTTGCATGTCTCAACATTCCACAGCACCTCCTACAGATCTGGCGCAATTTGGTCAAGCCATGCCTACCAAACAATTCTTTATTTACAGTTCTACAGTCAGATGACGTCTGGGCAGCCCATGGGGCTCTCGTTGCATCAGCAAGGCCATACCTCCCTTCTTCGTTCAATCGACCACCTCGCAATCCAGCAGAGAAGGTCAATTTGGGTTACAAGGCATGGGAATTTACTATTTATTTCTATGTGCTTGGCCCTGCTGTTTTTTGTCTCGTTCTTCCAGACTATTTATGGACACACTTCTGCCAGCTTGTCTGCGGGATTCAAATCATATTTCAAAGGCGGATCACAAGGGAACAAGTCAACAAAGCTCACAAGATGCTAGTCAAATGGAGCAAAGAATTTGAAGAATATTATTATCAATGGGATGAGGCACTTTTATACCTGGTGCGACCTTCAACTCACACCGTTCTTCACCTGGCCCTCAAAACAGTCAGATGCGGCCCCTTGAACCTCGTAGCTCAATGGGCACTAGAGAATACAGTTGGAAACCTTGGTCATGAGGTACACCAGCACTCTAACCCGTTTGCAAACCTCTCCCAACATGGCTTACTTTGTGCTCAAATGAATGCACTGATGTTGATGATACCTAAGCTATGTGACAACAAAAGCTTACCACAGGGATCTCTAGCATTGGGTGATAATTTTGTACTTTTATGTGCTTGTGAGAAAAATTACCGACTGGTAACAATGATGGAAGGTACAGCCATCTTGCAGTATCTCTCAAGTTGTCAGCTACCCAGGCCATTGCCTCCAGTGAATGAGATAATAATAAGGAAATGGGCACGTCTGCAGTTGCCAAATGGTCAGACAGCACGATGTGCATGGAAAGAAGATGCTAAGAAAAAAAACCAAAATTTTAGGAACTCACAAAATATCAAGGTATGCCATCACTTGGACTAGCCATCCACACAGTACTAAATTAATTGGCTCTAGTTCATCGAAGAATCAAGTAATAAAATATATTATGCTGAAGTTCTATATTACTTTCAAGTCTTGGTGAAGGATGTTGAAATAACAGCAGCCATGACTTGTCCCTACACAAACCCAGATCCCAGGCTCCTCAAAAAGTCTCATGGAACGCTCCACATATGCCAGCCCCAGGAAAACGAATTTCACATCATCAGCGTCAAGACTGTCCAATCAGTTGTCACCATGATTCCATTTCCATTACGAAAAGATGAAGAAGAGGATCCTGCAGTCAAAGAAAGTTACCACAACTCTTTTTACATTGGCAAGAAGCCATTCTTTGAGCATACAATCGAAGGAAATGATGGCAATGATTCAGATGAAGAAGACACGGACTGATTCTGTGCCCTTTGACATATTTACATACATTTTCAGTGTGCTACTCAGTGCCCTTAACCCACCAGCAAGCTTGACCCATACCTGATTGAACATGCTTCCCGAATTTCAAACTGTACTCTCTTACTTTCATTTGCAAGCTCATGTCCTCCAACATGATTACAGGGATGTACTCAGTATAGAGATGGTACAAATGATATATCAATTCATCGATGCTGCCACTAGTTTATGTCAAAAAGCGTCATTGCCAGCTTCACCAAAGTCACTGACACCAGAAATAGATATGAGCGGAACAGATAGCAAACCAGATTCATTGCCAGATGTTGTCATGGAGTTTCATCGTTGGGCACAGGGACCTCCCCCATCTTGGTTGCAAGAATGCGAACTGTTTTGTTCAAGGGCATGAGTTGCATGACAGCCTGCAACTGAACTACAGTTGGTTTGTTCCACAGCTCAGCCTGGAACAGAGCCTATCACCGGCAAGCCAGATATAGAGCCAGAGTCTGTCACCGAGCCAGATATAGAGTCCGTCACTGAACTGTTAGGACTAATCCTCACACAATCACAAGCCTCGTAGAGAGAGAATAGATTAGAGACGAGACTAAAGACACAATAGTCTGTGACCTATGAGAAGGAAACAATCTAGAGTCTTAAGGACTCCTACCTACAGAACGCACTCCTTATATACCTGAGTCGTTGGTCTGTGTGCACAGTCTGTGCAGCCGCTAAGGCTATGCACACGCAGCAACAAGACCCAGACCCATCTCCCAAACCTGTCCGGACTTACCCAGACTCCCGGTCCCTTCCTGCGAACGCCGTTTCACCCAATATCCCCTAATAGTCCTGATCGTATAGCCACCCTGGGTTATATAATCCTCCTGCCATATCTGGATAGGGGTCTCGCACTGTATGCTCGCATCTTGTTATGCGTCCATAGGCCTCTGAATAAAATAGAGAAAAATATAGAAAAAAGTCCATATCGTAACATGACCTCCTCCTTAAGACTTCACGTCCCGGGAAGTCACGCGTTGGTCGTAAATCGCTTCAGCGCCAAGCGCTATATCATGCGATGGTTTGCCTTAGGGGAATCAAGTGTGGGTTTAACCGGCCCACCGCACTCAAGGTCTCTTGAGAATGCCCCTTCCGTGTTGGGTTCAGCGTAAATGAGTTTGCGGTCACCCTTCCACCTTTGCCAATTTTGTTTTAATTTGTTGAGGTAGTCACGCTTGAATTTGCCATCTTCCCAACCGAACAACCGTTTGGGAGCCTTTGTATCCGTGTAGTTATGCCAATTTTTAAACCGTAGGTCTGTAATTGCCAATTGCTGGGGTGCACTTGGATTTTGCCTATGGAACTTCTGAACCTCCTTTTTAGCATTGGCAAGATTCTCTGCAGGTTCCCATGTGGATTCTTCCACTGGGTAGTTTTTCCATTTGACCAAATACTCCAGTCTACCACCGTTTCGCCCACTGACTCTGCTGTCCATGACCTCTTCAACCTCGTACTCGTCATCCTCGGATTCCTCTACCATTTGTGCCTCTTTACGTTTGGCAGCCTTTTCAATTTGGTTGGGAAACTCTGGGGCGATGTAAGATTTCAAAAGTACCTCATTGAAGACGTTGTAGATTTTCCACGCAGCAGGGATTTTCAATCAGTATGCAGATGTGCCAACTTTCTCCACCACTTCCAAGGGTCCCACAAACTTGCCGTCCAACTTCTTAGTGGCTCAAAGCATCGGCAAATTTTCTGTACTGAGGTACACCTTATCTCCTGGTTGATAGTTTTGTGCTGGTGTTCTGTGAGCGTCCCACTGCTTCTTCATTGCTTCAGCGGTTTTCTCCAGCACGGTTTTAGCTTTGGCATAGACATCCTCGATTTCTTTAACTAGTTCTTCCATGACCACAGTTTTTGGTTGATACAGCGGATTCATCCCCTTGTTGGGATGTCTTCCGTAATTCATGAAGAACGGTGAAAACCCTGTAGACGAATGTACTCGGTCATTATGGCAGAATTGAGCCACCGCAAGCCAATCGCTCCAATTGTCCTGTCAATGATTGACAAACATTGTCAGGAATTCTTTGACTTCTTGATTAACGTGTTCTGTCTGCCCATCGGTTTGCGGGTGATAAGCTGTGGATCTGTTAGCCTGTATTCCCAAAATCCCATACAGATCATCCATGAATTTAGAAACAAATTGCGGTCCTCGATCGCTGATGACCTTCCTGGGCAAACCATGTTCCCTGAAGACGTTATCTCGGAATAGAACCGCTACTCCTTGTGACGTGATTGACGACGTAGTTGGGAGGAAGTACGCCTTTTTTGTGAACCGATCTACTACAACCATGATCATGTCGTTTCCTTTGGAATCTGGT